>JARHVA010002010.1:0-600000 GCA_037957365.1 Torreya grandis
TAGATATTTGATGTTCAAATCATCTGACAAGAGACAAGACCAAATTTATCTCTCTAAAGAAGACCAACCTAGGTGTAGTGAGGTTTGGTGACAATAAATCTGCTAACATTGTTGGCAAAGGTACTATGAGTTTGGATAATGGTCATTTGAAGATTAAAATATCTTATATGTATAAGGTTTAAAACATAATATTTTAAGTGTAAGCCAAATGTGTAAGAAAGGAAATGTTTTAAATTTTCATGATGATGTATGTGAAGTAAGAAAGGCAAAATATGATAGATTAGTTGCAAAGGTTTATAAAATAGATAACATGTATATGTTTCATAAATACTAGAAGGAGAAGTACTTCATGAGTCATTTGGAAGAAAGTTGGCTTTGGCATAGAAGGCTTAGACATATAAATTTTGATAATATAGTAATGATCAGTTCAAAGGGGTTGGTAAGGCATATGCCCAAGATTTCTAAGATCCCTCATTCTCTTTACAAGGCATGTCTTCATGGGAAGCAAACCAAGAGAAGATACAATGATAAGTAATTCTCCACTACAGAGCCATCGAAGTTGATCCACATTGATCTATGTGGACCTATGAGAACTCAAAGTATTCAAAGTAATATTTACTTCATGCTTCTCATTAATGATTTTACTAGGATGACATGGATATTATTTATTAAATAAAAATAAGAAGCTTTTGAAAAATTTATGGCATTTAAAGCTCTTGTGGAAAATGATAAAGGTTCAAATATTAAGTTTGTGAGATCAAACAAAGGAGGTGAGTTTTGGTCTGATAAGTTTGATGATTTATATGATGAACATGGGATAAGTAGACAATACTCTACTACTAGAACACCATAAAAAATGGTGTGGTTGAAATGAATAATAGGATTATGGTTAATATGGGTAGAACCATGCTTCAAGATGCAAAAATATCATATGGCTATGAGGAAGAGCCATCCAAGACTGTTGTGTACATCCTAAACAAATTTCAAATAAAAGTAAATGGTAATAAGACACCTTATGAGTTATGGAAGAATAGAGAGGCTAATGTCAAGCATTTCAAAGTGTTTGGGAGCATGTGCTTCATCAAAAGAGATGAAGATAATCTAGGTAAATTTGATTCAATATCTTATGGGGGCATCTTATTAGGATATTCTTCTATTAGTACTTCCTATAGATGCTTCAACAAGAGACTTCAAAATATTATTGAAAGTTCAAATGTAAGGGTAGATGAGACAAGTAGAGTCAAGAATCAAAAATTTTAGGTAAGTGACTCAACTCAAAATGTAGTTACAAACAATGACAAGTTATATGTTAAAATAGATGATGAAGATGAAAAGGAAGAAGAAAGACAATATATAAAGCTCCATCTAGAATAATTCATAAAGATCATCCAATCTCTTAGATTATTGGAAATATTGGTGTAAGGTTGTAGACTAAAATGAGAATGTTGATCAATCAAAATCAACAAGACTCAACTCTAATATCCATGACTAAAACCAAAACTTTTATGGAAGCTAGAAAAGATTAAAGTTGGAATGATGTAATGGATGAATAAATTGATCAAATAGAAAGGAATGAAACATGGGACTTAGTTCTTAGACCAAAAGATAAAAATGTGATAGGTACCAAATGAGTTTTAAAAAATAAGATGAATGAGAAAGGATAAGTCACAAGAAACAAGGCTAGATTGGTGTTTAAAAGATATGCTAGATTGGTGTGTAATTAGACACTTGTTATCTTATGTGTGTTACAAAGGTTTTAAGGTATATCAAATGGATGTGAAATATATATAATTTAATGGTGACTTAGAAGAAGATGTCTACATTGAGTTACCTGAAGGATTCATGTCAAGTAATCAAGATTTTGTGTGTAAATTAAAGAAGGCATTATATGGTCTTAAATAAGCTCTTAGAGCTTGGTAAGACAGGATAGATAAGTATCTTTTGAGTCAAGGTTGTAAAATGGGGGTAGATGATAATAATTTGTATATTAAGACAAAAGGTAATCATCAATTGATAGTTATTGTATATATTGATGACATAGTTTTTGGATCTGACAATGATAAAATTTCAATGTTGGGAGAAATATATTACTTCTTAGGATTATATATTAATCAACTTGATGTAGGAATTTTCATTTCTAAAGCTAAATACATTAAGGATATGCTAAGGAAGTTTGACATGATAGAGTATAAGCCAATGGGTACTCCAATGATCACAGAATGCAAGTTAAGTAAAATGGATGACTCACCAAAGTTGATCAAACTTTTTATAGATCCATGATTAGAAGTCTTTTATACTCCAATACATCTAGGCCTGACATCATGCAAGCAGTAGGTTTTGTAGGAATGTTTCAATCTAATCCTAGAGAATTTCACTTAAAATCAATCAAAAGAATTTTGAGATATCTCAAAGGCACCATAGACTATGGTTTATAGTATTTCGGCCCCTGCCTACTATCGCAGGTTTCTTTTACATCAAGCTATCAAATTTTGGAAAGAAGGAGGTGTCTACTGACGTTATAAAAGATTGCTATCAGAGCCTTTCAATTATGATGACTCTCAAGTTCTGTCTATAGTTAGCTTAAATTGTCACTGCTGCAGACATTTGCAGGTCATGTCCTGCTGCATAAGAAATCCTCGTGTATCGAGGATGCAGGCCTTCTCGAAGGATTTGTTCTTGCACAAGGATGTTCATGGAGTCGAATCCTTGATTGAGTATCCTGGTGAGGTTGAAACCAGGCTTCATATGCTTCATTGGACTGGATAGATGAGTCATTGTGTCGAGGTCTGTAGTGTCTTGCACCACGTTGCATATTTGTCATTGGTTGCTCTAGTTCATCTGCAAGTGATTCAAGCATCTTCTTCATCATCAAAGTCTTCATCAGGAAGATCTTTAATTGTAGGCTCATAAATATCTTCTTGAAGATACAGGTCTTCATCGGCATCAACTATATCCCACCACACTGCTGCGTTGGAGGAAAAAATAGCTTTAACAGCGGGATTTTTGCAGGAGCAATTGGGAACAATGTGGCTGGGTTTGCGAAAAATATAGCAAATCAGCTGCTTGGAAGGAGGACGAGCATTGCGTCATTTCTTGAGGAAATGATGAGGAGGAGCATAAGAATGCTTCTTGGGAAAAGAGCGATGCTTGAAGGAGACATGCTTGCGGCACTGCTTCTATTTGCGATGAGGTTGTACAAATGGTCGACAGCCGAATAGGGCTATTTCTGGGAATACAAGAGCAATCTGGGATGCTTGGTGCTTACTGAGTTTTTTCATGGACTTAGTCTCAAAGACTAAAGTCATAATTTGTTGCTTCACAAAATCCATGACATCAGAAAGGGCTAGATCTTCGATCGTGAGTCCTTTGAGGTCAATATAAGAAAGTACTCTGTCAATCAAATTATAAGGCATAGCATGCAAAAATTTTAGCTTAATCTCAGTAGAGGCATAACATCTGCTTTCATAAGCAAGTTGCCTGAATTGCTTGGCAAATGCGTCAAACTGCTTTAAATTGCAGAGCTCCATTTTTAGTAACCATTTCTTTGACTCCAGTTCTCTATTGCCAATCGGAGGTGCAAACTCATTAATCAATAAAAGAAATAATGCTGCTAAAGAATCAGGTTGGTTATGTACACACTCATATTGTTGTGGCTCAATCATTGACTGCCACCATAAACTAGTGACACCCCATAAAAATTTTGTTGCAAAGCAAGAACTGGCAACTTGGTCTAGATGGGCCTGAATAGAAAGGACACGCATGGTATTACACCAGGCAGTGATTTCATTCAAAGGATTTAGCAGGTCATTGATATTTAAGTACCAACGCTGCAAATGTATATGGGTTCTTTGCATAAGGGTATGACTAGGTGATCTTTTTATAGTTTTGAACTTAGGACCAAAGGAGACTGAACATAGAGGCTTGGAGGATGATTCTGCCTTTTGGTCTTCTTTTGACAGCCAACTAAGATTATCGTCTAGAATATCTATTTTGGTATCAATGGATGATACTTTCTTCTCTATATTATTTATAGTATCCTTAATGGATAAAACATCTCTACACAGATCATCAAAATTCTCCATAAAATGAGAATTAAATCTCGCAGTGTAATTCCTTTGCTTGAACTCATTAGAGGGGTTCTCATATGCAGCTGCAAAATACTGCATAGTTCCTGTTGGTTGCTTGTGGACACCTTTTGGCAGTGGCCATCTTCCTCCTCTGTACAGAGTAGTAGTATCTTCTGTGTAGAATTCTATATTGTCTTCTCTGGGAAGACTCATGAAAGTTCCTGGTAAATCATTGCCTTGATTTACCTCTTCATCTTCGATCAATATGTGACCAGTTTTTACAGATCTACGGGAAGAAGACGTAGATGGTCTTGTAGGAGAGAGACAGGAATTTATAGACAAGGATCTTGGTAAAATATTTACAGTTCTGTCATCACTGTGGTGGACTGTGGCTTGACCTTTCATCTTGGGTGAGACATTCTTCAACCAGTCAACTTTCCATTCATGGGGAATTTCAACTGCTTCAATATGGCCTTTCTATAGTTGGACAGTTCCATTGAGTCTTCTAGCATATGGCAAATTCTCAAGGATTTTGGGGTGATTAGTGTTGGTCATGCTATAGACAACGGAGATGTTAATGGATGCATAATTAAACTCACCGAACATGTCTAGACCAAACAGAGAGGTGAACAAACCCCAACAATCTAAAGATCCATGTTTTACTTCTCTACAACCTTTATCGCAAATTGCAACAGAGAGATTGGGACAAAACTCAAAACAAATTATATCATCATTTAAGCGGCCAAGGCTGGATAACTGGCAAGAATGTTTAAAACTGACTTGGCGGCGATCACACAAAGCTAAATATATGACAGGCTTAATATTGCTAGGAATCAAGGGTACTATATGTACTCTGATCAAACCAAAATGAACAAATTTAACATCTTCATGTGACCTGATATAATTGATTTCTTGCTCAGGTAACAGAGAGAGTAAATTTGTCTGATAAGTTTTCTTGGGTTTGTAGCAGAGGGTTAACTCTACAGACTTGATTCTAGGCTTAACAAAAGATAGATAGGTAGATGTATACAAAAACTTAGATTTAACTAACTCAGACTTTTTATATAACTGGGAAGCCTTAATAGCCGGAGGTTTAAACAAACTAGTTTCTTTTTCAAGATTTTCTTCAGTAACATCAATATCGGGACAGTCCGATATTTGGTCTGGGACAAATGCAGGGAGTTCATACATGCCTTCAAACTCTAATTCATTCATGATTTCTATGGTAGATGTGGATGGTGCTTTTCCAAATTCCATTACGGGGAGATTTGGGTTCTGGTAAGCAAGAAATTTTTGGTAAGGGAATAAAGGGATGCAGAGATAAAAGCGGCCTATGACAAATGATTAAACGGCCTGTGACTCGATGTAATAACTTTCCCAAAGAAATTTTCAAAGCAGAGAACTCAAAAGATCATTCTGCGAAATAGGAAAAATGATACACAACTTACAGTAATCTGGCTCTGATACCAATCTTTTATAACGTCAGTAGACACCTCCTTTCCAAAATTTGATAGCTTGATGTAAAAGAAACCTGTGATAGTAGGTAGGGGCCGAATGGCTACGGCTTCACACTATTTCTTCAAACTCAAATATTACAAACTATTACAAAGACTTGTTTCAGTTTCTGATTCTCAGGATCCGTCAAAATGGGCAAGAGAAGAGCATACTCTTGGAATAAGCTACTAGATTTTCACACTAAAATTTTTTCGATGATCAAGCAATGGGAGAGAGGCTTATTTATAGTAATTTTGGGCGGTCTTGCCTGCTCGCTGGCAAGGCGGTGTCAATCCCATCATGCTTTACAGCTAGAAAGTTGGTCTACAGTGAGATGCTATTTGAAGCATTGGAGCCACAAGATGATGATGGTGAGGATGGAAATCTAGGCTGTGGGCCCAACATGTCTTTTGCTTCGTTTACGAGGTCATCTTCAGATATTGGATTGAAAAGGCATCTTATCTGAAAAGTGCTTTGTAGATGCCAATGTCGACAATTTGGGGGTCCTGCTTCACATGGTGTATGTCGTGGAGAGCAGTGGAAATAAGATTCCCACTCAAGTTATCTTCGAATAATGGTGTGCACGACAGTATCTTGATCGTGATTTTCTTCTTCATGGATTCTGTGCAGGCCATGTCAAGTGATCCAACGATACAGATGTTCGTTGAAGGTGGATCTGATCCGAATGTGCCACATCCATAGTGGTCACTTTAGTAGCTCAATGAATTGGTGGTATCCCAGGAGTAAATAATTCTCTTTAAAATCATATACTAATATTGATTGGTTAGGATGTGTGGATGATAAGAGGAGAACCAGTGGTGGGGACTTCTTTATGGGAGAATGTTTGGTGTCTTAGCTAAGTAAGAAGTAGGCCTCAATGTCTCTATAAATTGTAGAATTTGAGTATATAGTAGCTACCTCTTGTTCCACACAAGTTATGTGGATGAAATAAACTTTGGAGGATTAAAATTTAAGATAAAATGGACCTTTTCCTATTTTTTGTGACATTACTAGTGCAATTAGTATCTCAAATAATCTTGTTATGCACTAAAAAACTAAACACAATCCTATTAGATATCATTTATTGAGAGAACAAGTGATTAATCAATATGTCAAGTTTGAGCATGTGCCTATAAGAGAGTAACTTGAAGATATTATGACCAAACCATTGTCAAAAGCTACTTTTGAGTATCTAAGATAGAGTTTGGGTGTAATTTCTTTCTCTATGAATTAATAAAAGGTCCTTGGTTAAGGGGAAGCAACATGTTCATAAGACTTACTCTAGAGGTTTGTGAAGGAGCTATAGTATAGGGTTAAAATTAGTGTTTTTTAGGTTGTTTGAAAGAATTTTACTTTTTGGTAAGTGATATGAAGTTATGATTGATGGTCCTTATGGTAGCTTGAGAAAGAAGGATAGTTAGCATGTGTGATGGTTCTCCATGGTGTGTGGATAACTGAAGATGCTCAAAAGGATCAATTGATCAGAGATATTAGGGGGAGTCCATCTTAGATTTCTTGGTGAGTTCCATCAGATTTGTGTGGTTTTATGTGTTCTTTCTTCATTGGTTGTTGTGCTTGATTGAAGAGAGTGTTGGCATAGAGCAAGATGATATTGTCAAAGCAAGCTAAAGTAGACTGAAGGTAAGGGGAGTTTGTATAATCTTTCTAAGATGGTACTTTCCTATTTGATAGTCTTTTCAAGTCCCCAAGATCAGCTTGTGCCTATTTTGTCATTGTGTCAAATGGGGAGAAAGTTCCTATTGTGGGAGTGCTTTGAAGAGACAGAAGGTGAGCTATATATTGCTATATTGATGGGTGTTGACATCAATGATAAAAGGGGAGATTGATGGATATTTATCATGATAATGTCATGGTGGTGTCATGGATTTATCTTTGTGAGTGGATGAAGTGCCTTAATAGTCTATGTGACAATGATAAAGTATGCAATGTGCTTGATCTTGTATACTTGAAGGTGTCTTGGTTGATCTTCAGTGTTGTCATGGTTAGATATGTTCAGGGATGAGTATGGATGTTTAAGCATATGCAAAGGGTCATATAAGATGTGATCCATGCTTTAGAATCTTATGTAAATAAGCAAAATTCATTTAGTTATCTATCATTTTCATCTAGACACTTTGGGTCTAGTGGCAGAAAATCTAGGTAGGCAAATTGATGTTGTCACCATTACTACATGTGAATGAGTCAAGGAGAGTTGGTCATATGTTTGTGATCATAGTAGTCCTTAGTTATTATTCACTAAATCTCAAGTCATGCATCAAATCATGGTCAAATATATGAGGGTAAAAATTTAGATTTTAAGATAGATTTCATTATTTTTCCCATAGTTAGCCAAATTTACAAAGTGGCTAGAAAGCGCTGAGTAAGTAGTTTAATGATGGAATATCTCACATGTGTGTAAATTTTGGGAGAAGGTGATCATATGGGTTTGTTTAGTTTTGAACCTAGTTTATTTATGCTAATTTATATATTATTGATGTAGTGCGTCAAAAGATATGCATATGCAAATTTGGGCTCCTAGATAGTTTAACTATGTTTTCCCATAGCCAATTTTGCAATGTGGCAGAAAGAGTTGAGTGAGCATTTTTATGGTGTTATATCTTTCACATGTGAAGGTTTTAAGAAAAACTTATCATATGGTTTTGTTTAGTTTTGAGTATATATATTTTATTCTAAATTTGAGATCATGCATTAATCATGATAAAAGTTATGGATACTCAAAGTTGGCGTCTCAAGCAGATTTGGACATAGTTGGCTCTATGACAAAAATTTTCATAAGGATCTTTAATGGATTTTTATCTTGCATGCATGAGGGTTATAGGACAAGTGTGTCACATGGTTAAATTATCCTATGTAAGGATATTTTCTAGTCCAAATTTGAGATCCTGCATCGAAGTGCAGAAGTTATTAAGGATTAAAAATGGCTACTTAGGCATATTAAAAGGGTTCTCATAGTCATTTTTGAATGAGTTAAATCTCGAGAAAGATCAATGGTACACATTGATCCAATAAGTTAAGATGTAGAGAGATGAAGATATGTGTACGATGTTTAATTTTTGAGCAAAGGTATAAGATAAGGATCCAACAATGAGTGGGCATTCATACATTTGATTGAATGGTGAGTGTTGATCATTAAATACCTAATTGATCCATAGAGAATGAAAAAGTGCATTGAGTCAAAGTTCTTAGATTGCATAATATGAGGTCAAATTGATTGAGGTTTAAAATTTGAGCATTAGTGCATATGTGTTAAAGATCAGAAGAGATTGATGGTGCATATTTAATCTAAGTAATAAGTTCATGATATTCAAGCATTGTGTGCAAAGGTTACCTATGCCTGTTTGAATTCAAATATTTGAATTTAACACATGAAAAATTAGAGATTTGTACTTTGTCCATATCTTTTGATAGAAGTCAAATTTGCTAGTGTTGTAAAACTAAAAGATGAATATGACTCCATGGTACATCTAATGAACCTGATTTGAAGATATAGAAATGAGTACGGTTAAAGATATTAAGCCTAGAAGTTGACTATGTGTTTATGATCATTCTAAAACTAACCTAAGAAAGATATTTGAACTTGTATTCATGTTTTTTTATGTCTCATGATGAATTATCTATTGTAACATGTTGTAGACTCCATAAGGATGCTTTATGTAGATTTTAGAGGTGTGTTCAATCTATCTTGAGTATGAATAATGATTAATAAGTTGATTGTGTGTTTATTCATGGTTACTATGTACACCAGGTCATTGTTTGAGTTTTTTAAGCATACACAGAGGTGAGCTAAGTTGACTATGATCATTTGAGGATATTGAATGGGACATAAGGAGTAGACCCATGTATTTGAAAGTGGTCCTATCTTTTTGTTTTGATCAAGGGAGTGTTAAATGAGTGAATGGGTTCACATGAGACCTATAAGGTCTACAAGGGCCTTATTAAAAGGTGTAGTTCTTTAAGGGTGACCCATAGCTACTAGGGCTGATCTATGAATATTGTATTGATATGTGTCTTCATGTGAACATTTCAAGAGAAGGTACTCATATGGTTTTTTCCAATTTTGGACCTAGTTTATTTGTGCTAATTTATAGATCATGTGATATAGTGCATCAAAAGATGTTCATATGCAAAGTTGGGCTCCTAGATAGTTTGACTATGTTTTCCCATAGCCAATTTTGAAATGTGGTAGAAAGAGTCGAGTGAGCATTTTGATGGTATTATATCTTTCACATGTGAAGGTGTCAAGAGAAATTGATAATATGGGTTTATTTAGTTTTGAGAATAGATGTTTTACTGTAAATTTGAGATCATATATTGAAGCACTACAAAATTTATGGATGCTCAAAGTTGGCCTCTCAGGGAGATTTAGACATAGTTGGCTCCATGACAGAGGTTTTTCAAAAGGCACTATAATAGAATTATATCTTGCACATGTAAGGGTTCCAAGAATAGTGTATCACATGGTTAGATTTTCTTATGTGAGGAGATCTTCTAGTCCAAATTTGAGATATTTCATGGAAGTAGAGAAGAAGTTATTAAGGATCAAAACTGACTACTCAGTTATATTAAAAGGGTTCCCATAGTAATTTTTGAATGAGTTAAATCTCAAGTAAGACCAATGGTGCACATTGCTCCAATAAGTCAAGAGGTAGCAAGATGAGGATAGGTGCATGATGTTTCAAAACTAAGCAAAGGTATAGGATAAGGATCCAATGGTGAGTAGGCATTCATATATTTGACCGAACAGTGAGCATTGATCATTAAAGACCTAATTGATCCATAGAGATTGATAGAGCATGTTGAGTCAAAGTTCTCAGATTGCATGAGATGAGGTCAAAGTGACTGAGGTTTAACATCTGAGCATTGGCGCATATATGTTAAAGATATCGATGGTGTGTATTTGATCTAAGAAATAAGTTCATGAGATTTGATAATTGTGTTCTAAGGTTAACTATGACCATTTGAATTCAAATATTTGAATTTAACATAGTAAAAACCAAAGATTTATATTTTATCCATATATTTTGATAGAAATCAAGTTTGTTGGTGTTGTAAAAATAAAATATGAAAAAGACTCCAAGGTGCATCTAATGAACCTGATTTGAATATATGAAAGTGAGTATAGTCAAAGATATTAAGCCTAGAAGTTGACTATGTGTTTGTGCTCATTATACAAGTAACCTGAGAAGGATATTTGAGTGTATATTGATGATGTTTTGATGTCTCATGATGAATTAGGTATTGGAAAATATTGTAAACTTAATGAGGATGATCTGTGTGGATTTTAGAGGTGTGATCAATCTATCTTGAGTATGAAACATGATTAAGAAGTTGATTGTGTGTTTGTTTATGATGATTATGTGCACAAAGTCAATGTTTAATTTATTTGAGCATACGTAGAGGTGAGCTAAGTTGACTATGATCATTTAAGGATGTCAAAGGGGACATAAGGAGTGGACCCATGTATTTGAAAGTGGTCCTATGTTCTTTTTTTGCTTGAGGGAGTGCTAAAGGAGTGAATGGGTTCACATGAGACCTATAAGGGCTACAAGGGCCTGATTAAAAGGTGTAGTTCCTTAAGGGTGACCCATATATGCTATGGATGACCTATGAAGATTTTATTAATCCATGTCTTCATGTGAAATATTCTTTAAGGGTTAAGGCATGCCTAATGGCTAACCAAGGTAGTGATTATATATATTGATCTATAAATAGTGGAACCAAAGATGATGCATTATAAACTTTGTATGAGAGATAAAGGAGTGATTGGAGAGAGGATTATGTGTCTTTTATAGATATAATGAGGGGTTGAGTGACTTGAGGATGTGTTCAAGAGCAGATCAGTTTGAAGACTATTTTTATGACCTGTAGTCAATAATTATGTTGGAATAATAGTGTTCTTTGAGATTGAGTATGAGTGAAGGTGAAGAGAGATACGATGAGGTCCATCATCAAGTGTTGTTAACATCAGTTTAGAGGTGGAAGTTTTTATAGGTGTTATTTTGGTAGCTCAACATGTAAGGTGGTTGTATCCTCCTTGCAAGGTGAAACTTGCTAAAATTTTTAGTCATTGTTGCAGCTCAGCTAGATAGTTGTAATAGCACCTTATGGTATTAGAGTCTCACTAGATAGGGATTGTAGTTCCTTGATAATTTTTAGATGGTCTAGATTGGTTATTATTTTATAGGAAAGTAGTCTATCTCTAGGTTCTAGTGATTTTTATTCCCCAAGAGGGTTTCCCACATATGTCATGTATTATGTGATTGATCTTGCATTGTCTCTCTTTCTTATTGATATAAATGATATGTATGATTCATGAATGCTTGTGGTAACTAGTTAAGCATTTTTAAAGATCAAAATTGAAGTTGGATAATTTGGGCTCATTAATTCACCCCCCCCTCTCAATGATTGTACCTCTAACACCATCTAATTATGTACTTTGGATGGTTTATCTATTTTGATAAGTAGTCCATTAGGTTAGTTAATTTTTACACCTATAATGACATCATTGAAAGAGTGGCAATCTAGTAGTGCCTAGTGGAATAAATCCCTAAGAAAACTAGATATTTTGTGGGGACTTAAACATGGTGGAATCTATAAAATATAAAGAGGGATATCTACCCATGAGATGGTTTAAAATAGATCAAGAGGATTAGTTCTATATGCATAAATATTCAAGGCTTTTAACCCTAACCATCATCACAAATCTTCTCCTACTATCCTTTGGTTCACTTAGTTTAATGTTTGCCAAGGAATCAATAGAGTTATTAATAGATTTGATAGAACTCTCATTTTTTACACTGAAACATATTTTACTTTTCCCAATGATTTTATAAGCCAGATAGTGTGTTTTTACATTTTGTTTTATAGAACCACTAACCCATCAAATTCATAATTTAATGGTCAAGACCTTTAGTGACTAGTTTTATCTAAATACTTTGTACCTTCAACATAAATTAACTCTCATAAATATCGAAAGGGTCTATAATTTTTTATTCACCCTAAAGGTTTATTTAGTTGGATTGAATGGTTGGAAGTGGCCATTATGAAAATAGTAACTTTCTTAAGGGTGTTTGTAAATAATTTTACCATGTTCAAGAAATGGATCAACTTTAATCATGTATAGGAGTTTAACAAAATTTATCAATAATTATATCTTTTACCTTTGAATGAGACTCTTCAACACAAAAAAGTGGAGGTGACACAACAAAAAAGCTACCTAAGATTCATCAACCTTGTAGTTCTCAAATTTGGGTTTGAATCAATTGACTGAAGATTGAAAATAGGTTTTCCAAATAATTTTTCCATAAGCTAAGACTTAGACAATTTTTAAAAAAATTAAGGCCATCAACGAATTTAGAGACCATCTCAACGGTCTTCAAGAAATCCTACAAGCCTTTGTTCAAAACTATAAGTAGGTCTTTCAATTTCAAGATCCCATGAAATAAAGGGATTTTTATTTTAGAAAGTACATTGGTGTGGTACCCTATAAGCTCACTCCAAGTCAAATAATGGCTTGTGGTAGACCATTTTTAGTTGATGAGCTATATAATGTAGTGAATAGTATAGCTCATGAAAAAGCTTCAAGAATTGATGGATTTCCTTATGAGTTCTACCAAACCATTTAGGAATGTGTTGGACCTAATTTACATAAACTCTACCTCAAAGCTATGACCAATGGATCCCTTGGTAGGCTCGTCAACAAATAAAATATCATGTTCATCCCCAAGATTGGAGATCTTGAGCTCATCACCAATAAGAGACCAATAACCCTTTTAAATGTGTCCTATAAGATCATTTCCAGGGCTCTAACACTAAGGATTAGATAATTCTTTCCCTTTGTGGCCATGCCTGAGCCAAAATATTCATTCAACATAAATAAATTCTTGAAAACATCATCACAGTCTGGGAGGGGATGGAACGGGCTCACATATTCTAATTAATATTAATTTTTAGAAGTTTTATGATATGATTGAATGGCTCTTCATTCTTGTTATGTTCATATCAATCAATTTTGGCCCCAAATTTGTGCATATAGTCCAAACCCTATTCAGATATGCATTTGCATGTCTTACTATCAATTGTAGACACCCTATTTTGGCCACAATCATGTTCCAATTGGACTTCATATTTATTTCTACCAAACAATGTAAATTAAGCCTAGGAATCACTCAATGCCCCAATTTCATTTTCACATCAAATGTTATTACCCAGAATCATGTTGAGGTATCCATATTTGGGTTATTATCATGTACGTAATAGTAACCTCTCACAGATTCATTTCCAATCAAATTATGACCTAGTAAATTGACAGTTTGGCATTTGGACCCATTAAGCAGAACACTAAAATAATTTTTAAAGTGAAAAAAGGCTAAGAAGAATGAATTAACTAAGAAAATCAAACATAAATGCTTAAGTGAAATTTCCATGTGCAATTAGTGCAAATAAATTTTGTAAAAAGGAAATTCTAATAAAATTGAGGTCGTGATGATATAATCATACTCAAAGTCAAGGAATTGAAAATATCTCCATCAAAGCCTTAAATTCATAAATGGAGAACCATGCTTAATAAATGGAATCTCTATCCCAAATAGTAATTGTTTGTACCCTCCTTAACTCAACTAGAGTTAAAATAAACTTAACTATGGTTAACTCTAACTTAATTACACTTGGGTTAGATTTAGTTTGGAAGGCTATAAATAGAAGAGCCTAGACCATTCTAAAAGAAGATCTTAAGCCTAATTTATAATTTTCAATTGTTAAAAGACAAAGCATTCTTGTAAGGTTATAATGCACAAATATTGATAAATTATTACATCTTACCAAAGCTAAGCCCAACATTTCTAAAGTGAAAAGGACAAAGGATGTAAGGAGAACCATTTTCAAATACTCTTTGAGCACATGACCAAACACATTCCTCCATGGACAACATGTAACTCTTGCTTTCAAGGAAAGTAAAGAATACTTATTTTGTCTTCCATTGTTAGTTATTTTTATTATTGTCTTTCTCCTTGTTTGTCTAGGATTGAGATGTTAGATTTATTAGATTGTTTTTATTGACATTTTTCCATTTCATAATAACACTTGACCAACTCCCCTCTTGGATTCCTATGATCACATAATGGCACACCCAGTGGGACCATGCACCCTACATGCATAAATGGAGAATCTTTGGACCTATTTATAGCCAAGAAGCATTCAATTTAGACATTAATTTCTTGATTTCTATCTATTTTTCCCATGTTTGGCCTTTAATTATGGAACTATGAATTTATGATTATGAAATTATAAATTTGGTAAGATAAACTATGAAATCATTGAGTCAAACCATGAAATCATCAAGGAAAATAGTGAAATCATCCAAGTTTGAACTCAGCTCTGTGAGACTATGAAATCATTAGATAAAGTTAAAAAATCATCAAGGAAAATTACAAATTCATTCTAAAGTTTTTAGGGTTTTTCTTTGTTTTATGCAAAATTTCAAATTTTTAGAGTTTAATTACAAAATTCTTCTTTTATTCTCTGTGTTTACATGGTTTTCTTGACTATTTGTGAGTCTGGGACACTTCCTAGTGAAATCATACAATCAAATCATAAAATCATTTGTTCTATTTTGGTATTTTTCTTGAAGGTTTGAGATAGTTGATAAATCATAGAATAAAGTTATCAAATTATAGACTTGAGTTTTGAAATTGCTTAGTTGAAAAATTTTAGACCTAAGTTGTGAAATCACAGAGTTACAAAATTGTTTGCTTGAGTTGTAAAATTATAGACCTAAGTTGTAAAATTATAGATTTGAGTTACAAAATAGTATAGTTACAAAATTACAAACTTGAATTATGAAATTATTGACCTAAGTTATCAAATTATAGAATAGAGTTTCAAAAAAAAATTACAATAGTGAAATCATCCACTGTAAGTTTTTACTTTTCTAGTTTTCTATGTTTTTATATGCCTTAATAATTTCAAAGTTCATAGTTTACTAGGTAATTTTGAAATCATTCCAAAGAGTTAAATTTGTGTTTTTATTGAGATAAATTATAGGATTTCACCTTGGATTAAAGTGAAAATTAATCCACTAACCTTTTAGCAGAGAATTATCCCAAGAAAGAGGAAGTTTAAGTGTTTTTGAATTAAATTTTTTATTTTGCAAAGTCAAATTTTACAACAAAGGTTAAAATTCTTTCAAATTTGGTTAAGGTGCTTAAAAATCACATAACAATTTATCTTTTAGCATTTTCCAAGCTTTTTAAAAGTGCAAACATGGCCAAGGGGCCAAAAATTTTGAACACATTTCAATTTCGTGTTAGTAAAAATAATCTACATCTTGAATTAGAGATCCTAAGGGATATTTTCATTCTTATTTTTTCTTTAGATAATTTCAAACATTTAGATTAAATTATCTTTATTTGGAAAAAATAAAATTTAGCATGTAGGCTCTCCCCCCATCCCCTTTAGGGAACTCAGTTGACCAAAATTTTTGGTTTATTGTCATTATTTGTTAAGTTGTTTCAAAAAGAATGTTGTGTATGCTCTCCCCAAGCTCTAAACAACTTGGGTGATTAAAAAGTGACTTATAAAGTCTTTACATTTTTATTTATTTATTTATTTTTATGCATTTTTCTTATGGGTGGGATTTGATCACCTCCGCATGAGTTCTTTAGGTGTGCATTAACTTGGGGATTCATCTCCTAGCATCGTACCAACCCCATTTTATGATGGGGTATATAAATAAAGGCATGTAATATTAGGATTGATAGGGGGCTAAACAACTAGCCTCTCTAATCCTACTGAAAACTTGGGTCAGTACTTGCTAAACATCAGACTCTACTAAGTAGTATATAGATGGAGTCACTATGCAAAAGAATAGACACTTGCATAGTAAGTTAATAGGTATGAACCCAATTGACATGATTGTGCTCTTGTGTTAGCCACACTTGGGACCATCCAGTACATTCTAAACATATAAATTTTTAATCAACCCCACTTGAATTTATTTCCAAATGCTAAGTATTTCTCACTCTAATTTTGTGCCATGTATCAATGCTTGAGAGATAAAGGGGTGTAAAAACTCTACCTACACCTGTACTTTATTTTTTGGATTAACAATTAATTCCTTACAAGCATTGGTATATCAAAATAAATTTTGGTATAAGCTACACACACCCATGTCATTTATAGGGATAAGATGAACCATTTGTGCTACTTATATATTCTTTGATTTACATGTGTGTTTTGGGACTAGAATTTGTTTGTTTGTCTCAAGTCAAAATGCATCATAAAAATCACATGTTTTCATCACACTTTCACCCAAGAGGTGTTATTCTATCTATTTAGTGGCACACTTTTGCCTTAGACTTTTTATTCCAAAACATTTATGTGTGTCACTTATTTAAATAGGGCATCGTTATGTTATTTGTTTATTCCTAAGTATTTACCTTGGAGTTTTAAATCCAAAACCATTGTCATAACTTTTAATTGAGGAAACATTATTATGCTACTCATGTTATTCTAAAAAATGTTACCTTGTTTCAAACCGAGTTCAAAATCATGTATGCCTTTGGTCTCAAAATGGTGTCATTATGTTGTCCATTTGGGTCTAGAATGTTTTCCACTTGAAAAAACCAAGTCTTTTGAACCAAGTTATTAATTTGTCTTGCAAAGCTTAGATTCAAAATTGATTGGTCTACACCTATGTCTTGCATAATTTTGGCTTGGGTGTTTACCTATTACCTTTGAATTGTGTAACTTGGACCAATTCCTTGTTTGTTTTAAAGAATCCTTTGCCTAAACCTAGGAAGTGTTTTTTTTCATATGCCTTGAGTCAATTTGTTGTCTTGAACTAAGGTCAAAATTCACTTTTTAAGTATAAATCTAAGCATGATTAGTTTACATTGGATCCTTACTTATCACTTGGGCTTGAATGTTTTACTCATCGCTTTTATTTTGATTACTTGAGATTGAATTTCCTAATTAGTTTTCAGGTATGTGCCTAGAATGAATGTCTTATTCCAATGTCATGTTGTTTAAAATCCATGTTCCAAGATTGAGTCAACATGTTTTAAACTATTTACCATAGAGTTAGATTAATTGTAAGTTTTTACCTCGACCTAGTATGTTTTAAAGTTTAGTTTTGTGCCTTATTACCAAAAACCTAGCATTGTATTACAATTTTTGAACATGGTTTATTTCAAATTCTAGCTTTGTGACTTTTTACTAAAGACCTTGCATTGCCTTAGATTTTTTAGATTTAGTTCATGCCTTTTTAAGTATAGCTTTGTGCCTTTTTACTAAAGACCTAGCATTTTTCATTTTAGACCTAGAAAAGATTTTTTTGAAACACTTTTCCAAGATGAAGATTCAAATTTGTCATTTATTTGACTGTCTATGTGAGAGACCTTGGTATTTAAGATCGATTTTATTATTGATAGTTTTCAAAAAGGGATTGATTCCTAAGCCAAGTTTAAACCATTTATAATAATATACAAAATTTTCCATCTAAACCAAGTTTCAAGGCATGCCAAGCATCGACCAATCTTTTTAGACCATGTTTCAAGTGTTTTTGTGAACCTTTAGACCTTTTCTTCATGATATGTTAGTCATGGATTTGGATATTCCTCACTACACATGTAGTGGGACCATGTACAATCTGGATTACAAAAGCATAGTCATGAATGATGCCTTTGTTCAAGACCCATATGGAGATGATATAATTTATGAGATAGATCCATATCCCCCTTACACTACTCAATATGTGGAATAAGGCCAAGATCCATTGGAAAAATACCTAATTATTACACCTCCTTATCTAGGCTAACATACAACTCGATACCTTGTTAGTGTTCCATTTGTTATTGAATAAGTCCAATAGTATCCTTACTATGTGACCATGCCATCAACCTATGACCCATAATTATTTGATCATCACTTGCATGAATAAAGGATGAGGTTTTGGTTAGATATGTATAGGTAGAGTCCAAGTTTCCAAAATATTTTCCCCATGAAAACATAGCTATTCTAGTTAGAGTGCCTCATAATGTACCTTATACCAAAACCATCGAACAAGCCTCTACTAGTTACCATCATTCCCTCATGCCAATGTCAAACCAAGATTCAAATATGATTATAAAGGGAAAAGGGCCCATGGTGGACCAATTTGTGTAAATGCAACAAGCATATCATAGTTATCTTAATTTGGAGTGGAATTTCAATGTTATGTCCATATCGAATACCCCACTTATAGAGCTAACTCATTTAACAAGAGTTCTAATTGATTCGTTAGATCATATTAAGTTGGGTGTGGGCCCATTTACCCAAAGTAATTTATTATATGGCATATTTATTGTCCCACTCATTAAATAAGTGATTTTTTATTCTACTCAAGACCATGTGCTAAATTCAGTGGATAACACACAAGTGTCTCCTAATTTAGGCCAAGGTAGGTTAAATACATGACAAAATAATCCCCAAGAATAGGTACCTCTTGAAAATACCATGAGTGGTTCAAAATAATAGGGGATAGTAGTTCTTACTTCCCAACCATATCAAGTTACTCCCACTCCTCAACCAAAAGCTTCTTCAATCATGCAAAAATAGGGGATAAGTAATCAAGTGTTACCCAATGTTTTACTCCAATAAATGGTGAATGTTACCATACCTAAATAGATGATGGCTAATATTCCACAACCACAAACATAGAGCAATTTACCACTTTAATAAAGGTAGAACATTATGCCACCTCAATAGGTGGTAACAAATGTTCCACCATGATAGATGCAAACCAATGTACCTCAATAATCATAGACATTGTCTTATCAACAACATGTTATTATTAGTCAATGGAAATACTAAACACCTAAAAAATAAAGAGGTGACAACATATAACATGTACCAATTAGGCAATAATTTCCTTTCACCTAACATGTGCCACATATTCAAAGATAGGGCCTTAGTCAATAATAAGTACCATTTATTTAGTCAGGTTCAACTAGTCAATAATAAGTTCCTACTCAAACTCAGTAGGCATAGTACCTTCTACAAAGCCACATACATCCATCACAACTCTAATTCCCTTAGACCCAAGGCCATATTTTTAATCCAAACCATAATATTTACCAATAATACATGTAGTACTAGTAGCCTAATCCCAATTCATGGATGCATATTCATGATTGATTATTCCATCAAACCAACATTCCACAATACTCCATTCCTCCACTATACCCCAATCAATGTAATCCACCTTTGACTTCCCATCCATAACCACAACCAACTATGCCATCAAGTTTCTTAACCTAAGAGCTGAAATAGATGAAAGATGCAATTGCATATATTCAAATAGGAAAGTAGACTAAGATGTTAAAATTGTATGATATGTGTTCATGTCCATTTAACATGGAGTATCTCTAAATACCATTCCTCCAAGTTATGAACCATAAACATTTGATAAATGCAAGGGTAAAAAGACACTAGATATCATTTAAAAGATTTTTTGTTACTTCTAACCAATGGCCTGTAGTAACATCTACTTGTTTCTTCTTTTTCCTCAATGTTTAGATATACAAGTTTTGGAGTGGCTTCTTAAGTTACCAAAGAACTTGGTATCTAACTTTGATTATCTTTTGTATTTGTATAATTTTATACAACATTTATCCTATAAAATATAAAGCATGATATTTTGGTATTTGATTTGAGTTAGGCCAAGCAAAAAGTTGGTGAGAGATTTGTGAGTTACTTACAGCGATGGAGAGCACTTGTTAATCACTTCACCTATAATTTACCAAATAAAAAATTGGTAGTTGTGTTTACCAAAAATTTGCATAGAAAAATATATTATCACTTGGATATTTGGTGATTAAACATTTAAACAAATCATTGAAAAAGGTATATGATTGAAAAGGCCCTTATCAATAAAGAGATTATCAAGTTGTCATCTTCAAACCAGAACCAAAATTAGAGCTAAAACCAAAACTCAAGCCCAATTCAGAGCCTTAACCCAGTCCAAATGTAAGTGTCTACACCTACTCAAGATAATAAATATGAAAAACCTAAGTTATCCAACTACAAAAAGAATGTTGTTTTTAATAGAGTTACTGAGTTATGTCATGTTCAAATGGTGCAAACACTGTCTGTTTATCCTATGCCACAAATTTAGCATATTCCATAAATTTAACATATCTAACAAATGCATTATATGCGTCAACCTAGGCTAGCTCTTTAAATTCTATAACCACCACCTTTGCAAACCCATCCTCTAATAAGAAGACACACTCTTAGAGTCTTCAAAAAACTTGGTGAGCATATTGAATCAATGTTTCACAAATTAGTAATGGCTAATATGATTAGTTGGTAGATCCAAAACACTTTCCAAAAGACATACCTTATCCAGATTGATATAAATAACATGAGTTATATGAATACCATTATGTTGATTGACATTCGATATACCGTTGTGTGCATTTGAATCACCTAATTGAGAATATGTTGGAAAATGGGGAGATCTAGTTGGATAATAGAGTATCTACTTTCAATCAAAACCTAGGTTTCTACCAAAATCATTTTCCACAACATAACAATAATAATCAACAATAGTAGTAATAAATATCACATCCAAAATAACAATAAAAATAATAATCATAACAACAATAATAATGTCAACCATAAAATGGATAGAACTAAGGCCAAAATGACCCCAATAACCAATAGACTTATCATGTAGTTGCACATGACTATAATAAAGTTGTAGGTTATATTGAGGGTGGTCATGTTTTTACCATTACCATCAATACTATATTGAATAAAAATAGACCAAGACCATTACCTAACAATTCCAATCAACCTAACAATGTCAATAATCCTTCCCTAACCTGTGACCACATCCAATCACAACAACAACCAAGGATTACCATATTAAATCCTTATGCTAGTAACCCTTCATTTCCCTGTGACCATAGCCAAGTGCACTAGAAATCAATAATTACCCTCTCTGGCCCATCTTCATCATATTTTAGTTATGATAGTCTTGTACCCAATCCAGATTGCCCAATCATAACTCAAAGATCTAAAGTCACCATCCCAAGCCCGTAACCCCCTACCAATGAGCCAATCCAACCCATTATGATGGATAGGAGTAATCCAATTACCATTATTAAGTAAATAACATATGATATTATGGAATAACTTTAAAAGACACCCACACAAATATTTATTCTAAATTTGTTGTGTACATCTAACATCCATAAGAATATCCTTACTTAACTCTTAGGTCAATCCCAAGTGCACAATGACATTTTGCCAAACAAATTTCAAGCTTTGGTTGGACACCTAGAACCATGCCAACAATTGACATTTGACCAAAGTAATATGTCATTTCTTGTGCCTCTCCAAAAAAACTTGTTGTAAAATGAAGTTGATATCATGAAGCACAAATTTAAATGTGTCCTCATAGATAATGGATCAGGCCTAAGTATTATGTCTCTAAAGTTAGTTAATCATCTAGGATATAGAGAAATTGACCTTTAGCCAAAGACTATTATTATCAAGGCCTATGACAATGCAAAGTGGGAATTTCAAGGAATCATTAGTTTGCTAATGATTATTGGGCCTTTTACCCATGATACATTTTGCAATGTGTTAGACCTAGATTTATCATACAATTTAATTTTGGGTAAACCAAAGATACATGAAATTTGTACAATACCTTCGACCTTGCACCAATGTATCAAGTTTCATCACTTTGAGATGGAGGTAACTATTTATGGATATTTACAGCCATATGAACATTACAAGCATTTAGAGGCCAAATATGAAAGCTACAATTACCATTTTATTCTATAACTAGTACCAAAGAAAGACAAAGATAAAGAGATACTTATTGAATTACTAGAGAGTAATTTCATAGACCCTGATAGCCTTGCCTCAACTTCACATACACCTCCTATTAAAATGTATAATCATTTTACCATTTAGGACAATGGTCCAGGAGAGTATTTTATCCATGACACCTTCCATATATCCAATCTTACATAAAACCCCAATCCCTATGGAAGGCCCAAAGCTAAGCTAATTTATATGAAATGGTGACAAAAAGGAAAAGAAAGCTTCATAGCCAATATCTATTATTTTCACATTGGCCACTAGCCAAAAATAGAACCCACTTACCAATGATGATTCTTGGTTATACAATGACAAATTATTTAATTACTAAAAAATTATAAAGTATCCCATCCCTAACAGGATCATGGATAAATAAGCTTATGAAGGTAGAGGCTTGAGGGAAATTTATCAGGGTATTATTGAGCCTATTTTTATGACCAAATAAAAAAGAACTGATGGACTTGGATTTAAACTGCCTAGGGGTGAGCCCACATATCTTATTCATGTTCTGATGCCAATGATTCATGATGATAATGCCAAAAGTGAAGGAGTCTCTTATCATAATATATATGAAGACCTAGTCAATACCAACGTATTTGACCTATTTACCATTTTTACCATTATGCCCATAATCCAACATTCCCTACTTGCCCTCTATCATCCTCAAATTATAGATTGAGACCAACAAGAATCCATAGTACCTTTAGACAAGTTTGAGAATGATGAGGCCTTATGTGACTTTATGGGCCTAAGAGACAACATTCCTTTAGGAGACCATAAACAAGGGTTCTCTATCAAATTGGATCCTATTGCCTATTTTAGAGAGCAGGTGAACACCCTTAGCAAAAAATAAAATAATAAAACATTGAGGTCCCAAAGTTAAAACCTCTTTAAGGTGATTTTAGACTAGGGTAAATGTAAAAAAGGCCAGTCTCTTGGTGAAAACCTATTTTAGGCACCACTAGATGAGGATGTTCACCCTTCTTAAAATAAATCTCAAGAGACTGCTAACAAGAAACTTGCTTTTGGATCTTAATTCAGTATAGAATAACAACATGACTTTGACAAAATTATCTAAGAATGTCCTATAGTGTTTGTTACATGGCCCTTCCTACCATTAGGAGATTAAAATTCATCCTGCCTTGGTTGTACATCTTGATGTCAAACCAATTAAGTGGAAATTACATAAAATGCATCCTCGTATTGTTGTGTTATTTAAGAAATATTTGTAAAACTCTTAGAATCGAGATGCATCAGACCGATCAAATATTTAGAGTAGATCTCCAACATTGTTTATGTCATTAAAAATCCATAAGGGATCATAATCTACCTCAATTTTAGAGACATCAACAATGCCTACCCAAAGGACAAGTTTCCTCTATTGAAAATTTACATGATATTTGAATCCAATCTAGGTACAAAATGATTTCCCTCATGGATGGATTTTTAGGATATAACTAGATTAGGATTATGCTAGAGGACTAACACAAAACAGTATTCACCATTCCTGAAGGAATGTTGTGCTATCAAGTCATGCCATTCAACCTCAAGAATGTTGGGGCCACATAACAATAGGCTATGACCATTAAACTTTATGACATGATGCATGATATTATTGAAGACTATGTCAATGACATACTAGGTAAATCTAAGACTCGTGTGGATCATTTAGCCATACAAGGAAAGATATTTAAAAGGTTTCATGAGTATAAGGTTTGAATTGATCCTAATAAGTGAATATTTGGTGTTACTTTAGGATAATTATTAGGCTTTATTATCTCTCACTAAGGCATTTAATTTGATCCTGCTAAGGTACAAGCCATTATAAATATGCCACCACCTTTCACTTTGAAGCAACTCCATAGTTTTCAAGGAAAAATCTATTCTATTAGACACTTCATTTCATAGTTTTTCGATAAATGTCTTCCTTTCACTCATTTATTGAAGAAATGTATTACATTTATTTGGGATATATAATGTTAGAAAGACTTTGATAACCTGAAGGAATACTTATCCAATCCACATCTTCTTTTACCACCAATGTTAAGGAGGCCATTTTTACTTTACCTATCTACCACTGATAATGGCCTTGGGGTAGTGTTAGCCCAACTTGATGAGCATGGGAAAGAACATACATTGTAACATATAATTTATACATTGGTAGCATATGAACATAACTATACTCCAATTTACAGCCCATAAGTTCCATCATTACATGTTTAACAACAAGACCATAGTCATTGCCAAAGTAGATCCGCTAAAGTATCTACTATCAAAAATAGCTTTACAGGGTTGCATGGCTAACTGGATCATGCTTCTAAGTGAGTTTGAGATTGAATATGTCAATAAAAAGGATATTAGGGACAATTACTTGAATCTCCCCTTTCAGATATTGAACCACTAACTTTTGCATTCCTAGACGAGTCCATCATGACCATCATACAAACACCTCTTGAGGAGTAGCACTGAAAGCTATATTTTTATGGGTCATTCGCATCTCATGGATCAATATCTATATTTATATTTATTACAACACACAGGGATATCATTCCCAAATCATTTTGTATCATCTTTTCTTGTACCATTAACATGGTTGAATATGAAGCACTTATTTCAAGGCTTTGTCTAGTAGTACAATGGAACATTCAACATTGACTAGTTCATAGTGATTCTTAGTTAATCATCAAGTAGGTTATAGACCAGATCCAAACCAAAGATGATAATTTGGTACCATACAAGGCCATGGTGGACATTCTCAAGCAACAAATTGCCCACGTCTAGTTTGAACACATAACTCAGGCCAATAATAAGATAGAAAATACCATGGCTACCATTGGTTATTTGATCCATATTAAACTAAAGGAGAAATACTATTAGTTGCTCATTGAACATATTTTATCACATGTTCATGAACCCTTGACCATTGAAATGATCTATGATATTGTTGGTCTAGGTTCTATTTGGTATTTTGACTTATATAATAACTCCACAACCAAATACTTCCACCAGACCTTTCATATAAGAAATAAAAATATTTCACACACAAAGCTCCTCAATATACCCTACTTGGCCTAACCTTTTACTTCAGAAGCTTTGATGGAACTTTGCTTCATTGTTTAAATTTGGTAGAATATGCATTAGTGTTGAGTGAAGTTCACAATGGAGTTTTTGGAGCCCACACCAATGGGGTCATCCTTGATAAAAAGCTCCTATGTATTAGTTATTATTTTCCAACCATGGAAATAGATACAACTATTTATGTAAAAATGTGTAACAAATGTCAAAGGCGTGCAAATTAGATCCATGTTATGGCCAAAAAACTCAAACCAATGACTACACCATGGTCATTTTTAATGTGGGGACTCGATCTTGTTGGGAAGATTTACACTACCTCCTTAGATGGCCATGAGCATATCCATAATTCCATTGAGTATTTCACTAAGTGGGTTGAAGTTATACCCCTCACTTATATGACTACAAAACAAATTTCCAAATTCATCTTCAACCATCTCTCTTCTATTATGGTATCTTATCTGACGTTATATCTAATCTAATGGTGGATCATTTAACAATAAGGATTTTAAAGCACTTTGTGATGATTTTAACATTACCCAATATTTTTCTACTACATATTACCCACAAGGTATGTCCAAATGGAGGCATCTAACAAGACCATTATAAATATTCTTAAGAATATTTTCAATGATGTTGGTCATGATTGGCTCTTGTAGATATTTTGTGCCCTTTGGGATTATTTTAATAATTACCATACTCCAACAAGAGCCACACCATATTCCCTTGTCTATGGCACTGATTTCATTCTTCCCGTCAATTTTAACCTACCTTTTCTATATATCTCATTAAAGCACATCCTTGTTGATGAAGATTATAGAGTCTCTAGCCTACAAGAGATGGAATTATTAGACAAAAAATGCATGGCTATTATAAATAGCCTTTAAGCATATCAAAACTAGTTATGTGGGCATTATAACAGGCATGCCAAGCATAGAGAATTTGATCTTGGTGATATTATCCTCAAATAAAACTTGAACACCACAACTAAGAAAAATAAGAAAGGTAATTTCAATCCTAATTGGATAGGCCCTTATGTCATTATTTCTAATTATGGCTTTAGAGCTTACAAGTTAGCTACACCAGATGGAGGTGAATGTGATGAGCCCATGAACATAATACATCTCAAGTATTATTTCACTTGAGAGACCTGAGGTATTATCTATGAGGATTATTTACCATTGTATTGTAATCTCACCTTCTTTGTACCATACCATATATCATTCCTTCCATACCTTCCCTATTTGGCCAAAGTTTTTTACCCTCCCTTATCCCACATTTTTTACCTTGGTTTTGATCCTTTGGTTCTTTAGACACCTTCAAAGAGGGGATTAAGATCAAGTTTAGTAGTTTATTTAATATTTCATAATGAGCTAGTATAATAGTGGTTTATAAATTACATTATTCATTGTTGTCACATTCTATCTCATTACCAATGCTACTAGTTATAATCACTTTTGGGTAAATTAGTATCATTGACTTGTGTCGTTGTTTCTTAATTATAACTACCTTTGGACAAATTAATAACACCCCCATTTTTATCCACATTATTTCATCACTACTATATACTGTGTCATTTGCCTAATTCATAAACTTGTTACTTCCTAGATAGATTCTTTTGTTGTAAGGGTAGAACTACAGTGACTTGAGGTCCTATAGGAATATGTAGGCAAAACTCAATTTACTTTGAAGTCATCTCAGTCATCCTTTTTCCAACACTCTCATTATTTTTTGATTAATTTAAGTTTGAATGCTCTCATTATTTTAAAATAATATTTAATTCATGATCTCATCATTTTGATAATTTAGACTATTTCGTATCTCATAATTCTCAATTGAGTCAAGATGCTTAGAAAATTCTAAAAACATTTGAAATTTTCAAAAATACTAAAAATCACAAAATCATGAAAATTGGCTTAGAATTTCTATGTGAGATATAAATATGACCATTTTTTTTGGGATGGGTCATCTTATCTATTTATCTTCATTTCTATACCACCTTGATCTTTTTCCTCCCATTTTTGGGAGAACTACATCAAACAAAGGTCTACACAGACTATGTAGGCAACATTTGGATACATGGGGTATCTCAAGTTAGCTCGGTCATACCCTTCCTTTCTTTTTTTGACCTCTTCTTTACCTTAAGAATTTTGGGACTCTTAGTTATTTCAAAAGTAACCACCTAACATTTAGTTTACCTATCCTTATTGGCCTTATCCATATACTCTCACCATTTTGAGAGTTGATGTTGTGATCATTATGCATTCAACCTCGATGCACTAATGACCACTTGAATTTTCACATGCTCTCACCATTTTGAAATCAACCATTTCTAATACTTTATCTATTTTTCAAGCTCATTCTCATTCTAAACTTTAGATGTAATAGACACTATGAATTACCTATTCAATTCATTTTTGGCTACTCATCTTTTGACTTTTAGTGTGGCTTTAGCCTAAACCATACTCTTGTGTTCTATTTTCCTATGCACTCATAATTTTTTGAGACTAATCACATATTACTCTACAAGTAAATCATGTTTTATTATCCTTCATTTTATTCTATCCCATATCCTAGGAGAACTACATTTGGCCTAAATGTTACATTGGATCTTGTGTCCATGGAACTATGTAGGCAGCATCCACTTGCCTAGTGCATCTAGAGTCAGCTCGACTACCCTTAATTTTATTCTATTCCCCCTCATTTTATTTTTTTGTGTCATTGTTCCCTATAGCCTAGGGAAAACCATTTTCCATTTGTTCCTATGTTGTTCTACCTATGTCATTGTTATCTAGCTTAGGGTTCACCTTGTTACCAAGAGTAACACCTTTATTACACATACATGAATAATTTGTATTATATTTGCACTAACATTGTGATTAACCATTATTTGTATATTACCTTTAACTATTTAGAATAGTTTTTTTCTTACACTTTTATTTTCTTTAGATTGTTTATTTATTTTGATTATTTTATTTTATTTTTTTCGGCCATGTTTGTTTATTATTGTTTATTGGTGTTTTGTTGTTTTTTTATTTTTATTTATTGGTGTTTTGTTGTTTATTATTATTTGTATCTATTTATTTATATGTTTGTTTTTTGTTTTATTTTTATTTCCACTTTTTGCCTTTTTGTTCCTCAATTACCATAGGATTATTACACTTTATTTACACTTGAGTCTATATTCCCCATATCTTGTACTTGAGTTGTGAGTTAGTGTACATTCCTACACTTAGTTTATTTTAGTGTATTTACTTGGGATTTGATTATTCATATTTTATACCTAAGTGATTTGTACTTGCATTTAAACTAAGTTTACCCATGCTTTGGATACACATTATTATTATAGTTATCTATAACTATGATACATAATATCTTAAGCTACAATAAAATTAGGACAAAGAATTTATTAGATAATGTAATGGGTAGTACTTTTCCTTATTCACAACTAAAAAAAATACTTGACCTACCCAAATATTACTTAAATGTAGAGTAATTAAATCATAAATGAATTTTAATCACTGCTAGTTCAGAAATGCATCTCCATACTATCAAGTAGCCCAAATTCATGTTTATCCTATGTACCCACTTATTGTTACTCTGTGAGTATGGATTTAGTACATAAGCCCCCTTTCCTAATTTTCCATACTATGAAAAATTATATGAACCTTCCTTGATCATATCCACCCTAATAGGTAAAATACTTGTATGACTCTTCCATCTGCCTTATTGTGGAAACTGATTGTGCCAATGATTATAGCTACCTTTGTAAAAATCATTATTTTTTGACCTATCCACCCTACTAGGGTATTTTTCACTATGCTAATGATTATAATTGCCTTTGGGAAAATCATTATCATTCATCAACCCTACTAGGGAATTTTAATATGTCAATGATTATAAATACCTTTATGTAAATCATTATCTTCATCTTTCCTACTGGAGCATCTCACTATGTCACTGATTATGAATACCTTTGGGAAAATCAGTATTTCCACCCCCATTACCTATAGATCACATCATTTCCTTCTTTTTAAGGGAACATTTTTCAACTCTATTTTTACATCCCAATCCCTTGTGGGGGCATTTAAGGCCCATCCATCACCTTATAGGGCACTAGCCAAGGCATTAACAACTTTTTCATTCATTGAGAAAATGTTTTTGTGCCTATGTTTTACAATGCCTTGCCAAATAGGAGTAAAATTTAGACATCCTATTTTGACCACAACCATATTCCAACTAGACTTCAAACTATTATCTACCCAATAGTGAAAATTAAACCTAGCAATCACTAAATGCCCCAATTCCATACGCACATCAAACATTAGTACATAGAATTGTGTTGAGGCATCCCTATTTGGGGGATTATCCTATTTTCAACAATAACTTCTCATATATTCATCTACAGTCAAGTTGTGACCTAGAAAATTGATAGTCTTGCCTTTGGACCCATTAAGCGAGGCACTTAAATAATTTTTAAAGTGCAAAAATGCTAAGTAGAATGAATTAACTAAGCAAATAAAATTAAATGCTTAAGTGAAATTTCCATGTGCAATTAGTGAAAACTAATTTTTTTAAAAGGAAATTATAATAAAATTGAGGTCATGATGATGTCATCATCCTCAAAGTCAAGGAATTGAAAATATCTCCATTAAATCTTTAAATTTAGAAATGGGGAGTCTTGCTTAATAAATGGGATCTCTATCCAAATATTAATTGCTTTCCCCCTCCTTAACTTAGTTAGGGTTAAACTAAACCTAACCATGGTTAAATCTAACATAATTTCACTTGGTATAGAGTTAGTTTATAAGGATATAAATAGAAGTGCCAAAATAATTCTAAAATAAGCTCTCAAGACAAAGTTATAATGTTCAATTATTGAGAGACAAAGCACTGTTGTAAGGTTATAATGCACAAATATTGATAAATTGCTACATCTTGCCAAAGCCAAGCCCAACATTACCAAGGTGACAAGGAGAAATGATGCAAGTAGAACCATTGTGAAAGACTCTTTGAGCACATGACTAAGCACATTCCATGGCCAACATGTAAATATTACTCTCAAGGAAGGTAAAGAATACTTGTTTTGTCTTCCATTATTATTTACTTGTAGTGTTATCTTACTCTTTGAGTCTCTAGGCTTGTGTTGTTATATTTATTAATGTTTTTTTTTAATATTTTTAATACTAAAACTTGACTAAATCCCCTCTTAGATTCCTATGATCATATAAATGGCCATTAATCTGAAACTTTTATCTCTTTAGATCTATCAAAAAAGGTTTCCCCTTAGCCTTTTTCCTTTATGTCTTTTCTATGGAAGTGTTTAGATACTTATTAGGGGATTATAATTTTATAGACTTGGTGAAGTGAATCTCCCTCCCCCACTCTCCTCAATACCAACTCCTTAATGGCCACTTTGTTGGTGATTCCTTAATTATCATCCATGAAGAAGATATTATGGTTAAAAACACTATGGAATGCCTCCATATTTTTGGTCTTGCCTCTAGCTCCAGTATCTAATGTGCTAAGATTCAATGCAAAAAATAATATTTTGGCCTTGAACCCATTTGGATTGATGCTTAATTGAATTCATCATGGGGATATGTTCAAGTTCTTTGGCATCACATTTGATTCCTAAGCTTCTCAGTTGGAACTATGGAACTTTGTTATTTAAAGAGTGGAGGAAAATACCTCCTACTAAATAACTGAGCATATTTCCCTTGTAGGCAAGTTTCATATTTTTTCTAAGTTTTTAAAAATAAAACATGTTTACTATTCTTCTAATTGGTCTCCTTATAAAGATTCCTAAAGAAGATAGAAAAGCTATTAAGGGGTTTCATTTTAGATGATTTTGAAGGCAAAAAAGGATTTCATAGAGTAGTATAGAGCATTTGTTTTAGATGTCAAGAGGATCAAGGGTTAGGGCTTATTGATATAACCAAGCAAGGAATTTCCCTTTGTGCCAAGTGGATCCCTAGGGCCATTGAATGTAAATAAGATTATAAAGTTATTACCAAGAATTAGTATCCTCTAGAAGTCCTTATGGAAGAATTCCATGGAAGGACTTGGGATTCCAAACATTACTAATTACTCATGTTGATATCAAAATTATAAGTAATTTTATGGCTAAGAAAATTTGGAAGGCCTGGGAGATGATCAAGCCATGGCTTGTTTGTAAAGTATATAATTTCATAATTAAGTTATCTATAAACTCTCACTCTTTATGGTAGTTTACAGTTACAACTATTAATGGTAATCCTTTATCAGAAGTTCATAGAGTTAAATTTATTTGGATATTTCATAAAGGCATATGTAGTATTAGTTATGTTTTTGAAAAATAACTAGATCTTAGGTCTTTTGGTATACCATAAATATCAATTTTAAATTAAGTAATCAAGATTTTGAATAATTATTGAGATTCAAATGGTCGTGTCAGGCTACGTCCTTCACAAATTTGTCATTAGAACCCCCATTAAGTGGTGGAAAGATTAGAACTAGAATGTGTCTACTTATATACTTTAGTATAAACCTTAGCTTGGTTATCAATGGTTAACTCCCAATATTTACCCTAGGTGATGCTCAAAAAATGTGAAATATTAATAGCTAATAATTATATTATAATAGAATATTCAAATGATGTAGTTTTTTGTAGTTGAGCGTAAAAATATATTTTTTCCTAGTGCATTCTATACTAAGGGTTATCAATCGGTGACATATTGATTAATATGGGGAAGACATATCCCTAGTGACTTGCCTATGTAAAAATTGAGTCTCTCAAAAACGTTTTTTGTCTTTGTGAGAAAGCTTAGCAATCTTGGAAATAGATTCACCCCTTCTTTCATCCCTTTATACCAGTGCCCTTATCTCAGCACATGGTCCTACCAAGAGATTTTTTTATGCTTAATTTAAAATTAAATAAAATATAGCATATTTTTTCAATTGAGATTCTTTTTTTATTGAGTATTTTTATTGATGTCAAAGGTACATCTTGCATGAGGTTGATGTCATTAAGAGAGTAATCCTAGTTGACAGTATATTGATATGATAAGGGGAATTATTAAGAGTATTGTCATTAAATTATGCTAAAGGAAGTTTTCATGAAATATAATTTTAAGGTAACTAATGCTTTATGGTTTCATGAAGGTATAGGTCATTGATGTCAACGTTGCATAGGAAGCCTAATCATGAGCCTAGTCATGACATGATGAGGTATATGTATAAGATAAATTAACATAGATATGTGAAGGATGTATGTAACTATATGATCATGTAGTTGAGGCATTTTATCACTCATGAGAGTTTTAGGGTGAGCCTATATAGGTAGGACCTATAGACTAAGCCTACACTTAGACCTCTCTTAGACTATGTTTGGCCTAATGGGGTATGAAGATTAAATTTTAATGAAATAATGCATATGTGAGAATGGAAATAGGTGATATATGTTTTTTTAATCATTTTCACAAGGTTTGAGGTCATGATTTAAATTAAATTGCATGAAACTCTATTTTAGGCCTTCTCAAGTGCACAGAATGAGGTCTCAAGACCTAAGAAGAACTTTCAAAAATTTGTTATAATGTGTAACCTCTACATGAAAAAATAATATATTAATTAGATATGGGTAAGGGTCCCAGATAATATCTCTAAGCATTGGTTTTGTATTTAAGGGGCAGTCCTTTATGAACAATCATTAACACTAAAACCTATGTTAAACCTCCCTAAAACCTTAATAAGGATTTGATGTGAAATATCTTATTCAAAATGGCCTATAATGGTCTCAAATTCCTACAAAATATATTTATCATGTATTCAAATCTACTAGGTACCTCTAGGTGGTGGTGGTTAGTCAGATGAGAGATAAAATACATAGATATAGACTTATTTGTCAAGAAGTTATTGTAGCTCTCAAAAGTTGCATTAGACAAGGAAAGTAAAGGATGGAATAAGAATATATAGACTCATAATTCATGATAATTATGGTTTATTTATATTTCCCATCCTTCACATATGTTAAACCAGTCATCCAAGTTAGCTAGTCACAGATAGACTTAATGGTGTGAATAGTGAAAAACCCAGGTAGAGATGAGAAGATAGATTTAAGGTTATAAGCATGTCAATTTGATGAAAAAAGTGAATTAAGATTTTATTTATTAATTTTAAGTCATTTTAATTCTTAAAATAAGTTTTAGAGGATAGTTAATATGGTGAAAAAGTTTCTCACAAGTTGACCTATCTAATTTAGATAAGATAATGTGATATTAGGTCAAGAAATTGGTCTACAAGACCAATATTTGAACTTATAACATATGACATTTCCATATAATGATGATATAGTTATATCATGGGATCATATACATTCATAAATAATCATTTAAAGTGTCTACATAGGTGTTGGAAGTGTACATCACCATGACTAGTCTTTTAGGTAAATTGGTAGTTTTGAGTGAGTAAGTTGCAGAGATGTTCTTGAGTCTTTATATCCTAAGTAAAAGTGTTACAAGAAATTTGAGATGACATTGAGGTAATTTTCAATATTTATACATGTTTTTATTTTCATAATTAAATATATTAAGGTTCTTTTAACCTCATTTTGTAAGATAGACTTATGAGGTACACATACATAATAGGACAATTTATCCTAAAAGAGGTTTCATGGTATGAATGAAAGGTATAGGTCTAACCAATAATGTATGAAGTAAATATAGGTATTATTATAATTTATTTAATTGTTTTTATTTGTTTTATAATTCCATATATCCCTAATATAATCAAATTTTAATGCTAACAAGATATACCTATTGCAATTAGGTCTCCATGAGGCCTAAAAGAGAAATAAGGCCTAATTGAGTTGTTGTTGACCAAAAAGGTCAAAATTTTCATTTTATTCATGTTTAAGGGATGTTATAAGACCTATTTTATGTTTTACCTTAGAATTTAAAGGTGTGTGGATGACTAAGTGGTGTGTGACCATGAGAATGGTATATATACAAGTCAGTTTTAGGCCTTTTAGAAGTAAGCAATTGAAGTGAATGAAATATTTCTTGGAGAAAATGAGTCTTGAAATGAGACCATAATAGTAGAAAAAAAGTGTGATTATGTGGGTTATTTTTTGATAAGTCACTTATGGATTTGGTGCTTCCTTACAAGTGCTTGCTAAAGCCTAGTCAAGTAGGTGTTTGACTTCATTGGGGTTGGTACCCCAAGTTGAGTTGATGCTCAATAGAATTTTATATTTTTTATTATGGTAAATTATTAAATTTTAAAGGATAATAATGGGTTTTATTCCTCTTGAGTTTTTCCCACTCATATATGTATTTTATGTGTTATGTTTTTGTTTCGTGCTCATATGATTGGTTCTTTATGCATTGTTATATCATTGTATTGCTTTGATGGTTAAAGGAATGTTAAAGTAAATGTGAGATAAAGTTTTGAACACTATTTTTCTTCCAAAAATTTATATCATATCTTTGTCCTTTGAATTAGATGTAACATCTTAAATGAGATCCTATAAGCACAAGCAAGTCTAGTCATCAAGCACAGGGAGGTTTCTCAACCAATAAGGCTCATCTCTTCAATGAGACTAAATATGCATTTAGGATCATTATAATTAAGACCTATATAATGTCCTTAGGCTATTATATATGGAAATATATTGTTTATGGATTCACTTCACCTTCTACACCACCAACTAATGTAGTAGGAAAGAAGGCAAGTGAGAAAAACTCTAAGCCAATGAATGCCATCCTGTGTGATCTTTCAGAACTAGAATTTGTTAATATCATGCATTATGATATATCCAAATGGATTTGGGAAAATTTTCATACCATCTATGAAGGAGACACCAAATTTAAGTTACCAAATTTACAGACTCGTTGAAGTTAATTTGAAAGTCTGATAATGAAAGAGGATGAAAACATTGCATCTTATCTATTGAGAGGAGATGAAGTGGTAAATGTCATAAAATTTATAGGAGAAAAGTTAGAAGATTCAATAGTATTACAAAAGGTAATAAGATCCTTTACTTCTAAGTTTGATTCAAAAGCATTTTCAATAGAAGAAATCAAATATCTTAACACACTATAGATGGATGAGCTTCATTACATCTTTACTACCTATGAAATGAGAACAAGGGATGGAAGACCTTCCAAGAAGAAAGTTGAATTCAAATATGAGAATAAATCATAAGGTAAGAAGACCAAGGATGATATTGACATAGATATTTATTATGATAATATAGAAGCCATATTTGTCAAAAAACTAAGGAAAACATCAAGTATAAGGGAAAGTTACCATTAAAATGTTTCAATTATGGTAAGATTGGTCACTTTGCCTCTAAATGTCCTAACAAGGATAAGACTAAGCATGATGGATAACATGATGATCATCATGGTGATGATAAGAAGGTATATAAGCCTAATAATAGAAAAAAGGGTTTTAGGAAGTATGAAGGCAAGAAATGGTCATTTAAGTATAAGAGAAGTTTATATACCAAAGAAGATAGTAGCTCATCTAATGTAAGTGACACTAGTACATCTCATAGTGATGATGACAGTAATTACAATGATAATAATGAAACCTTATTCATGGCTATAGAAATAGATAATGAGGGTTGATCAAAAGGGAAAATCCTTATGGATGATGAAGAATCAAATGAGGAAGAGGTTGAAGTGAACCTTGAGGTATAACTAGTGAGAGCTCTAGAAGAGTTGAAGTTCCAAAGAAGGAAGAATCAGAAACTAAGATAATTGGTTAAGAGTTATGAGGATAAAATAAATCTCTTTGAAGAGATACTTAGAAACAACACTAATGAGCATAATTAGATCATTAAATAGTTGGAAACTTACATTGATATTATCGCTACAAGTCTTAAGATGAAGGAGGAATATGCATCAAGTTTGGAGCTGAAATGGAGTCCTTGAAGGCAAAATTGGATCAAGAAATATTCAAGTTGAAGACATAAAAAATTTTAAAATCTTACTAAAGTTATTGATGATATTTTGATTAATCAAAGGCATCCACATGATAAGATATATCTTGGGTTCAAAGAATACAAAAATGAGAACAATGAGAGTCAGACCTCGAAGACCTATGTAGAAGATCTCAAATCTTAGACTCAAGTTGATCATCAACAAGTCAAGAACTTAAATCCTTTTAGAGAGAATAAAATAAAAGGTGTATCATTCAAGATCAAATAGACAAGGTATGTAAATTCATTCAATGTTTATTTTTTCTCATGTAATCAATATGAACATAGGGCTATGGATTATAAACACTGTGCAAGAATAAATTCCTCATGGAAGAATAGGGTGAATGTCCATTACAATAGTAGGAGTAGAATACTATGCTATAATTTTGATTCAAGATGAGGCATATGAGAAAGGTTAGTCAAGATAAAAGGGTATACATTCATACCATTAAGAATTAGATCAAGAAGTTAGACATTGTGGATAAGGTGAAGGAGGAGCAGAAGACTAAAGATGAAGAATCTATGATAGCTCAGACTGCTTTACACATTCAAGATCAAGCCATGAAATGGTATATAGATTATAGTTTCTCAATCCATATGAAAGGATATAAAATCAATTTCATCTCATTGAATAATAATGTTGTAATAATAGTGAGATTTAGAGACAACAAAACTACCAATATAGTTGGAAAGGGTATCTTAAGTTTGGATAATGGGAAGACCAAGATAGAAAATGTGTTATATGTGGAACTTTTCAAACATAACCTTCTTAGTGTAATTTAAATTTTCAACCAAGGACACACACTAAACTTTCACCACTAAGGGTTTAAGGTAAGGAGAGCCAAGTTAGTAAGTCTAATTGTTGATGTTAAGAGAACTAAGAACAATCTATATGTCTTGAATGAGATCAAGAAGGAGAGATACTTTATGATCAAGATAAATGAAATTTGGATATAGCACAGAAGGTTAGGCCACTAAACTTTGATAATTTGGTTAAGATAAGCACTAAGAGGTCTACGAAGAACATGCCTAAGATTACCAAACCAACAAACATACTTTGGAAGGCATGTCAACATGGTAAGCAAACTAGAAGAAGGTTCAAATCCAAGGATTACTCTACTACAAGAACTTTGTATTAAATACACACTAGTCTCTATGGGCCAAAAATAATTCAAAGTATTCAAGGAGATAGCTACTTCATGTTACTCATAGATGAATAAATAAGAATGACTTGGGTAGTATTTTTGAAAGAAAAGTTAGAAGCTCTTGACAAGTTAAAGGCATTCAAGGCCCTTGTTGAGAAATAGAAGAATGAGAAGATCAAGTGCCTAAGATTTGATAGGGGAGAAGAGTTTTGTTCTAATTATTTTGATGACTTCTGTGAGGTCCATGGGATAAGGAGAAGGTTCACAATAGCTAGGACACCTCACTAAAATGGGGTAGTGGAAAGAAATAATAGGATAGTCAAAGATATGGAAAGAACTATTCTAAATGAGTCTATATTATCTTATGGATATTGGAGAGAGACGGTGATCATTATTGTCTACATTTTGAATAGAGGATAGATAAAGACTAATGTCAACAAGACCCCTTATGAAATATGGAAAGCTAGACCTGCTAATGTGGAACACTTTAGAGTGTTTTGGAGTAAATGTTTCATCAAAAGAGATTAGTAAGACTTAGGTAAGTTTGATTCTAGGTTTGATAAAGGTATATTCTTTGGATACTCATCAGTGAGCTCAGCCTATAGATGTTATAACAAGAGGTTTTATAATATAGTGGAAAGCACCAATGTGAATATTGATGAAACAAGGAAATCACACTCATAGTCAAAAGATACATCAAATAATCTAGAATTTAATAATGAAGTGGAAATAATAGAGGTTGATGAGGAAGAAAAAGAAGTTTAGGAAAGACAAGACTCAAAATTCCCATCAAAACATATTTAGATAGATTATCTTGAATCACAAATCATTGAAAATAAGTATGAAGGTATGCAAATAAGGAGAAGATTGGTAAGTAACCTAAATAAAGAGAATGTTACTCTATTATTTAAAATTAAACCAAAGAACATTATATAAGAAGGTAAAGACAAGTTTTGGATAGATGCTATGAATTAGGAGTTAGACCAAATAGAGAAGAATGAGACTTGGGAACTAGTTCCTATGCCTAAAGACAAGAATGTTATTCGCACAAAATGGGTTTTTAGAAATAAGTTGAATGAAGATGGACAGGTCACTAGGAATAAGGTTATATTGGTATGCAATGGATATGCACAAGTTGAAGGGGTAGACTTTGAGTAGACCTTTGCACCAGTGTAAGATTGGAGGCCATCAAATTTTTTCTAGCATATGTAGGATTCAAAGGGTTAAAGGTGTACTAGATGGATGTCAAATCTACCTTTTTGAATGAAAACTTGGAAGATGAGGTATACATACATTAACATAAGGGTTTTTCACTATCAGGTAATAAGGACTATGTTTGTAGATTGAAAAAGGCTCTTTACAATCTAAATCATGCTCATAGGGCTTGGTATGAAAAATTGGATAGGTATCTATTAGGTCAAAGCTTTAAAAGAGGAGTTGCAGATAATAATCTATACATAAATATAGAAGATGACCATCTATTGATTGTATTTATCTATGACATCATCTTTGGTGGAAATAATGATAGTATGACCAAGGCCTTTATAGAGGTGATGAAGAAGGAGTTTTAGATGTCCATGCTGGGAGAACTATCATTCTTTATTGGGTTACAAATCATTCAGTCTAAAAAAGGTATATTCATTTCACAAGCTAAGTATATAAAAGAGATGTTATAGAAGTTTGAGATGGAAGATTATAAGGTAGTTATTACACCTATGATCATAGGGTATAAGTTGGGCAAGGAATATGAGTCTTGAAGGGTTAATAAGACATAATATAGGTCAATGATTGGAATTTTTCTATCGACCACTGCCTCTCCACCTGACATCATGTAAGCAGTAGGTCTTGTGGGAAGTTTTCAAGTAGATCTACCAGAAAATTAGCTTCAAGTAGTCAAAAGGATACTTAGGTATCTTAAGGGTAATATGGAGTTTGGATTGTGGTATCCAAGGAGAAAAGAGTTCAATTTGAAAACCTATATAGATGTATATTAGGTAGGAAGTCTCAATGATAGGAAGAGTCTAGAGGAGAAGATTTATTCTTAGGTGGGTACCTAGTTTCATGGATAAGCAAGAAGCATCCATCAAAAGCATTATCCACTTGTGAATTTGAGTACTTTTCAGAAACTTTATGTTGCACTCAAGTCCTATGGATGAAATATACCTTAATATATTACAAGGTGGAGTATGATAGTCCTAGCCCTATTTATTATGACAATACAAGTGTTATAAGCATTTGAAATATCCTTATCATGCACTCAAGGACTAAGCACATTCCTATAAAGTATCATTTCCTAAGAGATTAGGTAAGTGAACAAATTTTTAAACTTGAATATGTTCTTATATTATAGAAATTTTGACCAAGCCACTTCCAAAGGAAACATTTGAACACCTAAGATAGGAATTAGGTGTAGTTCTTGCCCTTAGTAGTCACTAAGGAAGTCAAGTGAATAGGGGGAGCTAATTAGGTGGTTCATTATATCTAATTACAGGTGAGTAGTGGTGAGAATGTATGCATGGAGATATGGGATCATGTTAGTATAGTGCCTCATGAACTCATAATACTATATATTGATTGTTATGCTTACAAGAGTTATGATCTAAGAAGTTGCAGACATCACTTTGTCATTTATGTCAAAAGGGGAGAAAGTTCAGATTAAGGGAGAATTTTTATTTTTAAGATAATTTTATGAGAGTGGTTTCCATCAATTAAAAAGGGGGAGATTATTGAGTATTGTCAATGATGTCAAAGGTGCATCTTACATGAGATTGATGTCATTGAGAGAGTAAGCCTAGTTGACAGTATGTTGATGTGATAAGGGGAATTTTTGAGAGTATTGGCATTGAAGTATGTTTAAGGATGTTATCATGAAATATAATTTGAATGTAACTAATGCCTTATGGTTATATGAAGGTACAGGTCATTGATGTCAAAGTCACATAAGAAGCCTAGTCAATAACCTAGTCATGACATGATGAAGTATGTGCATAATATTAATGAAAATGGGCATGTGAAAGATGTATGTAAATTTTTGATAATTTATTTGAGGAATTGGATCACTCAAGATAGTTTTAAGGTGAGCCTATAGGGGTAAGACCTATAGACTAAGCCTACACTTAGACCTCTATTAAACCCTACCTAGCGTAATGGGGTATAAAGATCATATTTCAAGGAAATAATGCATATGTGAGCATGGAAAAATGTGAGATAAGTTTTTTTAAGAATTTTCACAAATTTTGAGGTCATGTTTTGAAGTAAATTGCATGAAACATTATTTTAGGCCTTCTCGAGTACACAGAATGAGGTCTCAAGACCCAAGAAGCACTTTCAAACATTTGTTGGAAAGTGTAACCTATGCATGGGAACCTAAATTTTTAAGGATATATTTTTAATATTACTATATAAGATCTTCAAGCATTGGTTTTGGATTTAAGGGGTAGTCCTTTATGAACAATCATTAACACCAAAACCTATGTTAAACCTCCTTAAAACCCTAATAAGGACCTGATGTGAAATATATTATTTATAATATCCCATAATGGTTTAAAATTCATATACAATCTAGTGTACCATGTATTCAAATCTCCCAAGTACCTCCAAGTGGTGGTGATTGGTTAGATGAGGGAGAAAATACACAAATATAGGCTTATTTGTCAAGAAGTTGTTATAGCTCTCAAAAGTTACATTAGTCAAGGAAAGTAAATGGATAGAAAAATAATATAGATACTAATACTTCATGACCTTGATGGTTTATTTATATTTTCAACCTTTCATATATGTTAAACTAGTCATCCAAGTTAGTCAATCATAGATAGACCTAATGGTGTGAACAGTGAAAAACTTAAGCAAAAATGAGAAGATGAACTTAAGGTTTTGATTATGGTAGTTTGATGCAAAAAATTTAATTAAGAGTTTATTTATGAATTTTAATTCATTTTAATTTTTGTAATAAGTTTTGGAGGTCAGTGAATATGGTGAAAATTTTGCTCAAAAGTTGACTTTTTTAGTTTAGATAAGACAATGTGATATTAGGTTAAGAAATTGGTCTACAAGACCTATATTTTCCATTATACCATATGATATTTCTATCTAATTATGTTATATTTATATCATGGTACCATTTATATGCATAAATAATCATATAAAGTGTCTATATAGGTGTTTGAGGTCTAAGTCACCATGACTAGTCTTTAAGGTAAATTGGCAGTTTTGAGTGAGAAAGTTCTAAAGATGTTCTTGAGTATTTATCTCCTAAGTAAAAGTGTTATAATAAATTTGTGATGATTCTGAGATAATTTATAATTTTTATACATGTTTGATTTGTCATAATTCAATAGCTTAAGGGTGTTTTAAGCCTCATTTTATAAGACAGATTTTTTAGGTACGCAGGCCTAATAGGATAGTTTGTCCTAAAAGAGGTTTCATGATATGAACAAAAGGTACAAGTATAAAAAATCATGGAGGAGATAATTATAGGTCTTATTCTAAGTTATTTAATTATTTTTAGTTTTTGGATAAGGCCATCTTGTCCCAAGATAATCAAACATTGACGCTAAGAAGATAGACCTAATCCAATTAGGTCTCCATTAGGCCTAAAAGAGAAATAAGACCTAATTGATTTATTAACCAAAAAGAGTCAAAATTTCATTTTATTAATATTTATGGGATGTTATAAGACCTATTATATGTCTGACCTAATAGGTTGAAGGTGTGTGGCTGACCAAGTGGTGTGTGACCATGAGAATGGTATATATATAAGGTATTTTTAGGCATTTTAGGAGTAAGCAATTGAAATGAATGAAATATTTATTAGAGATAAAAAGGATGTATTTAAATGAGACCATAATATTAGGATAGAATTTTAATGAGTTGGTTGATTTGGTGTTGAGTCACTTAGGGAGTTGGTGGCTCCTTGCAAGTAGATACTTGCTAAAGACTAGTCAAGTTAGTACTTGACTTTATTGGGGTTGGTGTTCCAAGTTGAGTTGGTGCTCAACAAAAATTGATATTTTGTATTATAGGATAGTATTTTATTTATAGGGATCACAGTGGGTTTTATACCCTTTGATTATTTCCCACTCATATATGTGTTCTATGTGTTATGCTTTTATTTCATGTTCATGTAACTTATTCTTTATGCATTGCTATATCATTGTATCAATTTGATGGTTTAATGAATGTTAAAGTACATGTGAGATAAATTTTTAAACATTTATTCACACCCCTCAATTATTTTGCTTCCAACACTTTAAAATTTTTAAAATTATTAAATTTTTTATATTTAATAAATAACATCTATAAAAATAATTTTCTAGTACTAATAGAATTACAACACTTTCTAATTTCATGATATAGATCTGTGTGCAAGCATAAAATGTGGTACTAGACTTGAATTACCTCCACACACTCATTGGCCACTAAGTAAATTCCATTTTTACTATTAGTAGAGTGTCTATATATTCCCTCAATAAAGACCCTCTTGAAAAGGGACCAAGGGTAAATGGAGTGAGGTAATGAACCTTATTGATTATGGACCTTCTAGTTTGGACTAGTTCAAAAAAAATTACATACTATCTTTGCATATGTCACCCTATCTTTGGAATATAAAGGAAGGTAATGAATAAATGTATAATAATATGGTTAGGAACATGTGCCTAATACTACACACACTAATGGTGGTGGTTGGGGAGATAAGTTAGATATCCTACCACTCCTACTTCTCCCTATGCAAGAATAATTGTGCCAATAGCCTACTATTTTGTACATTGCTTACTAGTTATGAAAGTTGGTCACTATTATTGACATGTGCCATATAATTTTTTAATGATGTTATTTTTGAGCCTGATGACTTAACTTTGATTTAATCATGGGATTATTCTCCATGTCTATTTGTTATGTTTTTGTTTAGGGTGTGATTTCATGGCACCCACATTTTTTATTGGGTGTGTAATATGATTTTAATCTTTAAAAATTGGATTTCAATAAAATAATCTCTCCAATAAGATATTCCTAAATAAAAGGATAATTTGATGAGATAAAAATCTTATTTGTTGACATTTATGTGTGGCTTCATTTATATTTCTTATAAAACCTCTATTTCACCATTTTTTTTTGATATGTTATGTTTATTTCCATTTTTCATTTAAATAATTCTTTATAATTAAGTTATATTAAATATTATTTCTAGATATTGATGTATGTCTATCTTTTAAATTTAGTTAAATATAACATTTTCTCTTTATTATTTCATGTTGAAAACATGTAACTATAACATTGACTTTATAAATTAGCATTTATTTACAACCAATCATAATCAAGTATTTCAATTTCATATTGTTTCCACTATATTTTTTTTTTAAATTATACTATATTCACTTATAAATATAATTCATCATACATATTATTGGTTGTTATCCTTTTTTGCTTAGTCTAACCTTCAACAAAATCAAAGAAAGCATGATATCAACATCATTCATTATTCTTATCACTTTTAAAACTATATAATTATTACAACTTACAAATGAATATTGATGTGATTTATATGAAAATAATTTAACTTTAAAAATAATAATATTGATATTTACTTTTATAGATTCTTGTGTTGCATGTAATGGCTAAGTACATGTCATCTTTATGTATGTTTAAATTACTTTTAAAAAAATATTTGTAATTCCATTTTTCAACATATGTTATGTACAAGCAAGTTTGCTTGCGTGAATTTATTATGTATTTTTTAATTGTACCTTCCACTACTATATAGACTAAAATTAGAGCGGTAAATTGGATTAATTTCATCATATGTGAAGTATTTTTTTTATTTTTTCAATCAGAATGGTGGCAATATTGTGCCACTAATGCCACTTAAAAAATTGACACAAACTAGGATAAATTTATGACATTTTTGCACCACTTTAACAAGTGAAATTTTAAAATGTGGTGTTATTAAATTTTTGGAAATCAATATCATTTTAATTATTCAATTTAAGGTTTGGTTTATTTTTAGGATTTGTTTTGTCATTGTTACATTTTGTTGAGATTTGGGTAGTTTATAATAACAAAGTCATTCCTCCTGCTTTGGACATGGCAATGGATGGTGGATCCTTTCATGGTAGTGATGGTAGTAGAATAAATAGTTTACTTATTATAAGGACTACTTCCATATTTTATTTCTCTCTCCTTCCCAAATATTATTTCCCACTACAAAAAGTAATTCCTCTACATACTTTGATTCACTATGATTTCTTCAATGGCTTCCCAAGGATGTATATTTTAAAGAAATGGATTTGAATCTTGACTATTTCTCCACCACTCAATATTTCTCAACCTCTTTAAAGCTTGACTCTTTATCCAACTTTGTAACATGTTTTGCATTTCCATTACATTTTTTATAATCATGATATTTATGATGTTCTCAATATTCATTTCAATCATCCACTACTATGTTTAGTTGGAGTGTAGATTTGAAAGCTTTTGAGCACCTAGTTGTTTTTATTTTTTCATATGATGCATTTTTAGGTGTACTTATTGGTATTCATGAAAACAATCAGTTAGAATCATAGGAAAAGTCACCATTTCTAAAAACCTTGAATTTTTTTGGAGTGGGTAGTGGTCACAAGTTTAAATAGAGATTTAAGTATGTAGAGTAAGTTTACTCTAGGATTTTTTATAACCATGAACCTATAGATGTAAGTCAAATTCTCAATTTTTTTTATCAAATATTTTCAGAGTGGTAAGGATGAAAAATTCAATGCCTTGATCTACTAACCTTTTGGATAAATATATAGATGCAAAAAAATGGTTGTGAACAAGTGCTAGAAACACTACAACATGAAAGTGCTTTGAGTTGTTACTACTATTGAAAGAATTATAGAAAGAAATATCCACTATAACAAGAAATATTTGTACATAATCTTGGAAGTGGTCGCCTTAAATGATTTACGTGGTAGGATTTCTCACATGGTGAAAGTTCATAATATAAAAAATATAATTTATAACAAAGACAAAATTTGAAAATAAGCAAACAAACCAGGTGTGATAATATGGAAAACACAAATACAAAAAAAAATCCAAAAATTGAATGAGAAATGTATCATCAAACAAATATGTGGGAAAATTAAAGTTGCCACAATGCATTTTTGGTTATTTTATTATGACTGTGTTTTTTATTTAGTATGAGACATAAAACTTACATATTTATCTATTTATTTTTATTATAAATAAATTTTTAATTTATTTTTTAATAATGGATTGGCACAAAAGTCATGCAAAAATGACACAAAAAAATATCTTTAGGTGGCACAAAATTCATGCAAATGTGACACAAAGGTGGGAAATGGTCACACAACTAAAAATGCTTAGTTGCTTTGTTTGTATGCCATCTTTGCACCACATAAATTGACACAAATTCCTTAAATTGTTATTGTGAAAAATATAAAAGAAATAGTCAATTTATGATATGAATTTGACCCTATTTGTGAGACTATTTAAACTTCGTACAAGAGTGTTCCAACATTACATCGCCTCTATCTTATTATAAGATGAACATTTAACAATATACTTATAACTACAATTTATAATAAATTTCATGCAGAATTATTCTTATCAACTCACAAATTGGATTAACACAAGTACTAAAGTACATCATTTAAATAAAAAATATTTCTTCCAATGTAATATATATTTCATGTAAAATTCTAGTCACCACACAATGTTCTTCATTATTAATACCAAAAAATAACACATACATAATAAAATCACACTAATGAGTTAAAAAAATTGGTGATCAAAGTTTCCAAAAAATGAGAAATTACTGAAAGGGTTGTAGTCTGATTAGTGAGGATGATGGTTGCTTATATCCATCCACCAGGGTATAAATCCCTTTAGGTATCCAAGATGGAGATTCAAATGGTTAAGGCTAGGATCGTGTCCTTGATGAATTTGATAGTATGGATGCCCCTTACTCATGACTACATAGCCAAAGGAACTCATTGATTTAGATGTACACTTACTCATCATTATAATCTACTATATGTTTATTTACAAAATATGGGTTGAGATGCCAAAATTCTATATAATTCAGTGATTTTATATGAATGCTTCCTATTGAGAACACACAAAAAAATGATAAACTATAAATAAATTAATATTGTAAAAAATAACCAAGCACTATATAAACATGTCTATTTTCCATTACAAAAAAAATAAATTAGATTTTGACATGTTTAAGGCCACCTTAGGGTGTGCATAAAATAAATATACCTTTTTAAAATATATATTAAATAAACTATTATTAATAAATAATATATATATGGGACAAAGAGATGTAGATTGGTTATTAAGTGTGTTTTTTATGTCCAGCCCCAGCCAAATTAGAATCTCATTAGGCATTTAAAGGATGGATGTTGCCATTTGAGTTGACTTTTTGATTTCAATGGTCAGTGTTGTTCATTTGTATTGGTTTAATGGTTCTCAAGGACTGGGGTCCCTATTATATCCAAAATATATAAAAATGAGCAAAGATGCATAGGATCAATCTAGGAGAAAGAACCCACATCAAGAACTTACAAAATTATTCAATGGGGAAGCCATCATTACACAATCAACCAAAGTCTCTATTATTCTCAAGAAGAATAATACATAAGCCAAAGCTTCTCTCTCCACCATCATAGGATAAGAAATAGGAGTGCCTATTAAATAGGCACAATAGTTTGTTTTGCACAATAAATAATTTGTTATGTGAAACTATTTTTAATTATTTTGAAATATTTGCATGCATAAAATAATGATGTAAATATTCAACATATAATAACTAAATAACCAAATCCTAATTAAACTTAACTCATGATCAACTATGAAAACTCACTCCAACACCCTCCCTTAAGTATAAAATGGGGAGTAAGAAAAGAGAAAGCAAAGAGACTAAATAGGTCCCAACAAAAAGGCTTGATCAGGTACCCATGTTTAAACCATAGTGAAATACAAGGTGTCCCTATGGTAACCAATCCATCTTACCTAAGTACATGGATGTAAAATCATTGTAACTACCAATTCAAATAGGAACTGATACTCTATACAATGCTCACTCTATAAAAACATTGATCACCAAACTAGGAAAAAATAATTAATAAGGATGAAAGGTATCATTGCAAGGTACCCAAAAACTAGTAGAACCACTATTAGAGTGAAGAAGAGAACCAATGATTCAAGTCATCCCAAAAAGTATGACTCAAAATATAAACACAATCTTATAGTAGGTGCACTTGATGGAATGAATCCCATTGAATAAAAGATTCACTCAATGAATTGCCTCTAAAAGAAAATGTGGTGTACTAACAATGAGCACAACACATGAAATAGTATGTCCACACACACCCCCCATAATTTTGAAATGGGTTTAGTAACTCAAAAAACATCTGAATTAGTGGACCAATCCCACTATGCAAACACCAAGATGTTGACACTGGGCTACACCAAACTAGCTACACTCCAGAAGGAGAACAAGCTTTACCAAAACTTTTAAAGGAGACTATCAATAATTAGATATAGATATGAAATATCTCAAGAATCATATCCCTAGTGATGATGGGATAGTCATGAAACTAAAGAATAAAGTGTTCAATCATGGAGCACACACATGAAGAAAAAAATCCCCATGAATCTCAATGTGACTACAAATAAAAGTCCCATCCTACAATAATATCACCAAGTGATGTAAGAAAATCCATAATGCAATTAATTTATGGAATACATCATCTATGAAATGAGAGATGTATGCTCAAAAAGAACACATCTGCCTAATCAAGGAGCTCAAACAATAAGGATCATCAATAGGCAAGAGGAGTAATATGTAGTCAATGAAGTTGAATAGTGGAGGAATGATGTCTATAGTGTCCTCACCAAGAATGATTCTTACGATGCCAAGAATTATCAGAAATCAAAGCCAAATGAGCATGAATGGTGGATGAATATACTTGCATATATGTGGGTGAAAATTCTATGGTAAAAGAATGCAAGGTAACATACAAATAAATGTCAGGTAGATCATGTCTGACCACTATAATCTCACATTTCTTAGGCCTGAGTGAAAGTTTATAAGGGCCCATATGTAGCTCATAATCCTCACAAAGAGTGGAGTGAACAAAATATGGAGCTCTAACAATATATCCCAATGAATATGAAGCACCTACATCACAACCAAGGCCATGCTAAGCAATCTACATAATAGGCTAAATAGGGTGATAAATGTCCTATAAATGCTTCCCAATGCCTACAAGTCTGGTAGTATGACCCATGGAATGAAGTATGTAGGATCCAAATCTAGTGGTATGTTTCTCAAGAGAAGCTAGCATTTATGGAGGAAGAATTGAAGTGGGATTTGCAAAGTGTGTAACAATAGTAGTCACATAAGTATCATATACAATCAGAGAAGTAGTAGGAATAATGGGTTACTCAAAATCTCGTAAATCATACTATAAAATGAATTAAGTGGATGTGTACCAAATTCAATAACATAACATGATGACATACCAACTAGTTTCTTATGTAGATAATAAATGAGGGTATCCTTTCCATAAATCAAGGAGTGTAAAAGAGAATTTTACATTAAAAGTTTCCTTTTTGCTTCCTGAAGGCTAGGAAAGAGACCACATGATCAATGGGTTGCATAAGACTCAGTAGGGTAATATAAAGAGTCATACCAAAGTTAAAAATAGGAGCAATAACCACTGTATCATAATGTACATTAGTAGGTGGAGGACGTGAAGGTACCTTATCTAAATGACCACCAATAATAATTATCTCATCCTTAAAAAAGATGTCCTCACTAAAAATGGAAAGGGGACAAGAATTAATAGGAGAAGATGAATATGCTAAAGATTCCTCATGAAAATCACCATCAAGAATCATACTCACACAAATGGGAGAAGATGGTGGAGAAACGATGTCACCAATAGAATAATCCTCACTCTAAGAGGAAGGAGGAGGGACATGTGGAGGTGATGTGAGCTCATCAAACAATATACAAATAATGTCCCATGATTATTTGGGTGACGTGGCATATACAATGTGAAACTGAAAACTCTCAAAAATATGGAGGTAAATAAACAAAATTGCCTCTTTTTACAAGTATGCATGTCATACAATATCATCCTCATCTATAAAAATGGGAAAATCACCAATAAAAACTCTCTACAATCCCTTCATCTGCAAGTGCATCCATATTTTTGTTTTCCATGTGGTGTAGTTTAAGGATTTGAATGGTTTGAACATATAAGAATCCATACTCAGAGTCATAAAAAAACCAATAATGAAAAAATGGCCAAGAGGGACATTGGTTACCACTGAAAATGCATCCACGAGTACAAGTGGCATAAAAAAAGATAAAACACTTTAAAAAAATAGAATGTATAACTTCATCAAAAATGCATCCTATGAACAAATCACATAAAAAATGAAGTGTTTTTATGAGGGGGTCTCACCACCTGTGAGATCAGACCTCACCCTCTGGTCTTGGATGATTGCTATGGAAGGTGTGAGTACAAAATGTATAAAATGTGCTTAATAATAGCACAAAAAAATGAGCCTCACTTTTAATAAACCACCACCTTGAAATATCCCCTCTTGTTACATTTAATGTCTCCCAATGAGATTTAGACACTTAGAATATTTTTAAAAAATGTTATTTTTGGTTTGTTAGACAAAAAAATTTCTTTGGGTAAAAAAATAGAGTAATGGGATTTGACCCCAAGACCTCTTACAATGTCAAAGCCTTAATAAAACTCATTTAGCCACTTTTCCAATTTCAAAAATTGAAAATATAAGCCAAAAAAATAACTTTTAAGCACTTTCAAGAGAATTTAATGAGATAAAACTAGAAATTTACCTCACACGTGGGAGAGGGATGGTGAAAAAAAAATAAAAAAAATTACCAAATGACCCTTCAAACACCTTTCTCATAGCTTCTGTAAAATCTTGCCAATAGGAAATACAACCTACTTCACATCTAAAAATTCTAATTATAAATGAAAAGACAAAACTTCTATCTCATCCAAGTGTTAGATTTCAGATTTGAGTAGTGTACAGCCTCCAAACTGAAGAAAATTGTACGACTAGATGGCAGGGAAAAAGAGACTGCAAAATCAGACTTCAAATAGGTCAAAGAGTTGTATGGTAGGTGTTTTGGGTATATGTCTTGGGTTGAGATGGAAGCTAGAATATTCATCTTTCTAGAATAGGTCAAAATTTAAATAAATCATACACGTACAGACATGTATGGTTAAAAATCGCATGGGTATTGAGTCTGCCATAAAAAATAGTTTGCAGGTTTTGCCTAGAAGAGTTGTATGGCCTACTCAAAATGGAAAAATTCAAATTGTGTTGGATTATTAACTTGATTTACTTCAACCTTGATGTTTTACTTGTAAAAATAGAAACTGTACAGTCTTCAATTAAGCAAAAAAGTATAGAGATTTGCAAAAAAAACATGTTAAAAGGAACCAAATTTTGAGAGAGTAATTAAGATTGAGAACATAGCAATAAAAAATGTTTTGGTCTATGTTAATGACTGAAATATGTTAAAAATTTTAGGGAAGAGATCTTCAAATGGAACTCCTTGCTCTGAAACCATGTAAAAATGAGTAGAAATGCACAGGATCAATCTCAGAGAAAGAACCCACATCAAGAACTTGCAAAATTATTCCATGGAGAAGCCATCATTGCAAAATCAGCCAAATTCTCTATTATTCTCATAAATAATAATACACAAGTTGAATATTTCTCTCTCCCCATCATAGGCTAAGTAATAGGAGTGTCTATTAAATAGGCATAATAGTTTGTTTTGTACAACAAATAATTTGTTGTGTGAAACCAATTTTAGTTGTTATGAAACATTTTCATGCATAAAATAACGATGCAAATACTCAATATATAACAACTAAATAACCAACTCCCAATTAATTTTAACTCATGAACAAGTATGAGTGCTCACTCCAACAAAATCTACTTCATAGTTTAGTTAAAAGAGATAATCAATCTAAACTATATATATAAGAAAAAATCACAAAAAATGACTAGGCACTCGAATTACTAATGTAAAATAAATATGCAAAGTTATCTTATATAATATTAATATTTTCACATATTTAAATAATGTACAACTTTACCACTATTCTAAAAATTATAATAAATCTAAAAATTGCTTATCAAAATGGAATATAACTATATAAATATTTATTCAAAAAAATACTATCTTGTCGCATAGTCTTTTATAATATATTATTATTTTACACCATAACCTCATTTTAATTAGAATATCATTTTTATCTCCATATCCTTAATTAAAAAAATTATTCACCAAAATCAAGTTAAAAGTGTAACCCATCAATTTGTTTTCACCTCGGTAAAATGTATTCACATGATTGATATGAACTAATCCCTATTTATATTAACATAAAAAATTTATTTACCATAAATATATATATTTACAAATAGCTATGCCATAATAAATATTGAAATTCTACAACATAATAAGATTTTTTTTTATAGTGGTAATGAATAAAATTTACAATCTAAAACACATATTTCTTTTTGGTTTTGAACATGCACCTTTATCATTAGACCACTTTGATATTCGTACAAACTAATTTTTTTCTATATGATTATTTTACTAATTGTCAAATATAGTACATCATTACAAATTTAATCATTCAATTATTTATGATATAATGTAAAATATTCATCAAATTGAATCTTAAGAAATATGTGATAACATGATAACATGTACGTATGTATGTATGTATGTATGTATGTATGTATGTATGTATGTATGTATGAACATGGTTAATCTACATGCATAAAACATTCACCAAACTAAATTCAATTAAGAGATTACAATAAATTTTAGTTTATATTTCGACATTATGTTTCTTAGCATGAGGCTTCCATTATTTTATCATTAGATTTATATAAAGTGAATTTGAAGTTGTATCATTTGTGTACATCTAATGTCTAGGTTTTGTGGGATTGATCATTGGCTCATGTAGAAGGAGGTGGGTTAAGAAGAGATGCATTAGACTCTGTTAATCTTTAGTTAGAATTAAATTTTATGGTGTGATTTTTTCTTCCAATTTTCTTCCCTCTAATAATAATGTCTAGGTATTATTAGATTAATCATTAGCTTAGGTAAAAAGAGATAAACTAAAAAGAGACATATTAAACTATGTTAATCTTTAACTAAGATTAAATTTTATGATATAATTAGCACTTCTAACTTTCCTCCCTCTAGTTTTAACTCTTTTATTTCAAATAATTCATCATTAATAAGATGTAATATATCTCAAACCCATAGTTTTCCTTTGAAATACTATATAAATTATTTATTGACTATGGGAAAGTATATTTTCATTGGAAGTTCATCCTTAATGGTATTTCAAACATTATCATAACTCAAGCTTTCCCTATGAATTATCTCATTTATTTTTTTCAACAATGATGGTAATGTCTTACCATATGTTGAACCCTTTACATGCGATGGTTGTGAAATTATCAAACATGTGGTGACATTTATTAACAATAATTGTTATCTGATTTTTTTCAACCATGGCATCACTCTAATTATTAAAGATACCTTAATTTATAAATAGGCAACATACTCCTTATCCGATTGTTTCCAACCATAGTATGACTTCAATTATTAATGATATCATGGTTTGTAACTAGGCAACATCCCATGAAGTTTCAAAGTGTGATTAAGCTTAGGTATGAGTAGAAATATGGTTGATTTCACCCAAATGCATCACAATGATGATTATTGTGATTTAATGTTTGATTATATTAATAAAGAATGCACTTATTGGCTTAAGACTTTCCTATCTAATCAATGGTTCACAATATTTTTTGGAGGATAAATATGATCGGATTCTCCTATTTTTGATATGTGTCATACACTAGTGTACCATGTGGTACTATCAAGTATAGTTATCAATGATGTGGTTTCCATTGAAAATACCATCAACATTGATGCACTGCCATATATCTATGTTGCTAGATTAAACACTATAAAAAAATTATTTATTTTTAATGTATGTGTAAAGATACAAAGGTTCACCTAATGTATTATCAATTAACAAGTTTATCTGAGATAATTTTAACTTATATATGAATTCATAATATTTGAGACTAAGTTTAGTATCATGTTGAGAGCCTGTGAAATCAACTTCTTATGCAAGCCATCCTCTTTTCCTGGCGGTTCTTTACTAGTCCCTGAGATGTAAAGAATCTATATCACTTTTATTTTTAATATTTTATTTTGTCAATTTGTTCTTGTAATATAAAAATACTAGTTCATTTCTCATCTTGTTGAAAGATTAATTATTATTTAAAATTATTTGGAATGGATTTTCAAAAGTTGTTCTTCTAAGATGGGTGTTAATTTTGTTGATATAGGGGGCATTGATCTATGTTTAGAAAGAGGACGAGTGTTATGATTCAAACCCTTTGGGTTGGAGTTGTCATAGTCTCTACTTGATTTGTCTTCTATTTTCTCTTAGATCTTAAAGGTGCATAAGGTTTGTATAAATAAGAAAATATTCTTTTTCAATTATTGTTTGATGAATGTCCATACAAAATGCTTATAGAATTTTTTCCCCTTCTAGTTTTACATCGATCTAATATGGTTCAATATTTTAGGTACATCATGTGGAAGGACTCATTAAATTCCTTGATTAAAATAAACATGGACCCAATCCCTTATTTTAGTAGAGGAAAATCTATTATGGATGAAAATAATCAAGCATACATGTCTCTCTCTCCACCTTACTCCTCTCTCTTTCTTTGAAAAATGAAAGCCTTAAAATTTTATATTTTGATTTTGGGTTCCATGGGCTACATATATTGTCTATATACTTATAAGTGTTTCATTACTTCTTTCCCCATATTATCTTAAACATTAACCTAATAATTTGGGATTAATAGGAGATAAATGTGACTTGACCGAGCCTTGCCTTTTGTACCTAATTGAATTTTCATCTTCACTTTTAGATAATTAATATGATCAACTTATTATACTTCGAGCACATGATGTGAATTAGTGTGATTGTGTGTTACTATTAGTTATGGTTACCAGTAATGTGGTTTCGGTCAGATATATCATCGATGTTGATGTGCTAGTGAATATTTGCATTTATACATTAAATGTTATTAATTTTTTGTCATATTTTAAGGCATGTGTAAAGATGCATAGGTTCACCTCATGAATTATCAATTCAAAAGAATAAAAACATTAAAATATTATCAAGCTTGTATCAAAAAAAGGGTCTATATATGGTGTCATAATCTTTGAGAACAAGTTTAGTATAATGTTGAAAGCATGTGAAAAACACATTCTTATGTAGGAAAGCCTCTTTTGAATGGCAGCTCTTCACTATTTCCTGAGATGCAAATAATGTGTATCACTTTTAATTTTTAGTATTTTGTTTTGTTAGTTTGTTCTAGTGATAGAAAATTGTTAGTTTATTTATCATCTCATTGCAAGCTTGTTTATTATTTAACATTTTTTTTGATAGATTTTCCCATCTATGGGGTTTTTGGATGTTCAAAATTTATTCTTCTGAGATGGGTATTAAGGGATGCTTTTGTTGACTTAGGGTGTGTCCACATGTGTTTGGAATGAGGACTAGGGTTACGGCTTAAACCATTTGGGGTGGAGATGGCCCAGTCCCCTGCTTGGTGTGTCTTTTTATTTCTCTTAGAGATTAATGACATATGAATACTATATAACAAAAAAATAATCCTTTTCAATTATTATTTGATGAATGTCCATCATAAAACCTGTATATGTTTTTCCCCACTGATTTTACACCCATTTGATGTAGTTCTATACTACAGGGACATCATGTAGAAGGATTCATTAAGGTCCTCAATGAAAATAAGTATTTCTAAACCTTTGTTTTAGTAGAGGTAAAATTTATTGTGGATGTAAAGATTCAAGCATATAGGTCTCTCTCTCCACATTATTCCTCTCTCTCTTATAAATAATAAATAATGAAGGCTATAAAAATCTATGTTTTGATTTTGGTTTGATGGGCTACATACTTTAACTATATACTTTTAAGTGTTTTAATGTTTATTTTCCTCCCTTAGTTTAAACATTAACCTCACAATTCAGGGTCAGCAGTAGATAAATGTGATAAGCTACTAGGCCAAACAAACCTAAGAATGTACAAAAACCTAGTTGGGAAATAAGTTAATTTATAAAATAGTCCCTTTTAAAGATTAATTTTTTATTGGAGGTGCTTTATAGAATGGTTTTAGTTTCATGGTAAGAGTAATGTATTTTGTACTATAAAAATGTCTTCAAATATAATGTATGCAATATGACCCAATACAACTTTTTTAAATAAGCAAAGGTTTTAAAGATTATTTGTCATATTTATATCCTAAATGCATGGAGGAGATGGGATGGAACACTCCTTTCAATGGCTATAATAGGATATGATGTACAAGCAAAGGTTTGTAATTGGAGACTATATTTACATGAAAATCAATTCATCTCCAACCAAATTTTTGGCTAAACACTACATAAAATATGCATGTTGATATATAATAACTATTATCATTTCATATTTTTATATTAATATAATTAAATATATCATATATGTCTAAGAAAAATGTTATAAAAAATTACTAGCTTTAAATAAAGGGTTAGGGTTTAGGTCATAGTGCCCAATGAACTATAGATATTCATTTTATTTTAGTTATTTATTTTTATATTCCTTTTTATTCACATTTTGTTTTTATTTATTTATTTTGCTTTTTTAAATTATAGATCTTCAAACATGATAAAAAAATAAGAATAATAGATAGTTTATTATCTTAATAAAGTACTTTCAATTATTAATTAGAGTTTTCATTCGAGGTTAAGTTCATAACTCTTGAGGCTCATATTTTCACGAACAGGGTTTAAAATATTTCAAGTAAATGCATAGGTTTAGAATTTAATTTTTAGTTTTATTTTTTTAAAGGAAATGCATAAAATCATATTTCCATGTCTAGGGTTTCCAAATTATTAAGATAAAGTTAGGTTTAGTTAAATTTTTAGGTAAATATTAAATATATATATATGTAGTTGATGGTGTAAAAAAAATTATCAATTTTAGTATTTATATATAAATTAAGTTTTTTTATTGAAAATATTTTTTATTTTTATTTATTTATGTTCAAATTTTAAGTATCAAAGTTCAAACACCATTTTGAGGGTTCAAATATTTAGGTTGTGCTAAATATTTTTAGCAGTGATAATTAAGATAGGAGATCTTATTTGATTTCAAATTGATGGACTTAAGGTTCAAAATTAATATGTATTTCTGGATCTCCAAAGTTCTAACTCGATCGTTGGTGTTTTCTAACAAAAAATACACATAAGTCACAATGGAAATAAAATTAAAATAACCAAAAATTAAAAAATAAAATAAATTAAATTACTTTGAAATTAATAATCTTCAACACTATAAACATATTCTCTATAATTTCAATACAAAAAGAAATGAACAAAAGGAAACAAAATAGTATGGGTCAAACCTTGTTTGAAAATACAAGTTATGAAGTTGTATTCTTAGAAAACAATAGAGGAAATATTGAAAGGTAAGCTTGAAATAATTATAAAAGAGCCAACCCAAAACCATAGGCCAATTATTCTTCCAATTTAGTGAAGATAATGCTGAGTTTGAAGCTTAAGAAAAACATCATTATCGAATACATGGATGTCCAAAGTTAATATAATTATTACGGCGCTCATTTCAAATTTAGGGGACTTTTATGTATGTTTGATGAATGAATTAACTTATAAAAAGGTGACCTTGATGTTGTTGGATCTACTAAACCCATGGGCATCATGTGAATTCATATCATATCAATCGACAGTATATGCATGCATCAATAATTCTTTATAGTCCAAAGTAATGGATACCCTTCTCATCAATAATTGAAGATTTTTTTTAGAATTTTAGGTTAATGATATTTTAATTAATTTGTTTAAATATTTTTTTATTATTATTAAAGTAAAAACTTTTATACATATTATATTATAAATTTCAAAATAGAATGTTTTATATAATAAATTTTAAATATGAAAAAAGTATGGTGTATTAAAACATATGATAATTATAAATGTGTATGGTATTTATATATAAGTATTGTAAATATTTATTTTTGAATTTTTATTCTTTAATTTTTTTTTATTGATAAAATTTTTCAATTATATAATGTTTTATAAATCCCCTTTCTCTCACAATTTTTATCAATATAAAATTTTGTGAAATTTAATATTAAATAATTGAAAACTTCTATTAATTAATTTTTTTCTTTTATACATAGAGATAAAAGTATGCATTGATTTTATTTATCATTGTAAAATCTTTCCAACTTCATTTATATAAGGTGTGTCAATATGGAATGTATAATTAAGACCCTTTGACACATTATTAATTTGGTATAGAAGAAGAAAAAAAATGTTTAAATAACTAAAAGGTAAACAAGAAACTATATGTCTCACATGCTCAAAGGCCACCATGTTATCCTTATTTTGATGTTGTAAGAAATTTAAAAAATATAATTATTCTATTATAATATGATAGTAATCAACATTTGAATTATATTTAAAATGTATCATCTATTTTTTCCTAATTAAAATAAAATGTTTATATTTTTTTATTATTGAACTAAAAAATTGATATACAGACTTAAATGGAATATATTTATTAATATGCATTCATAATTTATTTTCCTTTCCTTTTCACTATTTATGTGTTAAATTGACTAACTGGTGTGTTTCTATCCTAAATTTAAACAAAATTGGTTTGTGATCTTATCAAAATGCCCCACAATTTTGAATAAAAATTTTTAGATTAATTCATAATGATGTCCGAGCAAGAGTTGTGTGAGGGAAAATCTTTGGCCAATTACATATAAAATTCCTTATTAAATATGTATTTATTTTTTTGCTTGTGAGGAATAAGGTTCTCTTTAAGTGGTTAAAAAACATCTATCTTTATAAATTCATGAGCCTGAGTTATTAAAAAATAACATGAAATAATATAATAATAAATTACCTATTATACATGATGGTAATAGTTTGATGCCCATTGGACATTTTATATAGCTTATAATTAATAACATTATGTCAATAGGTATTTGTTACATATTATATTTTAAAAAATTACATCAACATATATTGTTTTAAGAGTGGAATTTCATTACAACTCAAATGTTTTGTCAATAATTTAGAGAAAATTCATTGGATTTACAATCCAAAGTCTGCTACCTACCATTTTGTTTATGAGGTGGTCTACCATAAAGATACTTGTCCTTTGATGTTTTTAATGTGGATTGTTTCCAATAAGTTTATTTTTCTCTTTAAGTTATTTGTAAGCCTTTCCCTTTTGTAAAAGTTTCTCTCTACACCATATGTAGCCCATTATGCCATAACATAGGTAAAATTATGGATTAGATCTAATTACAACATGAATTACAGTCAAATATGTTAATCATAACTTCTTAATTCAAATAAGTTCTCTATTATCACAAAACAAAAAGAAGTAATCAAAATTGTTTGATTGAGAGTCAATCATAACTAAAAAATGTTTGGGTTGAAGATTAATATTCTAAAAACAATAAGAAACACTAAATGTCCTTCTCCTAACCATTTTGAAATAGCATGCCTCATATACCCCCTACCCACACTTGATTATATTTCTACTTAGAGATATGTGTCTTGTGATTATTACTAATATATAATGAGGAACAAAAAAATCACTGATAAATGATTATTCATAGAAATTGATTATGAAAGAGATGACATTGTCATAAACAAATTTTATATTTGACTTGACCATGACTTTAAAAACTACCTTATATATATAGTTGAAAATTTCAAAAAACTATAAAATAAAACTTTAGAAGAGAGTTTTGGATTTAGATCTAAAGAGAGTAAAGTATGTACATTGCATAAATTGTAAAACTAATTAACATTATTAAAAAACAAAACTCACTTTGAACTCAATCCTCAAACAATTACACATGTTTAAAAATTTTCATTTGTAAAACTTATAACTTGTCAATTTATAACTTGTGGTTTGAAACCTATTCTTCACTATGAAAATTCTTGAAAGTTATCAATTAACTTAAAAGGTATCAAATACTCTTCAATCTCTCCCACACCATATTTAACGAGCTTTTGACACCAAGAAAATGGACATAAGATATTTATATTAGGAAGTAAATAAAAACTATATATTGACATCTTGTTGGGCAAAGATAAAAGTTGTTGGTTTTCTTTGTTCATTCAAATTCATTATGATTTAAGGATAATAATCCATAACCATACCACCCAAATTCCACATAAAACAATAACAACCCCTAGTTCCATTCCATGTGACCATGGTAATTATGCCTCATCTCTTTGGAAATTTTGTGATAACTTTTAATTATACATCTATAGATGTTAACATCACCTTTGATAGGTTTTTTTAAAACTACAATAGAAACGTAGGAAAATTAACAATCAATAAATAGTTCAATTTATATTGGTATAAGTCATCTCATCACTAGAAAAGGAAACATATACCAAACAAGATTGTCATGGATTGAAATATTATTATCCCCATTAGTATAACTTCAATTTCATATTAAGAATTTTTTGAAAATTGATTTGTTAATTATCTAGCCACATTGATTGAATCATCATATGTTATATAACACTGAGAACAATATTAGGATGATTTAGAAACAATGAGTTTACAAGCATATAGAATATAGTTTGAGGCACTTGAGATCGAAATACATTTTACCAAACTTACATGATTAAATATAATCTTTGAAAACATACTAAAAATGTGTCATATTATCACTTGTTCCTTTTAAAATTTTCCCCTATTTTAAGTCTAAAATTGCGCTAGATTAACCACTTTTAAACTTTTTTAGTGTTACCATAAATGAGAAATAGGAAACATGAACAAAAGAATAATGTAACAAAAAAATTGATTGAATTAGGTTACACAAGAAAAAAATCAAAACGATTTTCAAACAAATGTAAGTTACATATCTAAAACTCTAGTATTTGTGTATTTATATTAACGTCATTATATTTGATGTGATAATATTGCATGCTTTATCATTTATATCATTAGGTGTTTAACTATTTTATATAATAGTTCTAGGGGATATGATAAAAATTTAAGGAAATTAAAATTTAGAGAATGTATACATAGACAACATAGAAATATGTAAAGCAAGAAAATAGAAATAAGAAAATGAAAATTATCAAATAATTATGTGCCTCCTACATATCGAGAGTATGATATGGTCTCATAGATTGTAAGATAAATTGTAAGCCCTACACATCAAAGTTATCACATTTTTTCTTACAATAAGTCCTTTACTTTAAAAAATATTGTATAATTATGTCACATAATCATGGTGGTGATGCAAATGTAAGGACTTACAATAGTTTTCATGGATGTAAAATAAAATTACATGGTGTTTTTGGGTAGTAAAAACTAGAGCTCCTTAATCTTTTCATAGAACTAATAAAAAAGGAGACGGTCTTGTAGTGTGAATCTATAACACCTAAAGAATAATGTTGTTTCTTTTATTGCCCATCTGGAATGGTGACGAGTAATATAATTATTACTATTTTTTAAATTTATATTTTTGGTATGTAATTGATGTTTTTTTTTGTGTGTGTTTTTTTTATATTTTTAAAAGTAAATATTTATAGTGAATTGTTATTAGTTGTTTAAATTTTTGAATAATATTATTTTTTTATGAAAAATAAAAAGATGAATCAACCCTTTATATAGTGTAGAATTTTAACATGGTAACCATGTATAATAGACTCTAAAAAATATTGAAGTCATTTACCTGGTATTTAAAAATGGTTTACATTGAAGGAGTGTGAATTATCTACACTTGCAATACCCTTAACCCAAAATCATAAGATCCAAAGTATAACCTTATATTTTGAACTCCAGATAACTTGATTTAATTCTTTGTCTTGACTAAAACTGCTATGAATGAAACTTTCACATACCTATTTTATCAAAATTTGGAATTAACTTCATGATTTAACTATAATTAAGATTAAATGATTTGAAGTAAATAAAATGTTATAAAATACCTTGCAATCAATAGAATGAAAACAAAGTATTAAAATTGATAAAGCACGATTGAATGAAGAAAGACTAACTATGAACAATAGAAAATACTTAGTTGTAAATTGTCTATAATTTGACTATGTGAAACTAAATAATGATTAGAATTGATCAACTCAAATTGATTATAAAATTACTACAATAACTATGACTATAATTGATAAGGTTCAAGATAATTTGAAAAGGGATAGAATCGACTAGACTTATTGTCATGTAATGGTCAATTTTATCCTCTGTAAGAAAACATGTATAGCAGATAATGATCATCTTTAGTTTATTAAAACATGCTTGTGTGTATAATATTGACCTTTGGATGTATAATATTGACTTAAAAATAAATTATTTAGAGTTGAAACCCTAATAGGGCTTATAATAGCTAAAATCATTTAAATCAAAAATGAGAGAGTGTAAAGGATTGAAATAACCCCAATCAATTGCATGATGTTTGATCATTGTCTATGTATCCAATACTCTGAAAAGGTAAATCAAGCTTGTGCATTTCTCCCACTTAGAGTGTTTTGTGAAATTGTGTTCCTTTTGTTACATGAATGCATATAGAGATAGCTTGAATATTTGATAATGTTTTGCTTGACTTAGATCAAAAAAGCTCTTGACTCGGCTAAGGATTGTTTCAAATGATTGGAATTAGATTTGGAAATAATAGAGAATATTTGCTTAGTTTTAAATATATTAAGTGTGCCTTAATATTGAAATTATCAAGTGATAGAATATGTGGCTTATGTGTGCCTTTATAGCAATCTAAAATAGAAAAACTTCGTACTACCTATCCTAAAAATAAGGATCAACCTGTAAGGGAGTGTCTAAATTTTAAAAGTAACTATTGCTAAGGTAAAGGTCAGGATCAACCTATAAGGGTCAAAATTGGCTACCACTATTGATCCATACTAGTTAATCTTGTCCTGAAGGAAAATATGTGAAATTTGGAATTTGGGATGTTTGTACAGATGCTTGGAAAGATTTTTAGTGACAAAATATTTTTATAGGTGCAAAATATAAAATTATAAATGGATATGTTTGTATAGGTGTTTAGGATAGAGTGAGGTGGATAAATAGGTCCATATTAAGTGTGTAAGTCAATTAAAATGAAATTTCATAAAAATTGACATTATCAAGTATTAATGACCAAATTTGAGTGACTACATTTACCTCCTCCCTTTAATCTAGAAATTAAATTAATAGAATAAAAGGAAAGATATACTTAAGTGTGTAAAACACACTTATCTTTAGGAGAAATCTCTAATCATGCAAGGTTTTTCATGAAAATATCCCATAATGATATAAAATTAGTTAATGTACATATCTGAAATTTGAAAAGATTGAAAAGAACAAGGAATAAGTACACATGTATGTGTGAACCCAATGTTGATTTTGTAACTTTATTATGGATATTATGATTCCTTAAAGCATTGGATAAAAGGTGCTTCCCATGAAGTACTTGGAGAGGTTATTTCCTTGGATGAACTAATGGTGAATTGAGGGTGATCAAACCCCAATTTGAATTGAACTTGTATAGAAAATAAACCCATTAAGGGTCATAGAAACCTCAATTTGTGTTGTTGATATTTGTAACTCAAGATGTAAATGGGTGGTAATCCATAATGTATTTGTAAGAAATAATTAAAGATCACTGAACCTCCAAGTTATGAACTATACACTTTAACTAAAACAACCACTATAGATGGATTTTTTATTCAATTATCACTTTATTCATTAGTTTATGTGTGCATGATCAAAATATAATGGATTACATCCATGCTCCTACCATGATCATGGATATTAAATATTATTGAAAATGTGAAATGAATTTATATCATGCTCCCATATGATAAATGTAAAATTTGTAACTGAAGGTAGATGTAAATTTGTAAATTTTATTTGAAGCTTGTGCATGAATTTGTATCATGTACCTAAAATTGTATGAATTTGTACTTTATTCCTATAATGCGATTAAATTTGAGGTTGAAATTAACTTATTTTAGCGTTAGATATTAGATCCAAGGTCAAAAGAAGATTATTTTAGTGTCAGATATCATAATTTATCTAAACCTTAGGTTACAAATTTTAAAGGAATGTTTGAATAAAATATTATTTCACCACTATGTTTTATCAAAATTTTAAAATTAACTTGGTGATTCAGCTCTAATTAAGATAAAATTATTTAAAGGAAATTAAATTATGTAAAAACTTGTGACAAATAGAATGAAAGCAAAGTAACAAAATTGATAAATCATGATCCAATGAAAGAAGACTAATTATAAACAATATAAAATACTTAGTTGTTAATTATCTATGATTTTTATGTGAAACTAAATAGTGGCTAGAATTGATCAAGTCAAATTGACTCTATAAGTGTCATAGGAATAGTGACTGATGAGGTTCAAGATCATCAGAAATCGGATAGGATTGACTAGCACCATTATACTTTACTAGTAGATTTTATCCTCTATGGGAAAATAGGGAGATTAGGGCACGATCATCTATGGTTACTCAAAACATGCTTATGTGCAGAATATTGACCTTCATATGTGTTGTTCCCTAAAATTTTCAAAGTTAAATTTACCTAATTCAAGAATAACATCAAAAAGTTTCATGTCTAAGATCGAATTTTAGAAGGACATTTTTCATAGAAATGTCTAAATTTTCTAAAAATGATCCAGGCATCAATTTAGGCGACAATTCGGGTGACAGTTCCACCCCAATTGATGACGGAACTTTCGGGAGCCATAACTTTTGCACCGTAGCTCCAATTGACTCGCCGTTTGAACCGTTGGAAGGCTAAGAATGAGGGGAACATCGTGAAATGGCATTGAGCTTTGCTCAATGAAGTTTGACCCCCGAAAACCCAATGGAAGTGCCTCAAATTTCAATTTTAATAGTGCTGTCTAAAAATAGTAAGTTTCTAAAAATAGTAATTCCTTGAATTATGTATTGTTTTAAATATTGGAAGTCATACCACTTCATCTCCCTCGATATTGGTGACCTTCCACATCCTTCCCATGCTTTCAAATTGTGTACAAAAGAAGAGGTAACCCGAAATGTGAAGACAGACATCTCTTCCCAGAGATAAGCATATTTCTGTATTGCGATTTTGAGTAATACTACATCTCTTCTCAGAGAATTCATTGTTATTGTGTTATTTCTATGTTATTGTGATATTTATCAACCAAAACTTCTGAGTTTTGGATCAAAAAATCTTTAAGTTAATATGTAAAAATGACATGAAAAATCATGTTTCCACGCCACATGTATCTAGGAGGTTAGTCTTACCTGACCTCTATACAGTATAGGATGTGAAAATAGGCATATTATGAACCACACCTTCACACATCCCATGTCTCTATTGATATGGTGGATGTGAGGTTGTGTCTATAACCATGTGTAGGTGTGACCTTACATCTATCACAACCACAAGGATAGATAAACCAACTGCATAGACATAAAATTCACACATATGAGGCAACACCCATCTACCACTACATGCCAAAACATTCTTGAATCTTCTTTAAAATGTTTTTGAAGGCTCATTTGGCACCATAGTTTCATCCAAGTGCAAAACTAATCTTCATCTTGCTCCCATTTTTATTTCATGAAGACAAATTCTTACAAATATATAGCCAAAATTTTATAAATACTTCCTAGTGGTATAACTTTTGATAGCAATGGTTTACATATTTAGTAGTTTTCAACCCTAGGGAAATTTATTTTGCCTAGATTCTTACAGAATTTTATGTTTTCACCATACTTATTTCAAGGGTATTCTAAATAGATAAAATTTATTTCATGACCACCATAGTCTATTCTTTGCATCCACATCAACACTTCTTACCTCCTAATTTTCCTACTTTACATGTTTTTACTAATGTAACCCTTTAATTTGCCAAATCAGCAAAAAATAAGTACAAACATACGAGTTTTGAGCCATTGCTGGTACTAGAGATAAATATCCCTAATATTAGGGATTATCATATTGGCCATGTGGACCTATAATATTTTGACAAAGGCTCAATGTAGAGAATCCAAATAATATGATTGTTCATCTTTTATAAAGTGGTATGTTTGAAGCAGTTGGCTTTCTTATCTTCATGCAATACTTAGATTTGGTGTTCACATGCACTCAACACCATAACCCAAAGACATAGAAAATAAAATAAGTGGTCAGTCTCTAACATCTAAATTGGATGGAACTTCAATGGGTATGACCTTGAGGATCCTAATGCATGAAACTAAGCAAGAATCAGTGTGGTATCATAAAAATGCTACTAAAAAAAGAATCCTTACAAGCTCCTGAACACCATCAATGATTCATGGTTGAAACATAAGATAATTTATCCCTCCAAGATCTCAAATAAATTCCTCATATCTAATTTCAAAGAAGAGCTATCAAACATGTTAACTTTTCTCAATTGTGTGGTCAGAAATGAAAACACCCTAAATTTTTATCCATGGATGTTTATGGATATGAACATAATTTTCAATGGTAAACATTATATTGATTGGCTATATATGATCATCAAAGCATTTCATGAATAAATAATCAACATGGAGTCAACCAAGTAGTTTTTCATGACTTCATACTTGGTGTACTCATCATCTTCTCAAAGTGTATTCCCTAGTTTTACTCAACTAGATAATGTTGACACATCTACCTAAGTATATGAATTATACTCTCAATTGACTTTATATAAAATCAACAAGAATTTTAAATAAGTCAATGATGATTTTACAATCAGAGTAGTTCAAGCTTTAGATGAAAATTAGGGAAGAAGAATCTCTAATAAATAAGCCAACCTAATTTCACAGTATGTGAGTGACTTCATTCAATTTCATAAATTCACATATATCAAAGTTGGAGGATTTGAAGGATATCCTCTACAACTACCCAGGTTAGCCAATAAAAAAATCATATTAATTGAATTGTATAGACAATTAGGTGTAGTACATAAACATTATAGGGATAGGCATGTTTTGGGTGTTATATTCCCTATCTATTTGGGTTAATTTACATACAAGAATGTAGTAAATGCTCAAGATATCAAGTCTATAATAACACTATTATTTTTGCATTCATACACCATCCAAGCTTATTTTGATAATAAGAGGTTTGTGTGAACTCAACTCAGCATTTGTATTTCTTATGAGCATGTACCACATTTGGAAGATTACTTGGCATATTATTCTAGTGAATAGAAGATAATAAGGCATGACTGGGGTAGAATTATTTTATAGCAAATCAAGTCCTTCAATAATATGTGGGTTTCATATGGCATGATTGATGATAAGAGTGATCACCTCCATCTTATCTATGTTGAAAAATTCATGCTCACCCTTTTGCCAACCATCAATTGGTCTATCAAAGATCCATCAAATTTGTAGGTGTATACTAAGCATGTGTTGGACTAATGAGTGGAATGTTTCAAAAATAAATATATAGTGTTCATTAGATCAAGATTTTATAAGACATCAAGGACTTTATCACCTTCAAAACAATCACCTACAGCTACTCCAAATACTCATGGAAAAAATAGTGCTAGTGTTGTAATTTAGTCATCTAACTCTATAAGTTCTAATAATAGAGATGATAAAGATCCTAAGTAGCCAAAACATCCTGGTAAGACTTATGAATAAAGAGCTAATATGGGTAAAAATGCAAAATATAATAATATGATCATGTTACATTCCTCTTCCCCTCTAGGAGACTCATCTCTATTAATCAATATTACCACTCAACAGTATCTTACCTCTACTCCAGGAGTAGTTTAATAGGAAATTTTTAGTGATGTTAAAATTATAGTTTATGAATTTCCCTCTCCCATAGTTTCTCTATCAAACCCACCTCCTCCTAATTCTTCACCTCTAAATCAACCACCACCACCTTCAAGTTCTTAAATGAATAGTTTCATTTAAATGCCATTCTAGTGGATAAATCCCATGTTGAAAAAAATAAAGAAGGTGGTTGAAGATAAAATTATTTAATTTTATGAGGTGTCTAATCTCCTTGATACTTATCCTCCAAAGAAGATAAATACCACATCAAGTTTAGTTGCATATCCCTCTAGAGCTTTGATTGTGGAGATTGTCAAGAGTAATGTTGATTAAAATGAGGATGAGATGATTACAAGTGATTATGATCTAAAGATGGTATTTATTATAGATCCAAATTGGGAGAGTGATGTTCATAACCTATGGGATATCATAGAGAGGTTGATCAAGATATATAAGTAGGATGAAATATCTTAGGAACAATTGAAGGATCACTTTTGATAGTTGGTTGGATATATTAACTATTCTAAAACCAGTCAAGACACCAACAAATCCTCAAGTATATATCCCTACTCAAGTCCTTAGAATCAACAAGAAGTCCATAGATACCATCAACAGATATAACACCTACAGTAAAAATATTGAATCTTGGGTTTAAGAATTACTATTGGATGGCATGAAGTATATCCAAGAGGTGGTAAAGTTGAATGAACAATTATTTCTAAAATTATGAATATCAACCAACATATCAAGTGCCATGATACCAAGTTAAAGGTTTGGGGAATTTTGAAAGGTGGTGTTCAACAAATAATCAACATTGACTCCAATTAGATGGTTAAGGCTGGAATTTTAGAGAAGGTTAAAGATGATACTTCTTACAAATGGTCAGAATACATCCTTCAAAAGATTAAAATTCTAAACGGATTTATAGGTGAGTTGTAAGAGCAAGTCAAAATTAGAAGAGATAAATAGAGAGAGTTTTATTCTAATCTAGTAAAATTACATTGTAACCTATTGAAGGAATATGTGACTAGTCCATTCACTGCATAAGAAGTCAAGGATCAATTCAAGAAGTTGATTAAAAAATTATTCAAGGAAAATGCCTTCATTGTAGCTTCGATGACTATACTCAATGAAATCTATGTTTCACTTGAATAAATTAATAATCAATTGAGTAAACTCATAAAATCTAAAACAACATGATGTTGGTGTATGATAAATGGTTAACATGTTGAAATGATGTAGTAGTCCTTAAGGGGAATACAATCACCAAAGCAGTAAATAAATTCAAAAAATTTAAAGGTGTTCAAGAGAAAGCACAAGACAAAAGCTATGTTGTTGCTTTATAATCTTTGACACCAGTTGCTACTCCAAATAAGGCATCCTAGGATGCTTGGAAATGTTTTATATTTTTTTATCTTCTATTTTATTAAATTATATTTTTCTTTATTTTAAAATTTTGAAAATCAATAAAAAATGATATGACAAAATTGTGAATTCTAAAAATCAGATTGTAATGTGAAGGTTTAGTCTATGCCCTCGTATTTTTATAAATAAGATAAATGATAATTATGTAAGGTTTTTTTTTTATGCTCATTATATTTTTTATTGAAAGAAAGAGAGAAACTTTGTGTTTGTTCTTCAAATTGAGAGCACAAGGGAAATTCTAAAATTTTGTGTCTAGTTTTTTCTTTATAGATGTGTATTTTTTTTATGTTAAGCATATATTTCAATTTAATAAATATTCATATTAATATCAAATACGTATTATACTTTTCATAAATATCTTCTTTTCACGTGTTGGATGAAGTCTTCATTTTATCATTCATGCACGACTCTCCATCTCTCTTCCTTTTATTTTTTTTCGATTGAAATAAGTATAACCTAATATTCCATTCAACTTATAGATATTGCAAATAGATTTATTTTATATTTTATTATTTTTAATAAATGGAACCTCACCTCTAAATAGAGGAGATATTTTTATCTCCTTCACTATTATGAAATATCCTATTTGTCATAAGTGCTAGATATTTCACCAACAATTTTTGGTGCCCAATGTGGGGCACATTTTGTGTTTTCTATGAAACTCAAAACTATCAATTTAATCACTTGGATGACTATTCTTGAAAATCACAACCATCTCACCAACCAAATATTAATTATATATAAGTTGCACAAGTGAATGTGTCTGCTTATCTTTGAGAGTTTTCCAAGGATGATAAAGGTGAATAACTCACATTTTCAAAGTGTAATGCCCAATTTTTACATCTCAAGCACACACAAAACCATACCATTTTTTTTAACAATTCATTCAACCACACTACCACAAACAAAAATAGAAAAATCAATAATCATATATGGTTACAAAAGAGACAATAATTAGTAAACAACACTTATTGTAAATGAGTTTAATTTTCCAAAAATACTTCTCAGTTATAACACACTATAGCTATACCTCAACCTCTTATGACAAAGATAACACACTAAAATATAAGACTCATATCTAAATTAACTTAATAAATACAAGCCATCATCGAAGGTCCATAATTCAGACTCCATAACAAGAAGGATTATTTAAATATGGTGAAACTAGATTACACTATTCATGAGCCCAAATGTTAAATAAGTAACTAATATCATATCTTGGATAAATTAACATGACAAACATCATAGAATGGCATAACAATACTATAATTAGTGAAGGGATAATTATGTGAGTGTAAAGCTAAAAATCATGAAAGCACAAATACATCGTGGTTCATAAAACAACTTTATATAAAATATCTCAAAAATATTACAAATTAAACCAAAGTTGTAATTCATTTATTTATTCTAATTACCACTCATATGAGTAATAAATTAGACCTAATGTAATAACAACATGAAATGAAAAGTCTAAACCAAACTATAATTAACAATAAAAATTAGATTCTCCCCAAAGACTACTAATGAATAGGGTACAAGGAGGCCTCACCAAAAATATAAAATGGAGTTGGTGGATAAAATCAAAAGGTTAAACGTGAATATAAAACTCAAGGTAAAAGGTTAAAATTTTTATATTTAAAAAATGATAAGTCAAGTGATTAATGTAAAATCCTTTCTGGAATGACCTCACAAACTAAAATCAGGAACAACAAAAAAATTGAATAAAATTTGATTTAAAAATGGGTCACTAAAAATAGAAAATGGACATAAAATCTAAAACTAAAGGCTTCTATATAAATTTAAAGCTAAATAGAATCACTAACTAGCTTTAGTTTCTCTTTAAGACTCCTCTAGTTATTTTTAGCAATACCATTTTAAATCAACTTCACAGGGTAAGAAAGAGAATCAGGGGCAGAAAACTAGCCAAATGTCCCTAGAACTAGATCCACTAAAATCAATAGAACAGGTTAGAAAAATTATAGTTACAAAATGATAAATCAGGTGATTAATGTAAAATCCTTTTTGGAATGACCTCACAAACTAAAATCAAGAACAACAAAAAAATTGAATAAAATTTGATTTAAAAATGGGTCACTAAAAATAGAAAATAGACATAAAATCTAAAACTAAAGGCTTCTATATAAATTTAAAGCTAAATAGAATCACTAACTAGCTTTAGTTTCTCTTTAAGACTCCTCTAGTTATTTTTAGCAATACCATTTTGAATCAACTTCACAGGCTAAGAAAGAGAATCAGGTGCAGAAAACTAGCCAAATGTCCCTAGAACTAGATCCACTAAAATTAATAGAACAAGTTAGAAAAATTATAGTTACAAAATTTGATTCATAAATGATAAGTCTAGAACTTGAAAGTTTCTATTTCAAAAAAAACTCAAGTTTGAGTATTAATTTGATTCCATTTTTGAGCCAATTTGGTTGATTTCTAAATAGAAAACTCTTGTGAATACTTGCATAGAATCTCATAAAAGTGCTTGCAATCATCCAACCAACAACATATAATTCTAGAGGATGATATATTATTTGAGTACTTTTTAGAATAAGAAATAAGTCACAAATTCATTTCACTCTTCTAATAATATTTTAAGGGATGCCTCAAGACTCACCATGGTTAACCTATCCAAAATGGATTCCTAAAATAATTAATTTATGTGATTTATTATGTCTACGTCAAGACACTCAATAATAATCTATGTTAGAATTAATTAGTTTTACTCATTAATTTCAACTATATGTGTTTGACCCAATGCTAATTATATGACTAATTCGTCATATTAAGATTAATCAATAATTTCACATTACCAAGATAATTTTAACTCACTATATTTCAAGTTTAATATTACCAATATTTTTTTATCATTTAATGTTCTTAACATTATTTTAGTATTCAAATAATGTGTTCTAAACACTATCGCTATCAGTCGATTATGAATCTCAAATATTACAACCTTGATTTATCCAAACAAATATTAATTTTCACCTAATTAAAATCTAATTGTCCTACTCAACAAGGTTCTTAAATTATAGATAAAATGGTTTTCAAATCGCTATTGGAAGTAACACTAATTATTCAAGCATGAGTTTTCACCTATTATCAATACAATAATTATTATAGACAAATCATTGACAAAATTAGAATAAATGATATTATTATACATTAATATATTTAAATAATGTAATCATTAATAATCAAGTACAAAATCTCCAACATGAATCTTTCAAAGGTAAGTCAACGTAGGTATAAGACAATCTTTGAGGACCAAACTTTACAAATGTCTCATTTGAAAAATAAACATATATTCATAGTTAACCAAAAACTCAAATCAAATAGCATACAAGATGTTACTGATTTCAACAATAAAAAACATTATTTCTCAATACTTTATCTGCCTTTAAATACTCACCAACTTGCACTATGAAAATATTTAAATAGAAGGGGTCAGTTTTACGCTGAGCAAGAGATTTCAACTCCCTAAATCACTTCACTTTCTCAAATCAATAAACAATTTTAAATATTAAATTTAATGACTAATAAAACCATACATATGACAATTCAATAAGCTACCCAAGGAGAAAAAATAAATAATATGACACATCTTATTAGCACCCAAAGTCTGCTCTAAACATCTAATAATTACAATTATTATTAAACTGATAATAACAACTTACCAATACATATAACTACATAATCCCATTAGGTCAAGTGAACAATCTAATAATCATATGCATTGTATAATTAGTTACTCTCTAAAATCACATTAGGTTTGACATCAATAGGAATAATAATAAGACTATCTAGTCAATGTCCATTCATAATATTCTCAAATTGCAAAATGATAATATCGAATCATTTATATATTTATTAGGGTGAGAACCAATTTTAACATTGTTAGCCAAGTTCCCTCGAGCAAACTAAACCATCAAAACTTTAAACAAAGGTATTATTACTAAAATTTATGTCCCTGTATGGTTAGCAATCAGAATCAAACTTCTAGGTTTCTCACGGTTTAAAAATGTTTCCAACAGTAATAGAGAAGTAATCAATCTTGATTCTTTACACAACGTGGATAGGATTTCAATTCCATAATATGACCTCGTATCAAAATAATAATTCACCATTATATAACTACATGCATGCTTCCACAATTAAATCTCTATTCCACATCAAAAAAATATATATTTTTTACTTATACGTTTAAATACACTTTCAAATTTAAAACCTGACAATATTGATGTCACATAAATAACATAACCATGAGTTTATCAAGTGTCACAGGTTTATGAAAATAAATGTATGTGTATATATTTATCTATTTGAGAAGGAATATGCACCCTTTCAATAAAATATTATATATATAAATTAATCATTGATTCTTATTCTTTTCATTAATATTATATTTAATATTAATTATGGATTTATTATATTCACAATCTAATAATAAATCCATAATTAATATTAAATATAATATTAATGAAAAGAATAAGAATCAATTTTATATATATATATATATATATATATAATTATATAATTACATAAAAAATATTTAATATATTATTTTTATTTATAAATATTATATAATATAATATTTAGTTATATTTTATCAACCCTTTTTTAAAATTTAAAATAACATAATCATTTATTAATTTATTAATATTTTTATTTATTATTTTTATTATTATTTAAAATTTAAAACCCTTAGGTTTTGGTCGGCAACCGGGCCTAAGGCTTAGGATATGGCCATGGCCATTGGCCTGGCTATAATGAAGGGCTCGGAGAGTGGGTTGGCTAATCGTCCCCCTTTCCTCCCTATTATGGGAGGGGTCTAGGATGGCATAGCGGCGACCCTCGCTCCCCACCCCTCTATATTGTATATAAAAATATATGACAATCAATATATGTGATTTGTTTATCTTATTTTTTATTATTTTTATTTTATTATTTGTGTGTGTGTGTGTGTGTATACATAATAAAAAAGAACACATTCTCAAACACTTTTTTTTGTTCATTATTTCAGAAAATGACATAGTTTAATAGAGAATAATCCCTTATATGTTTGAAGCTCCATTCCATTCTTCTTTTTCCTCCATCTCTCTTCTTTCTTCATTGGCCAATCTTCCAAATGGCCCTCTCCTCTTTTGGTTGACTTTTAAATGAAAGAGATGTATTATTTTATTTTAAGGTTAGGGTTTCACCGACATCATCATCACTATTATTATTATTATTCAAAAATGGGTTTATCATTATTCTATTTTTACTTTGACAAAATTAACCATTACATAGAAACAATCAAGTAACTGAGTGTATTAATTTTATTACAAAATAGTAATGTTATTTTAACTTTTATTGATGATTTAATTCATATATTAATATGTAATTTATAGAAAAGATAATATTTGAGATAGATTATTTATTTATTTCAATTTATGAATAATAAGCTTTAATCCACTTATTTAAAAAAAATATATTTTAATATATGTTTATATGTGTATGCAATTACTTACAAATTTATCTATGTTTATAATAAATATTACCTGGGCTTAGTCACAAATGAAAAAGTGTTATTATTCTCATCTTAAAACAATATTTTATTGTTGACATGCCTAGAAGCTACAAGTTAAGTAATCGTGACCAACTTAGCTTAACACAACCACTTAACGGGTTCAGTAAACTATTTAAATTAACACAATTTCATCCACTATATAAACTTGACCAAAGTGACTCATCGACATAAGGACCCCTAGAAGACATAAACATTGCATTATGTGATAATACGAATTGTAGCAAATGTCAAATACACACAGACCAAGGCATTCCTATAAGAGTCAAAATGAATCTAATTCCAAGTCACCATGATGAGATAATTGATTCAAGACTAACTATTAACCATAATAATTCTCACTCACACATCAAGTGAAATGACATATTTGACACACCAATGGCCCACATAATGACACATCATTGAGAGAAAACTGATGAATCTAAGAGGGGTACTACATTCACCCCCCTTGAAAAAGGCATCATCCTCGATGCTTCCAAAATAAAAACATATGGTGGAGTCCATATTACCTAATCATAATAATTCACTACTAAGTGAACCCTCATAATATTTTAACAATCAAATAACTACTTTACAAATAGTCACAAAAAGTGATAATCACCAAAATATTGTTATCAATAGTTTGATATGCTAGAACATAAGTTTCTGTTATAATAACCTTTGTACGTTTCCATGATACGATAGGAATAAGAAGGATAGAGTCAAAACATAAGACCAATATGATCATTGTAATACCACTTAGCTATGTAATGTTGAGTCAACTACTAATCGAACATACTGCCAAGTTGTTTCTACTTAACAAAATACCATAACTCTGAAGAATTTTCATATATCATAAACACTACCAATTGATATTATGAAATATTGAGATCAATAAAAAGAATATATTTTTTGATCCACCATAAGATAATATCATATCTACTATGTTATAAACAATGATGAAAATGACTACCAAGTCATATAAGAAAGTTTATAATATTGTAATAATATCAAGAACACTCAAGTGTGAAAGGAATAATAGTCCCTATCAACTACATCATCATCAACATCTCACCAAACCTCCTTAGATCTCTTGAAACTACTTAGACCTCCCAAAACCTCCTTATTCCCTCCTTAGACCTCCCAAATAAATGGCAATAATATATATATATATATATATATATATATATATATATATATATATAGAGAGAGAGAGAGAGAGAGAGAGCGAGAATAATCAACACCATATTTGGTGGTTGGGAATGATGGTGTCATGAACCTGTTCCAATCAAGTTCTCATCTCTAACCAATAGCTTTTAAAAGTTACTTGTTCTCCTCCACATAACACACACTATGTACAATACAACAAATATATAGAAAACTCATGAACCAACATTCATCAAAAACCAAAATACCATACTAATTTTAAATAATCAAAAGTCAAAATAATCAGTTTAAGAGTCAATAAGTCAATAAGTCAATGAAAATTAGAAAATCACAATTCAAATTCAAAAGAAGTTGGCGCCATTAAACAAAATAAGTCCAAGTCACAATTATCAAGTCATCAAAATAAACAAAATTCAATTCAATTGTAATCAAATGTAAATATATTTACTTTAATTTCAATTAGAATAAATTATAAATATTTAAATCTTCAAAAGAATAATTAAATGTAAATTCAAGTTCAAGGACTGATGTTGGTTCTCAAAAGAAAAAGTAAAGAAATCAAAAACATACTTGAACTTGTGATTATAAAAATTCACCCAAGGGGAGAAAGAATCAATAAAACTCAATCACCTCCCAAAGGTGAGAGAACAAAAGTAGCTCAACTACCTCTCTAAGGTAGGGTAAAACATCACATCATCCTTTGTATGCCTCCTAAAAAAGCAACATGATTACGTCCCAGAGGTAATAAAGTAAGACTCAACTACCTCTTAGAGGTAGGATAAATAATAACAATAGTAATCCTCCCTATGCCTCCCAATAACAAATGATAATATAATTGTGTATAAATAGACCAAATGTGAATCTCATGCCTAACACCCAATGCCAAAAGTACCCCAAATAATCTGCTAACTATCTCAAAGTCTCTAAATCAGCTGATATATAAGTCTCTCATCAAATAATGTGTCACTCTCAATTGTTAGACTTAACTCACATGTTTTTATGGAAAACATTATGTTCAATCCTAATTGTCTTACTATGTTCAATCTCAATTGTCTTGTTCCAGTGTAAATCAATAATATGTATTGATAACTCTCAAGTAATATCACTCGTGTAAAGACCTTGATATTTGTACAATCATAATTGGTTCACAAGGATATAAAATTATCTAATCTCAAGTATCATTTTCAAAGTAGAGTAATCATATCTATATATATATATACACTCGCATTCACCACCACTATTCCATACTAAAATGAACACCCCAATGAACCATAGTTAGAATACAAATGGTTGTCTCAAGATAAAACTAAATATCTTACTAATTCTCTCACAAGTAGGAATGCACATTAATTTTTTGTAATGAAGAGGGGGACACATAAGAAACTATTAAGACCCTATCTGCACATTTACTCTAGAATCACTTGTGGTTATACACATAAGGTTCAATCTACATAACTTGGGGGCAAAGTTAGAACTTACAACACTCTTATTCAAAATGTAAACATCCCAAACCATACTAGATATCATTTAGTTATATAACAACTGGCATACAAAAGGTTAATAATGATCTAAGATTAACTAAATTTCATAACTACAACATAATATAACAAGGCCTCTTTTTAACCCATGGCTTATGCTTTAAAACCAAGGCAAACAATGAACCACTAACTAGAGCATATTGGCTTAGAGCTACTATTACTAATAGTTTGTTGTAATAACAATCAACTTTATTATAGTCATAATTATATACACATCTCGTTATTAGAGTTATATTTATTTAGTGAACTAATACATAGTCATTAGACATATACCAGAATATAGATTAAAGTAGGTATTTACTATGCACAAAAATAGATACATATAAATTTTTCCCATATATAGTTATTTTCTACTAAGGAATAGCAAAACTAATCAACATAAATATCCATTAATGAGACATGAGAGCTATATAATCAACCATAAAAGTTCATCATTTACTATTTTATTCACTTCAAAGTCCAACACAATGGCTTGATCCTCCACCATGATAGCAAACAAATAATAAGGGGGTTCTCTCTAATAGGTGCTTCCATCCACTAATAGAATGAAAAAATTCAAATATAATTCAATGATTCCTATTATAGTCTATATTTGGAACTACATCCACTCTCACTGTGTCATTCCTCTTGTACACACGTGAGTAAAGTTGCATAATGCATATAGCAGAATACCAACATTTCAGAGCTCCCAATATTTAACTATGTTTTGATACTAAAATATAATGCCCAAAATTTACATCTCAGACACACATAAATCCAAAACAATTTTTATTTATTTTTTTTAAACACTTTACTCAACCACACTACCATAAATAAAAATAGAATAATAAACAATCACATATGGTTATATAAGGGATGACAACTGGTAAACAAAACTTACTACAAATAAGTTTAATTTTTCAAAAACACTTCTCAGTTACAACACACTAAAGCTATACCTCAACCTCTTACAACAAAAAAAACACACTAAAAGATAAAGCTTATATCTAAATATATTAAATAACTACAATCCATCACCAAAGGTCCATAAAACAGACTTTAAAACAAAAAGGATTATTTAAAATTGGTGAAACTAGATTATGCTCTTCATGAGCCCAAATGTTAAACAAGGAACTACCATCACATATTCGATAGATTAATATAGAAAACATCACAGAATGAGACCATAATAATAAAAATAGTGAAAGGATAATTATGTGAGTTTAAAGCTAAAAACCATGAAAGCATAAACACATCACAACTCACAAAACAACTTTGTATAAAATATCTCAGAAATATTAAAAATTAATTCCAAGTTTTAAAATTCATTTATTTAAGCTAAGTATCACTTATATGAGTCATAAAATATACCTAATGTAACAATGTGAAATTAAAAGTTTAAACCAAACTGGCATTAACAATAGAAATTTGATTCTTGTAGGAAATTACTAATGAACAAGGTACAAGGAAGACTCACCAAAAATATCAAACAGAGTTGGTAGACAAAAATAAAAGGTTAAATGTGAATGTGAAGCTCAAAGTAAGAGGTTACAATTTTTAGATTTAAAAAATGTAAATCTGGGTGATTAATGCAACACTCTTTTTGGAGTGACCTCGTAAACTAAAATTAGGAACATAATTTTTGAATAAAATTTGATTTGGAAATGGGTCACTAAAAATAAAAAATGGGTATAAAATTTAAAATTGAAGGCTCCGATATAAATTTAAAGGTAAAGAGAATCACTAAAAAGTTTTTGTTTTTCTTTAAGACTTCTCTAGCTATTTTTGGCAACACTATTTTAAATCAACTTTATAAGCTAAGAAAAGGAATAAGGTGTAGAAAATTAGCCAAATGTCTCCAAAACTAAATCCACCAAAATTATCACAATGGGGTACAAAAAATTACAGCTACAAAATATGATTCATAAATGATAAGTCTAGAACTTAAAAGTTTTTGTTTTAAAAAAACCTCAAGCCCACATATTAAATTGATCTTATTTTTGAGCTGATTTGATTGATTTATAAATAGAAAACTCTTCATAAATAGAAAACTCTTGTGAAGACTTGCACATAATATCATATAAGTGTTTACAATCATACAACTAGTAACATTTAATTCCATAGGACCATATATCAATTTAGTACTTTTTAGAATAAGAAATAAGTCTCAAATTTTAAGGGATGCCTCAAGATTTACCATAGTTAACCTATCCAAAATGGGTTCCTACAATGATTAATCTATGTGAATTATTATGTTTATGTCAAGACACTCAATAATAATCTAGGTTAGAATTAATTAGCTTTACTCATTAATTTCAATTATATGTATTTGACGCAATGTTATTTATATGATTAATTCTTCATATTAGGATTAATCAATAATTTCACATTACCAATGTAAGTTTAACTCACTACATTTCAAGTTTAACATTACCAATATTTTCTTGTCATTTAATGTTCTTAACATTATTTTACTATTCAAATAATGTGTTTTAAACATTAATGCTATTAACCGATTATGAATCTCAGATATTATAACCTTGGTTTATCTAGAAATGAATAGTATTTTTAACTTAATTAAAATCTAATTGTCCTACTCAACAAGGTTCTTGACTTATAGATAAAATAGTTTTCAAATGACTACTAAAATTAACTCTAATTAATTAAGCATTAGTTTCCACCTATTATTATAAATAAATCATTGACAAAATTAAAATAAAGGATATTATTATACATTGATATCTTTAAATATTATAATCATTAGTCATCAAGTAAAAAATCTCCAACATGAATCTTTCAAAGGTAAGTCAACTTAGATATAAGACAATATCTAAAGATCAAACTTTACAAATGTCTCATTTGGACAATAAACGCATATTCACAATTTAGTGAAAACTCAAATCATATAATATACAAGATATTACTGATTTTAACATTAAAAAATTTATTATTTCTCAATACTTCATCTACCTCTGAATACTGACAACCTGCATTATGAAAATAGCCAAATAGAAGGGGTCAACTTATGTTGAGTAAGAGATTTATACTCCCTAAACCACTTCATTTTTACAAATTAATAAATAATATTAAATTTAGTGACTAATAATGACATACATATGACAATTCAGTAAGCTACCCAAAGATAAAAAACAAATAATATAATTAACATCAACATGACACATGGCTTACTAGCACCCAAAATCTACTCCAAACATCTAATAATTGTAATTATTATTACACTAATAGTAACTTGCCAATACATATAACTACATAATCCCATCACGCAAATGAACAATCTGAAAATATTATGCATTGTATAATTAGTTTCTCTCTAAACTCCCATCAGGTATGACATCAACAGGCATAATACTAAGATTATCTAGTCAATTTTTGTTTGCAATATTCTTGGATTGCAAAATTATAATTTCAAATCATTTATATATTTATTAGGATGAGACCCAATTTTAACATCATTATTTGGGTTCCCTCAAGAAAACTAAACCATCAAAAATTCAAACAAATGTATTATTACTAAACTTAAATGTATTATTACTAAACTTTATGTACATGTATAGTTAGCAAGCAAAATAAAACTTCTAAGTTCCTCACGGTTTAAATCCTTTTCCAATGATTATAGAGGAGGAACCAATCTCGATTCTTTACACAATGTGGATAGGATTTCAATTCATAATATGACCTCATATCGAAATAATAATTCACCATTATATAACTACACGCATGCTTTTGTAATTAAATCTCTACTCCACATCAAAAAAAATTACTATTTTACTTATATGTTTAAATACACTTTCAAATTTAAAACTTGACAACATTAATGACCCAAAAATCGCAACATAACTATAAGTATGAGCTTATCAAATGTTACATATTTATGAAAATAAATGTATGTCTATATATTTATATATTTATCTATTTGACAAGGAATATATACCCAATAAATAAATTATTATTTCATATATATATATATATATATATATATATATATATATATATATATATATATTCACAATCTAATAATTAATAAAAAGAATAAAAATTTATTATTATCATTATTATTATTATTATTATTATTATTATTATTATTATTATTATTATTATTATTATTATTATTATTATACAATTTAATAATATAAAAAAAAATTAACATTTAACATATTATTTTTATTTATAAATATTACATAATATAATATTTAGTTATATTTTATTAACCTTTTTTTTTAAATTGAAAATAACATAATCATTTATTAATTTATTAATTTATTTATTTTTAATATATATCTTTAAAAAAATAAACACCCAAGTCGTTGCATATATTTTTGTATAAATATTTTACTTTTTATTTTATTTAAAATATATAAAAACTCAAAACAAGAAACCTACATTTTAAATGTGCGCACACGCACACACACACACACGTGTGTGTACATATATGTATATTTTAAAGAAACAAGAACTCATTATGATCTCTCCAAGAAAGTAAATAGAGATCAATCAGGTGGTCTTTGGAGGCTAGAGTTTTTAGATAAGTATATTTTTTATTTCATAAATATGTATATTTTTTTTTGAAGAAAAAAGAACAACACATTGTCAAACACATTTTTTTTGTTCATTGTTTTGTAAAATGATATAGTTTAAAAGAGGAGAATCCCTTCCCTGTTTGAAGCTCCATTCCATTCTCCTTCCTCCTCCATCTCTCTTCTTCTTTCTCTATTGGTCAATCTTCCAAATGACCCTCTCCTATTTTGGTTGACTTTTAAATGAAAGAAATGTATTATGTTATTATTTTATTTTAGGGTTAGCGTTTCATCATTATTATTATTATTATTATTATTATTATTATTATTATTATTATTATTATTATTATTATTATTATTATTATTATTATTCAAAAATGAGTTTATCATTATTCTATTTTTACTTTGACAAAATTAACCATTACATAGAGATAATCAAGTAACTGAGTGTATTAAATTTATTACAAAATAGGAATGCTTTAATAACTTAATACGTATATTTACAAAAAAATATAATATTTGAGACCAATTATTTATTTATTTCAATCTATGAATAATAAATGCATTTATTTATTTAATCTACTTATTTACAAAAATATTATTTTAATATTTATTTATATAAGTATGCAATTATTTACAAACTTATTTATGTTTATTAATAAATGTTATCTGGGATCAGTCACAAATGAAACAGTATTATTATTCCTATTTTAAAACAAAATTTTATTGTCGACACACCTAAAATCTACAAGTCAAGTAATCAAGACCAACTTCGATTAATACGGCCACTTGATGGGTTCATCAAACTATTTAAGTTAACACAAATTTATCCATTAGATAAATTTAACCAAAGTGACTCATCAACATAGGGACCCATAGAAGACATAAACATCGCATTACATGATAATATAAAATGTAGCAAGCATCAAATGCACATAGCCCAAGGTGGTCTTAGAGGAGTTATAATGAACCTGATTCTAAGTCACCATGATGAGATAATCGAATCAAGACTAACTACTAACCACAATACATCTCACTCACATGTCGAGTGCAATGACATGCTCGGCACACTGATCATCAACATGATGACATATCATTGAGAGAACACTGATGAACCTGAGAGGGGTATTACACAAAGAGCTACAACCATGTTAGATGAGGAGGAACATCAAGTTGTATTTTAATAAATAATTGGTAAACTCATTGTTAGACACCTCATAATCATAATAGTATATAGAGATATTTAAATACCCCATTCCCTTATGCAATAAATTCTTGACATCCTGGCTGAGAAAAAGTACACAACATCTAGTAAAAAGAAAGGTATTTTTTATCTATTCTTTGACTCACAAGAATAATCTAGTTTTAGACTCTCTCCTAAGAGAATAAGAAAGGTACAACCTATCAACAAAACATTTTCATTGCCTAAGATGTTGGTTATAATGGAAATAAACTTTAAAAACATGGTTACAATTATACCATGAGGTCCTCGTATTGTCCCATTGGCCCTAGGTGCTTAGCTTCATGAACTACCAAAAGGTTCAAAAAAGAATTTTCATAAGTTTATTGGTGGTGGTAAACAACATCCAATAAGATTATAAAATCTTTATGTTTTTCCAATGGCATTCTCAATGTATTATGAAGATGTGTCAATCAGGTTGTTAATGGAAACATTGGTTGAATGAGTGGCAAAATGGTTTCATCATCTTCCAAATGATTCCATCCTAAATTAGAAAATGATGAGAACTAGATTTGAATAAATATTTAAACCTATTGAAAATGAACATTTTATAATGGATCAGTTGTCTCACATAGATAAATAACCTATGATCCCATGAGAGAGTTCTTTGCTCGATTCAATAAGCTAGTGCACAAGATTCCAGCAGTTACCATGCTTACAGTGTAAAATTAAAAAAAATCTTCTTGAATGTACAAGTACCCAAAGTGTTTAATTATTCAAAGAAACCATCCTAAAACTTTGGTTATAACATAAACCCAAGCCATTGGATTTAATTATTATATGACCATGGTCAAGAAGCTTAAAAAGGACTCCTTCAAGAATAAAGAGTAGAATTCAACAGATCTTCTAGTTTAGAGATTTACAAATGACATATTGGCCTTAAAGAAATAGATTCTCAAAGATATAAATACACCATAAAAATATGTGTCTATAATACCATTTGTCCCATATCATGACAATATTCATCCTAGACTCCCTCTTCTAATTCCTCACCTCACAATTGAAGCAACACCTATTGTTATTTACTATGCATGCATCTTTCCTGCTACTAATGATTATGATGGTTTAAATACCTAAAAAGGGCTAGAAGGTTACAATTATGCACCATCAAATAACTACCCAAAGGTGTTTTGGGCACCTCTAATACTAAGATTCATTAATTTGATGGGACTTCACTAGAGGTATTTTGAATATGAACTTGATGGAGACTCCATTGTAAGGTATTTCAAATATGAACCTGATGGTGATGAATATGATGAAAGAGTGGAAGATATAAATAGTCATTCATATGTTATATTCATTAAAGCTTATAATGAGAAGTTGAAAGCTACAGAAAAGAAAAAATAGTCTGACAAATCAAAAACCAAGGAAACTCCTAAAGTTATAGTCTCTCCTAAGTTCATTCTTAACAGAGAAACACCTTTGCCAAATTTTTCAAAATATAAGTAGCTTGAAAAGATGAGGAATCTTATGTTTCCATTTCTAAAGAATTAAATCATGCCAGTTCTTATTTTGATATATTTGATCATATGAATAATACTAGGGTTTAGATTTCTCAAACTTAATACCTTAGGCCAAATCTTGAGTAGTTGGACAGATTGATCAAGTTCATTAAGGTATAAGGTCCCATTACACCTCCTCATAGAGATCATATTATATTGGTTGATTTTGCTTTGTAGAATAATGTAGTTTTTCCTCTCGAGGTAATGAAAGGCCTGAGCCTTTATATGTTTCACTCTTAAATGGGGGTTTCTAATTAAATAATTGTACAATTGGTTCAAGGGATTCAAATAATGTGATTTTGGCCAAATTAGTGCATGCCTTGGGTTTGTCATTGACCAAAACTTCCAATCACTACTTCAATATGAAATCAAAAAAAGACCCTTGATTAGACAAATAAAAGATGCACAAGTTTCCCTAACTATGTTTCCATAAAAGAGAGTCAAAATTACTATTCTAGTGGTAGATATCCCTCCAAGCTATGGAATTTTACTGAGTAAGACCTTCTACAAAGACTTTGGTGGTGAGGTCAAATTGGATTGGCATAAGCTATCATCCCTATTAAACAAATGAATGAAAATTTATTACCAAAAATTAAATCCAAATTCTTATAGAAAAAATAAAATGATCCTCGAGCAGACATTTTATATGAGAAAATAGGCCCTAATACTTACATGATGATGAAAGAGATATATATTGAACTTCCTGAACTCATAGAAGTTGATAAAAATAGTATTTGAACTATAGAATTCCATGGAACATTCCCAACTATAGATTTAGGTGATGGTGTGGTGTTTGTTTATCCTCAAAAAGAATTGTTTCCTTTTTCATATAAACTCCAATTTTAATGCACCAATAATACAATTGAATATGAAGCATTGCTCCTAGGATTATAGGTAGCAGTATATTTGGGGATTCAAAATCTTAAACCCCAAGGAGATGCTAAGTTGATTATGAAACAAATACGAGGTTGGTACCAAGGGAAGAATGATAGGCTAAAGTATTACATAAATAGGGTCTACGACTACATTGAAACTTTCAAATGTTTTTCCATTAATGTTATCCCAAGAACAAAAAATTCAAAAGTTGATGCCCTATCTATGTTTGCATCTTTGTTAATTCCTCATCCAATTTTTGATAAAGAATGATATACCATTGAAATGGTATATCACCTAAGTCTACCAATTAACTTTGAGAATTGGAAAGTGTTTAAAAATGATGAGAACAATATTTATTTCTTGGATCAAAGAGATAGCCTTAAAATTTTGTATTTTAAGGAAGACTAGCAACAAATTGGGAGTCTTTCATACTAGAAGAAAAGGATGTAGAAATATTGAAATCATCTGATGCTAAATTTAATTAATTAGATGGTAGTCATTCATTTAAATGTAAATAAGATCCCTAATGGCCAAGTCTCTTTGGAATGATTATTTTATAAGAATTATAGGAACATAAAGAAGAATATCCTTAATGGTCACCAAAATACAAGATAGTGAACATTGGTATAGAGGAAGAGCCTCAATATGTCAAAATTGGAAAATATTGATCCAAGGAACAATGTAGGATATTTATTTATCTGTTAAAATTGAAAAGAGACATTTTTGCTTAGTGATATGATAATTTAAATTATTTCATACCTAAGAGTACATAGCATAATATTTTGCTAAAATTGGAAGTAATCCTTTTAGGAAAAAGTTATGGCACTATATCCAAAAATTATTTGTACTATTTATGAATAAATAAATAAGAAGCTGGATGCAATAATCATATTTCTTATTCACCATTCTGATTGGGTGGCTAACATTGTGCTTGTAAGAAATAATAATGGATAAGTGAGAATTTACATATATTTTCATAATATAAATTAGGGCTCTCTCAAATACAACTATCCTCTACCAATCATGGATCAAATCCTACAAGCTATCATAGGATTTGAAATGATGTCCATGCTAGATGGATTTTTTTGGATATAATCAAGTCAAATTTGTTATAAAAGATCAGTATAAAATTATATTTATCACCCCATAGGGAATATTTTCTTACAAAAAGATGCCCTTTGGACTCATTAAAGTAGGAGTTACATTCTAGAGAGAAATGGATTTATCCTTCAGTGACATGATTAATAAGATCATACTAATTTATCTTGATGACCACATAATATTCTCAAATAGAATATAAGATCACTACGAACACCTAAAAATGGTCTTTGAGAGATGTGGAATTCATGGCATATCTTTGAAACATTAAAAATATATCTTTTTAGTAATAAAAGGTAAAATCTTAGGACTTGTTATTTCTAAATAAGGTATTAATATTGATTCAGAAAGAGTAAATGGAATTTAACAGCTATCTTTACCCACCAGTGTGCTTGGGATGTATTCATTTTTTGGTAAGGTCAACCTTATTAGAATATTTATCCCTAACTTTACCAAACTCACTAAACACATTCTATAGATGATGTGAGGAAAGAGCTCTTTCATATGGAATGATTATGGGAAGAAGGATTTAAATAAAATTAAGGAAGTTATTTCTAAGGTGCCTATTTTAACATGTTCATATTTTCATAAGGAATTCGTTGCATATTATTTTTCTTATAAATATACATCATCTACTATCTTGGAATAGAAAAATGGAGTAATTTAATCTTTGATCACTTTCATGAGTTGTGGTCTAAAAGAACATGAACTCAATATTCATTAGATGATAATAATGCATATGTTATGGTAAAATTAGTGAAACATTTCATATGCTACATCTTGAACTCACACAATTGTGATGGTCCCAACTTTCATGGTTAAATCAATTTTGACTCAGTAAGAGCTTGGGTCAAAGAGACGCAAATGGATCACCAAGGTACAAAATTATGGATTGAACATCAAACCCACCAAGTTTTTAAGGTATAAGGCCTTTGTCAGTTGATTTTTGAAGGTGATAATTCACATAAAGAGTAGAATGAATAAATACCTCTACTAGTCTTTATTGATTCCCTTGAAGAATGGTATTCTTACATTGCATAGTTTCTCTCATATAGAAAATGTGAAGCTCATTTAAATCCTAAATATAAGTGGACACTCAAGTGAAAAGCAATAAAATATGTAATTTTGGATAACACTCTATTCAAAAATTCATTGGATGGTACTTTATTTAGATGAGTAAATAAGTAAAAACAAAATAAAGTCTTAAAGTCTTTTCAAAATAAGGCCTGTGATGGACACTTTTTGTTCTTTGTCACAACTTTCAAAATTTTGAAAGCTCATTATTATTGGCCAACATTGTTCAAGGATGTGAAAGAATGGGTGTCAAAATGTGAATCTTGTTGATACTTTATTGGATGGCCTAAACTTGCAGCATTTCCCCTTTGCTATGTAGTCATTGAGGAACCTTTTCAACATTGGGAATTGAACTTCATTAGAACTTTGAACCCACATTCTAGCATAGGTCATACTTGTGTTTTAATAATAATTTATTAATTCACTAAGTGGGTATAGGATATTCTAATAATATCTACCACTTTTTATGTCATTTATAACTTCATAAAAGAGAACATATTGGTTAGATTAAGAAATCCTCCAAAAATTATCATGGATAATGCTTCCAACTTAGTTTTAGTTGAACTAGTTGGTTTCTACTATGGATATGGACTCTTAATTACACACTATTTTAATTATTACCCTCAAGGTAATGGTGAACTAGGATCCATGAATAATAACATTAATACCATTGTCCATAAATTAGTTGATGAGAATAAGATAAATTCACATAAGAATTTGTATGATGCATTATGGGTTGATTGAATAACCCCCGAGAGAGAAATTAGAATGTCTCCTTTCTAATTACTATATGGTATAGATACAATGATTCCCATTTTTTGAAATTTCTATATTTACAATTAGCTAAAGCTATAGAGGGTGATAAATTCAAAAATTCAATGGAAAAGAGGATCATGTACCTAGACATATTAGGGAGGAACGAGCAATGATGATTAAAAAAATCATGACACATTAGGAAAAAGTCAATGAAGTGTTTAATTAGTTTTCAAGGTAGTGATATTTTCAATTAGGAGCTTTGGTCCTACTTTGGGATAAACAAAAGGAACCATGAGGAATTCATGGGAAGTTTCACTCCCTATAGATGGGACCTTTCAAATCTTGTCATTAATGTGGTGAGAACACATATTACTTGACATCCAGAGATGGACCTTATATTTCACTTACATATAGTGTAAAATATTTGAATCGCTATAAATAGTGAAGGTAGGTTATCTCCCATCATTCTCCTAGGTGATTTAGGTTTGTTGCATGTTTTCCTTTTTGTTGTATGTTTTCCTTTTTGTTGTATTTCCCTTTATGTTGTGTGTTTCTTTTTTTTTTGTTTCTACTCTTTCATGTTTAATTTCTTGTTTTTGTTAGTTCAAGTAGACTCCAAATCCTAATAAATAACACACCTATCCTAAAAAACTAGATTTTATGATATTTCATCCTAAGTACTTTCACAATTCTATGTCCCTAACTTAAGCCAATTGTTATTCCTTAAATTTGTTAGAGTCAAAAATTGCCTAAGTCAAGAACAATAATGAAAATTTTGATGTCTAAGGTCAAATTTAAGGGCATTTTTCATACAAATGTCTAAATTTTCTAAAAAAAATCTAAGTTAAAATGAAAAATGACATGCATAAGTGTGTTTCCATGAGGAGTCCAGGTTTACCTTACCTCCTAGATGCCTATAATGTTAAAATTCATGTATCATGATCTAAGCCTTCATGTGTCCTATATCTCTGTGGTCAAGCCTATCTACCCTCACGTACGCAAGGTCATGAATGTGGTCATGTGTAGGATAAAATCATGTTAATCATGCCTACAAGGCTATATGGACCAACTATGTAGACATGCAATATGTGTGCAAAAATACCCATCTACCATTGTACATCAAAACGTGCCTAAATATTCTTTAAAATGATGTCAAAGGCTCATTTGATAGCATAGTTCAATCCAGGTCTAATTCTAATATTCATCCAACTACCATTCTCATTTACGAATATGGATTCTTACAAATCCACTACTAAAATATTCAATTTTTTTAGTACTTCCCATTGTTATAACTTTTGGTGGTGTCGATTCACATTTTAAATAGTTTTCAACCTGATGGAAATTTATTTTGCCTAGGATACTATAGAAATATGGGTTTTTACCATTATATTTTCAAGGGTATTATAAATATACATAAATTATTTCATGACCACCTCAATCTAATCTTTGTAACCACATCAACACTTATTACATCTTTATTTTCCCAATCTACAAGTTATTGTTAAAGTGGCCCTTCATTTTGCTAAACCATCAAAAATGAAGTACAAATATATGGGGTTCAATCCTTTGATGGTACTACAGATAAATATCCCTAAGATTGGGGATTCTTATATTGTACATATGTACCTAGAAGATTTTTAAAAAAGGTTCAATTTAGAGAATCCAAATTCTATGATTGCTCACCTTTCAAAAAGTGGTCTCCCTGAAGCAATTAGCTTTCCTTTTTCAATGCAATGATCAAATTTGGTGTTCACCTATGTTTGACACTATTACACAAATATAAAGGATATAAAATAGAGTGGTGGGTCTCTAGTGATTAAATTGGATGGAACATCAATGGGTATGACCTTGAGAATCATAGTGCATGAAACCTATGCAAGAATGAGTGTAGTAGAAGGAAATAATAGTGAGTAAAGAATCTTGACAATCACCCAACCACCATCAATGGTTCATAGCTGAAACATAATAAAAGTAAACCCTCCATACTCCTAAATAATTTCTTTAGATATGAATTCAAAAAAGAGATATCAAACATGAGAACTCTTCTAAGTCATGTGGTCAACAATGAAACACCATGAATTTTTATCCATGGATGTTTATGGCTATGAACATCATTTGTAATGTAAAATAATACATTGACTGGGTAAAGATGATCAATTAAGTTCCTTATCAACAAATAATAAACATGGAATCAACCAAATAGTTTTTCATGACTTCATACTTAGTACACTCATTGGCTTTTCAAAGAGTATTCCCTAGTATGACTCAACTAGCCAATACTAACACATCTACCCAACTATATGAATTATACTCTTAGTTGACTCTAGATTAAAGTAATAATCATTTCATATGAGTCAACAATGCTTTTACAATGATATTAGTCCAATTTTTAGATGAGGATTGTGAAAGAAGAATCTTTGATGAAGTAACCACCCTGATTTTGCAATATGAGAGTTGTTTCATTCAATTCTAGAAATTCACATATATCAGAGTTGGAGGATTTGAAAGATAACTTTTTCAACTACCCTAGTAAGCTAATAATAAAATCATATCAATTGAACTATGAAAATAATTAGGTGTAGTACACAAACTTAATAGGGATATGCATGTTTTGGGTGTTGAATTCCCTATATTTATGGGCCATTTCACATGCAAGAATGTAATATATACTCAAGATATTGATTTTTTAATATTAATTTTCACTTTGCATTCATATGCTACCTAAACTTATTTTGATAATAAGAGGTTTGTGTGATCTCTCCTCGATGTTGGTGCTTTTTATGATCATGTACCACATTTGGAAGATTACTAGGTAGATTATTTTGATGAATATGAGGTAATAAGGTGTGATTGGGGTAGAATGAGTTTACAACAAATCAATACCTTCATTGATAAATGGGTTATAGATGGCATTATCAATGATAAGAGTGATCTCCTTCATCCTATCTATGTTGAAAACATCATGGCCACCCTTTTTCCAACCATCAATTGGTCTATCAAAGAGATATCATATTTGCAGGTGAAGACTAAGCATGTGTTGGATCGATCCATGGAATGGTTCAAAAATAAACTTATAGATTTCTCTAGAATAAGAAGCTATAAGAGATTAATGACTTCAGTACCTCAAAAATAAGCATTTAATGCTACTCCCAAGACTCATGGAAAAGGTAATGCTAATATTTTAATTCAATCATCTATCTCTATAAGTTCTCATGATGGAGATGATGAACATCCTAAGTAGTAAAAAAACTTGGTAAGACTTAAAAATAAATCCATGTTATGGGTAAGAAGCTAAAATCGAAGCAGTCAATCATGTTTTAGTCCTCCTCCCACTTTTGAGACCCATCTTGTTTAATAGATAATACCACTTAATAGTATGAACAAGTAATTTTTAATGATGTTGAAGTGCCAGTTTATAAATCCCCTCTCTAATAGAGTCTCCATCAAATCCACCTCCTCCTGAATCTTCACCTTCAAATCAACCACCACCACCTTCAAGTTATCAAATGACTAGTTTCATTCAAATGTCATTCCAATGGATGTAGCCCATGCTGAAAAAATAAAGAATGTGGTTGAAGCTAGATTTTCCAGTTTTGATACAGTGGCTAATCTCCTGAAGACTCCATAGTCCTTTGTTTCTACCCACATAAAAAAAATCTTCTAATTTGGCATTTTGCATTGGAGTGGTTACTTATTTTGTGCATGTCACACCATTTACCTAACTTAAATGATTTAGACTTGTCTAAAGTAGGTGTATTATTTGGTGTGGAATGTATTTCCCATTTTCACTTCAAATTGAATTCTTCTTTAATGGCTTCCACAAAGTGATAGGATTATCCCATCATATTTGTCATGAAACCTAGAACAATAAACATGCTCCGATGCCTACTTAGTCAGGATCTTGCTCTACCAATTAGAGCACATATGATTACTTCTTGTATTAGCAACTAAACATGAAATTATACCAGAATCAATAAGTAACTAGAAATATGAAACAACACAGGAATTGAGAGACAATACACAATTGTATTAATAATCACTCAGAAGAATATACAATAAGGAAGATGCCACTTCTTCCTCCACCTCAAAGGTTCGCCACACCTCAAGACCTTCTTCCCTCTCTCTCTCGGTCACAACAATCAACTCTAATACAAAATTGATGTTCACCTCTCCAACCAGTCAGTAACACGCTGCCAGTTCACCAAGTACACAACCGTACTCCAAGTAGATCCCCTGCTCTCTGCTGCTACCTGCAAATCACTAGACCTTACTCACCATGTAGATATCTCTACACCCCTGAAGAACCCTTGTCCTTGCCTCATCAAGTCCTTATGATTCTACAACCAGTACTCCGGTGGATCAGCTCCTTGACCTTGCAGACCTTGCAACTCTCCCTGATCATACACACTCAACACCCCTTTGGAACTAGGAGGAGCTACACTAGCTCTCTCTAAGAGCTCTATGGCTTTCTAGCACACTTTTACAATACAACTATGAGTCTATTATATAGATCTCATCCAAACAATAATTAGACATCTAATACAATAATTAGATCCGCAGCTCTCAGTCTAAAATTAGCTCTAAACATGCAAACACTTGGTTCATCAACTAACTGCCCGTAATATACTCACAGCTCGAACCACAGGTGACCGACGTCGGTCCCTGTCTGCCTAGGGATCGCCGATGCCAGCCGATCTATGACCGATGTCAGTTGCCTTCTGTCTCCTTCCTGTCGACATCGGTTGGCCTGACCGACGCCGGTGTCTGTGACACTTCGCAACTCTTCTGCAACCTCCTCCATGTCTGCATCAGTGAAGCTTTTAGCTCCATAACCTAACAATCTCCCACTTGGAGATAAGCAGTTGCACCTGTACCTGTATCTGTAGCCCATCTAATCTGTTTCCTGGATTGTATCCCTCTTCAAGCTCAATTTTGAAGACCAACCACCACACAACCTGTGATGTTATACCTGTCATTCAAGTAACTTGCCGCATCCGAACCTACATATCCATGTAGTGAAGAACTTGACCCTGCATAACAAGAATCCCTACTGCTAGTCCCACTGAACTGCCCTCCAGTACTCCTTCCCCAAATTGGATCCATACTTTCTGACAACCCCCACTGATTGGGAAAACTCAGGTCTACACTAGACCTCATGTGATTTCGAACCCTGTTTCAAGCTAAGCTTGAACTGTCCAGCCATTGGTGTGCTTACCGATTCTGCATCCTGCGTAATAAACCTCACCAACACCGTCTTCACATCAGCTCCCACTGGAGATAAAATCTCCATGACTCTTATGCCAAAAAATTTTGCTGCTCCAAATTCTTCATGACACACCTCTGAACTAACCTTACCTTTTAGCTCAACAAATCCCTGTATGTACAAAACCTGCTAGCAAACCATCCACATACAGTAACTAGATAATGTCACGATTCATCATCCACCTGGTAAGAATAAAACCACAATAGTTACACTGACATTGACTGAAGCCATGCTTAGTCATCCACCTGTCAAAACCTATACCACTGTCCTGCAGCTTCTTCAAGATCATATACCTTGGCCTTCTGTCTCTTGTGTCCATCCACTCTCTTCTTTAACTATGGAAATCCGTCCATCTCTCAGTGCTTTCTTCCAGCTGACAACTCTACCAATAAATACCTATTTGGTTCTTCTCCAAGGACTCACACTCCTCATCCATGCCAAGCTCCCACTGTATCTAGATTCTACCTGCATTGCCTCTTCACATCTTCCTGGTTCTCGACCATCAGTAAGCAATATAAAGAAGGTGAACAACGAACTTACCCTTTCTGACCTCGACATGAGCGTTTGAGACTTGTTGATAGCTTGTTGTCCGCCCAATATCCGTTCTAGTGACCGATCTCGGCCATCTCTCAGTCTGCTCCCGATCGATGTCGGTTCCCTACACTGACCCTGATTGTCGAAGTCGTCTCCCTGGCCGACGCCGATATCCTTTTTGCCAACGTCGATTCCTTCATGACCGACGTCGGTCTTCCTGTTGTCGACGTCAGTTACTGTCTAACCGACGTCGGTACTTGTGTTCATCTGTGAGTGATAACTTTTTACCCGCGAGCTCTCCATGGATCAAAATCCTAATCAAATCAACATAGCCCTGCTCAGAATAATTCAATTCCCTCACCTGATCTCTGTCCGTCATCTCCTCCATGAACACCAAGGCTTTCCAATTCTTTAGATTGTCAAAAATATCTGTCTTCCGCTTCAAAACCTGCATTCTCCTTCTACATATGTGACTAAGCCTATGAAGCCACATCTCTGCAACAGAAGGTAAATCAGCAATATAAGTAGATAGATAAAGGATACCTACTTTCTTACCACCATCTAATTCAAGTGTATCCGCTGTGAGAGTTACAGTGCATCTCTCATCACCCAAATTTTTTGAAGAAATTAGACTCATCTCCAAGACTGGTACCTGCATGACTTCCTTCAACCACTGTGTGTCGTCCATCTGCAATTTCAGCTTCACTTTCCCTTTGTCAATTCTTTGGCAAGGATCACCAGCTCCTCTCCCTAGGGCTACATGGAAAGAGGCAACATAATCTGTTATCCAAGATTCAACTTTATCCAAGAAACCTCCCAAAGCAACCTGTGCAACAACACCTGCAACATCTGCATCTTCAGTTCCTTCATGCTGATCTGCTACCAACCAACAATCTTTATTTACCTACTCTTTCTTTCCATCAATCAGACCATTCGTGCTATTCAGTTTCTCCATTCGTAGCTTACTTCCTTCTGTCATTGCTATACTCCCACTCAATTAGAAACCCCTGTGAGTAACCTGTAATCAACAAACACTACCAGATCTGAAACAACTGTTAGTAACCCAACCAAAAGCTCTGATACCACTTGTCATGAAACCTAGAACAATAAACATGCTCCGATGCCTACTTAGTCAGGATCTTGCTCTACCAATTAGAGCACATATGATTACTTCTTGTATTAGCAACTAAACACGAAATTATACCAGAATCAATAAGTAACTAGAAATATGAAACAACACAGGAATTGAGAGACAATACACAATTGTATTAATAATCACTCAGAAGAATATACAATAAGGAAGATGCCACTTCTTCCTCCACCTCAAAGGTTCGCCACACCTCAAGACCTTCTTCCCTCTCTCTCTCGGTCACAACAATCAACTCCAATACAAAATTGATGTTCACCTCTCCAACCAGTCAGTAACATGCTGCCAGTTCACCAAGTACACAACCGTACTCCAAGTAGATCCCCTGCTCTCTGCTGCTACCTGCAAATCACTAGACCTTACTCACCATGTAGATATCTCTACACCCCTGAAGAACCCTTGTCCTTGCCTCATCAAGTCCTTATGATTCTTCAACCAGTACTCCGGTGGATCAGCTCCTTGACCTTGCAGACCTTGCAACTCTCCCTGATCATACACACTCAACACCCCTTTGGAACTAGGAGGAGCTACACTAGCTCTCTCTAAGAGCTCTATGGCTTTCTAGCACACTTTTACAATACAACTATGAGTCTATTATATAGATCTCATCCAAACAATAATTAGACATCTAATACAATAATTAGATCCGCAGCTCTCAGTCTAAAATTAGCTCTAAACATGCAAACACTTGGTTCATCAACTAACTGCCCGTAATATACTCGCAGCTCGAACCACAGGTGACCGACGTCGGTCCCTGTCTGCCTAGGGATCGCCGATGCCAGCCGATCTATGACCGATGTCGGTTGCCTTCTGTCTCCTTCCTGTCGACATCGGTTGGCCTGACCGACGCCGGTGTCTGTGACACTTCGCAACTCTTCTGCAACCTCCTCCATGTCTGCATCAGTGAAGCTTTTAGCTCCATAACCTAACAATCTCCCACTTGGAGATAAACAGCTGCACCTGTACCTGTATCTGTAGCCCGTCTAATCTGTTTCCTGGATTGTATCCCTCTTCAAGCTCAATTTTGAAGACCAACCACCACACAACCTGTGATGTTATACCTGTCATTCAAGTAACTTGCCGCATCCGAACCTACATATCCATGTAGTGAAGAACTTGACCATGCATAACAAGAATCCCTACTGCTAGTCCCACTGAACTGCCCTCCAGTACTCCTTCCCCAAATTGGATCCATACTTTCTGACAACCCCCACTGATTGGGAAAACTCAGGTCTACACTAGACCTCATGTGATTTCGAACCCTGTTTCAAGCTAAGCTTGAACTGTCCAGCCATTGGTGTGCTTACCGATTCTGCATCCTGCGTAATAAACCTCGCCAACACCGTCTTCACATCAGCTCCCACTGGAGATAAAATCTCCATGACTCTTATGCCAAAAAATTTTGCTGCTCCAAATTCTTCATGACACACCTCTGAACTAACCTTACCTTTTAGCTCAACAAATCCCTGTATGTACAAAACCTGCTAGCAAACCATCCACATACAGTAACTGGATAATGTCACGATTCATCATCCACCTAGTAAGAATAAAACCACAATAGTTACACTGACATTGACTGAAGCCATGCTTAGTCATCCACCTGTCAAAACCTATACCACTGTCCTGCAGCTTCTTCAAGATCATATAACATAGTAGGTAGTCTGGTGGGTCCCATTGATTGATGTTGATCTTCAATAAGTTGACCTACTTTGATGGGACATGTATGAATAATATGAATGTCTCTGATATCACTTGCATTAAAAATCTATTAGATACCATGCTAAATGAGGATCTAGATGTGTTATATGAGTATGTGGAAGTTATATTAGATAATATGTTGAGAAATGAGAGAGATATATAATCAAACTAGAACAATAAATATTTTATGAATGTGTTTATCATGTACATTGTATACTCTTATAAAATATGTATGGGTGTCTATCTTCTACTTTGATTACTTACTAAAACTATCAAAGTGTATACATAGATTACAAATCGATGAAAGAAGAAATAACCAATACAAAACTATATTATGCATATTTGTGTGATGATGTAAATTTAAAAGAAAAGCTTCTGGATTCATCATATTGAAATTATTTAGAACCAACATTTTGGTCATAATATTTGTGTCCATCCTCAGGGTAAGAAATATAATGTTGAAAAAAATTCAACATTCTCTTTTTTGCGTTGAGGATGGGCAAACATATTATGTCTAAAACTTCAATTTTATATAATTTCAACATGATGAATCTAAATCTTCTCTTTTAAAACTATTACATAAGTTGAAATGGTTAAGATTTTATGTGATTATTTACCTTTTGATGCTTGTGTTTATCAAGATGAAGGCAGCAAGATGTTGACACCTGGTGGTACCACACAATGTGAGTTTCCCTTTACAGTTTGGCATAGATCACCATACTAAATATAATGTTAGGTACCCTAAAAGGTTTAAAACACACATTCATGGTGTCATTTATGATCTACACAGATTTCACTATGCCACTATTGGAATGTATGTGGCATATTTTAGAGATTGGATAATAATCTAGGAGGTACCATAAACTTTATGATGTGGTTTTAGAATACCATATGCCTTTGAATAAAAACCATAATTATGATAAGATGTGAGAATAGGCTTGGAAGTATTACTAGAAACATTTTTTGGAGATCCTCTTTGATCAAAGATGGTTATAAAATGGTTTTTATTTTATAATGGTTTATAGTTTTCTTTATTTTACATGTAATAATTAGTCTCAAAAATACATAGTATTCTAAAATGTGTTGTGACATGGCATGATCTCTATTAGTGTTATCTAACATGATATGGTGTGGTGTACAATGACCACGTGGTCATTAAGTCATTCATAGAGCACAAGTTTTGTGTATTATGCTTCTTGTTGGTTTGCAAACATGCAAGGGTACATAGAGTCTCCATGGATGCCATAAGTTATCGTATAAGTAATTAGGTTGTAGAAGATGCATGAGCATGAGTGAAATTTTATGGAGAGTAAATTTTTCCTTAGTGTTTTGTCTATAATTGGGGTGTTCTAATCAAACTAAGTTATGCTTAGGAAAACTACCAATCAATTAATATGATGGCATGAAGCTTAGTGTGAAAATAAACCTATGTCAAATTCCTCAGTCTCATGTACTACCCTGGGATATTCTAATTGATTAGAGTGTCACATGAGGAAAGCCAACTATGATACTAATAATGTAGGGTAAGAAATTTAGATGGCATGAGTCAAATTAAAGTGGTACAGTATTATTTATGTGACATGGAACATGTTTTTCATGGTATTATGTTTTTTTGAATGGCATTCACACACTCAATTTTTTATGCTAATCTGGTGAACACCTGTCATATCCTAAAAATGTGGCACATAATACTCTATAAGTAACAAAAAAACAACAATAATATTTTAATGAGAAGGTGGTATTAAAGGACCCCTCATGTGCTTGGATACTAGACAAATATTTAACCTCAATAGGGTTAAATATGACAGTCATCTAACCTTATTTATGATTTTTCACTACAAAATACAGTCAGGATGAGTAAATTTTATGTGTAACATCAAACATTTCAATATATGTTTAATATATGATGTTTCCTTTGGTCACCATGATTTTTGCTATCATATGAAGGTAAAAGTTTAATCGATAAGATTCATCATTAAAAACCTATATAATCGGCATGTCAACTATCAAATTTAACCCATGCATCCAATAGATTCATATATATATATATATATATATATATATATATATATATATATATATATATATATATAACTAACAATTGATGCTTATCATCATCGATATTTATTAAATTACATATTTGGAATAAAAAAAAGTAATATTTAATGGGTCACATTATTAGTACCACTATTTATTGATAAGTTTGAAATTATGTTTAAAGAAGTGTCAATAACGGGTTGAATTTGATGATTGTATAATTTTAATACATACATACATACATATATATATTGTATAAAAAAGTGAATATAAAATTATTCAACCATCAAATTCAATCCCTTATTGGCACTTATTTAAACATAATTTCATACTTACTAATAAATGGTGGTACTAATAATGTGACCTATAAAATATTACTTTTTTTAATTCAAATATGTAATTTAATGAATGTCGATGATGATAAGCATCAATCATTAGTAAAGAAACCATCAATAGTCTCTTCCTATTGAGAATGGACTAAGAGCTATGATAGAACATGCTTATAAAAATAATAATTTTAAAATCAATTTGCATTAAATTTTTTATAGAATGGGAAGATTCTTTTTATGTTACACCTTCTACATGATAAAAGTATGAAAAACTTAATCATAGCATGATGAATAATATTCATAAAAATTTGATATGCTATAACATATTTTTATACTATTTTATTTTTAGTGATTTTAAAATATAATTAAGTAAATCAATTCAAAATATTCTTTTTTATAGATGAAATTTTCTACTCTAGAGTAATTTCCATGTCTACCATGCTCTAAGGTCTTCTACCCTACTGTCAAATTGTTATCATTTTATTTAGATTTGTGATATTTTCCTTAGTTTTGATTAGCATTTAATTGCCTCTAGCTTGGAAATCCACCCTTTGGGAGGTTTTAATTTAATTTAAATGAGCTCCCCATAGGATATTGCATCATTGTATGTAACTCACTCTAGAGGTGGAATCAATTGCACCGAATAAAGCTTGCAAATTTTTGCCCAAAGTGTTTCATGAAGTAATGTACCCCCTCTTAAGGATAATCCTCCTAATGTTTTATTAGATGTTCTCGATTTTGATAAAGCATGTTAATGGCTTAAATATCATACACTCATTGGTTGTTTTATTAGGATGTATATCCTCTCAATCTATTTTTAAAAATTGGGTTTAAATGCAATGGCATTCTTGTGGCATCAAAATCATAGGGGTGTAAAACTTTACTAATGGTTTCTTCCTTTTTAGGTTTGAAAACCTTGAATATTTTGCCACCATTCATAAGTATGGTCCTTGTTATGTTAGGATCTCGTTGCTTGTTCTTTTCCCCTTGGACACAAGAAATTATTGTCTCTAAGAAAGCAAAGTTCAAAGTCTTGATATGGGTATAATTTATTGGTTTTCCTATACTTTTGTGGCCATTTCTAGAGAAAATGGTTAACCATTGAGATCATTTTGTTTGTTTCAAAACCAACAAGTTCTATTTTTTCAGACCATAACTATCTGTTTGTGTGGAGGCTAACCTTTCATAATACCTCCTCTAAACTATAGGTATTTTTATTAAGAGGTAATGCTTCACCCAATGAGTGATGTACATTATCCTTCACAACACTTTTTTTCATTGTTAATCGCCAAACTAAAAGATTAAGGACTTCCTTCTCATGGCCACCTCCAAGGGTTAATGATGGATATCAAGTCATGGGTTGATGGAATAATCATAATAACGGGCCCCTTTCGTAAATTCTAAACTGACCATGGCCATCATAGTGGAAAATCTATCACTAGTTACTCAAACCTAGGTTACAAAGGCCCCTCAAGATCATCAAAAAAACCCTAAGAAATTCATTGCAATTAATCATCATTTTTGCTTTTCAGATATGCGTAGCAATAATGTCGATGTCACCCCATTTTTTTTAGAATTACATTGTGAATTTGGCCTCTATATCTTGTATGGTTTCCAAGTGTCCTAGGTAAGTTGCAAGCCATATCTTGGAATCATTTTTCAATGTTTCTTCTGGTTCTCGATATGGTATGAACAACATCATTTTATCTCTACAATAATTCTTAGGGTCAATGTGTTTGTTGTACCTCACATAGTGTATGATTTGAGTTTTTAACATCTCTTCATATTTTTACTTGTTCCTACATAGTAGGCTACATATTCTGCTAAGCACATATGTTCTAAACATTCTGGTCTTCCATTGTATTTATCTATGACTGAAGCACACATTACATTTTGGGATTCATCACGCTCATGTACTAACAATTTAGGACTTTTAAAAAAATATGTTCTATTTGCCAATGGCAATGTGTTTATAAAAATAATTTTCCTAGAGCCATAATGCAATGGCAGTGATAGCACTGTGTGCATTGCTTGTTGAATGGACATTTGTTGATAGTTAAGGAGGGTGTTACTAAGTTTTCATAAAAATTGAAATTTAGTCTCATTTTTTTTATAGGTCTTCTCAAACTTTTGAGAAAGCCATTGTTAGTTTTTGATCCAACTTAGTCATATAAGATGTGCAGTACATTGCAACAGAATATGCATCAAGGATAAAGTGTGTATCTATATTTGCATACCAAAGTGAGGGAACACAAATTGTGAAAGCATTGGTCTACATGTCCACTGGGTGTATTTTCAAAATAATTATAGGAGGTGTAATAACTAATTGCAATAGGTTCACATAAGTTTCTTTAGTTAAGTTTTTGCTTTGTAAGAACATGTCAAATGTTATATTTTTGTCATACTTTTTGTTTTCTAGTGATTTCAAAAATGTTTTAGCAGCATTTATGATTTCCTGTTGTGTATTTTCTAAAGGTTTCAATATTACTATTTTGTCCATTAGAGGTAGTGGGAGGTTGAATCTATAGTATGACTTTTTGTACTTCTTACATGCTTTTGTATGATGATGGGTTTGTATTTGCAAGAGTGTTTCATCTAGCAATAACGAATCACAAGATATGTATTTTGTTATAAATGATTCAATTTTAGCATTTAAACATTGGGTGTAGATCGATGCATTGCGTATCCAAAGCATAAAGTGAACATGTTCATTTCCTCTACTTTAAAATTTTATTAAAAAAAATTAATCAACAATGTTTCCAAATAATTGCTTATTTTGTAACATCTTCTTAAATGCATTTATTTAATGATTAAAATAACAACTGCAAATTACTAGATTCTTTATTATCATCAAATCGATATCATTTGAGCAAATATTTTCATTGTGTTGGGCTTTCTTTTGCCTAGTCATACTACCTAATGCATTACAAAGGGGACTTTAAACATGATTTACGCTCGGTAGCATAACAAAAATGTTGGTGGCCCTAATTGCCTTATCATTACAAAGATGTTTTTTTCATTTTTTGTAAATAGGCGAGTGATATCTGAATGTTTTTTAAGCATCAAAAACCTATTGGATATTTCAAAATATTTTCTACATTTGCCTTTTTATTAAGGTCTCTTTCATATAATGTTTTCCCTTTCAATTTGTCTTTCTTATGCATACCCATGCAGAATTGGAAATTTGTTGTATGATAATTTTAATTGCTTTGAAGAATAGATTTGTGATGTGTGTTGCAATGTCATTGTCCTAATGTAATAGTTCCCACTTCACTATTTTTTGATAAGAAAAAGTTTCTATAACATCATTTGGCCGAGAACAACCATAATATGAAGTTGAAAAGTTCATTTCTTCTGAGTACTTATCTTCAAAAATAACCTATGGCTTAAAGCCTTTAGATGGTGATATTTTAATAATGATTTCTTCAAAGTCTTTTATTAAATGTAAACTGTCAAATCCATGAACAATTGATTCTGTAATTGGTTCTAATTCAACTTCAAATGAATCCTAATCAATATCTTCAGTGTTTTGAATTTCTTTTGATCTTTGATCAATTTCATCTTCAAAGGTATGTAGTCATTCATTATTGATAGTGACTTCTTGCATATACAAAGGCATTTCACAAATCTCAGCTAATGCATTCAACACATATGTAGGCCTGACATTTCTACATAAATATGCATTACCATATTCTAATTTTCGCTTAATTACAATTGTAATTATCTGGTTGTCATCTTCGATTTCCTAGGTAATACTTTTTGAATATGATCAAAATCAACATGCACATTTTTAATTATTCCAAGAAATCATATTTGTGCTCATTTATATCCTAGTTGCCTTATTTGTGTGAAGGCCATACACATAGAAACTAGTCTTTCTTCTAAAGACCTTAATGTTTGAACTACTTGTATTGGTTGATTTCTTCGTATTTGAAAAGGTGAGGCAAACATGGGAATTTTGCAATTTTTAAGAGCCAAATTGCATTGCTTACATATGTTTCCTTCCAATTGTTTTCTATTGAATTCTAATTTAGTAGTGATCAAATAGAAAATGTCAATAATGTCATTGTCAAGATCAATTACATCTTTAAGGAAGTGTAAGTGTTCACATAGACAACATGGATAATTAGGTGTGTCATTAATTACTTGTAGATATGTTCTAATTAATTTTTTGCCTTCATCAATTTCTTTTTTATTTACGCTCATTATTTCTAAGTCTACGTATTCTTGTTTTCAAAGAATGTAATGATGTGCATTTGGTAATTTCAAAATCTGTTGTCATTGGTGTTGCATTGTCATGTGGTCTATTTCTTATTGTTGGAGATATTAACATGTTTCCAATGTCATTTTGTTCTCATGTCCTAGTGTTTTCTTATGCCACATATGATATCCTTTTTTGATCTCAAATTTTTTTTTCAGCAAACATGACATCTGCTCTGTCATAAGTTGTGCAATTCTAGTTTATGTTTGTCAAGTTGCTTTACTAATGTTAAAGTTCTACTTTTTGACAATTGCATTTGTATTTTCTTGAATACATATAGGCTTGCATTTGTCCATTCCATGTCCATTTCTTGAATGCATTTTTTTTAGTGAATGGACAAATATGTTAGATCGATAAGATCCACTTACTTTTTCTTAGGTTTCCTCCAATGGCTCATAGTGAATATGATTTGTCTCTATTTCAAATGCAATGGCATTGTACGTTTGCTTTGTGTTTGAGTAATTTATATATACGTTTGACATCTTTCCAGTTGTTGCTAACCATTTCTGAATCACCACTTGTAGGATGTTTGAAATCCATAGCAAACATAAATGCCCACCTTCTATTTGAGCTTGTTCATATGGCATTCCCAACTTATCGATATATGCTTTCTAATTTACAATAATTTTATAATTAGGTTCTATGAATTTTGATTTTCACATTTCCAAGCATTTCATTGCATATTTGTCTACTGTGAAAATTTCAATTGAAAATGATTGAGAAATATAACGTCACAATGATAGCACATCAAAATCACCTTTTATCAAGTAACTTATTGCATTGAACATGCTTTCTCCACAATTGTCAACAAATGGGCTTGTTCTATGCAATTGATACCTTTGTATTTCATTTTCAATTACATTCCATTTGATTGAAAGTTTCAAACACATTTTTGATAATTTTTTATGTATAATTTGTGGAGCAGAACCTTGCACTCTTCTTGTCATCAATGGTTCATAGTGACTAGAAGTTGTATTCCTATCATGAAACAAGATGGAATATGTTGGAGACAATGATTCTCTGTTAAAATGCAAGTATTACCACTTTGTGTTATAGACCACAAGCAAATCAATATGTTTAGCCTTTGTACAAGCCACTTAATGCAGAATGTATCACCCCATAGTCCAGACAAACATGCACTTGTGTTATTTGTAGAAATTCTCATCCTCTCTAAGTATGCACTCTTGTCATATATGCCATGTAAGTCGTATAACATATTATAATGCAATGCATATTCATATGGCCATTATGTACTTGGATCGTGGTTATACAAACATGATAAAAAGATATCTATCATTCCATTCTACAATTCATTAGACATGTAACAAAAATTTTATAACACTTGAATTGTGTCAAATAGACAATCACCTACATTATATTTGAATGAGGTAACTCAAAAAAGATGATTGATTTTTAAAACATCATCAATGTGTGGCATTAATGTCTATGGTTGACATTCATATATATCCACATCTACTAAAACTATAGGTGTTTTTCCTTCTTTCTTGTTATTGTCTTTTCATTGTATTCACAAATGTGAGACAACTTTTACAATTGAGGTTTCAATTTTCTTTCCAAAGTTGATTAAAACAATAAAAATATAATTCATCGTACCTTTTGTAATATCTTCAACACAAACAAAAGAGCCCTTAGTGCAACGCAAAGTAAAACGCAAGTAATTGTGCCCTATAACATGTTACAAAAAAAGCCAAATTGAATTTTCCAAATGTAATATAATGTATAAAAATGAAAATAATATTTGTCAAACTCATAATGATTATAGTAAGATAATGTCATATACATTTACCATATATTTACCATGGAAGCTATTATAATGGCTATTTCTACATCAGCAATGAATCTATAAATTTATCCATAAGATATAGTCATCAAAATTGCAAAAATAACCCTACATGCATTATTTTTGTTTCTAAGATTTTACATATTTTTGTATTATTTTTGAGAAAGTCAAATACCACATGCACCTAGTAGCAAATACTCTACATCATACTTTATGCTAAAGATACAACAAAAAAATGCTTTCATTCTTGGAGTAGTTAAAATTCATTAGCATTAGTTTCCTTTTTAAATACAGCATACTGTAACAAGCTAACAACTTCTGCCAATTGTCAACAACTTTTTGTGTTGACATGCACCACCCATAACATTGGTCAAAGTTTCGACAGACCTTGACATCACGACATATGGGCACAACATTCACCAACCATGTAAGGGAGAGCATTAACTTGTATTCAACTACCAATAAAGTAATTGCATACATTACTATAAAAAAATACATATAATAGAAAACTTAGTGCATAGAATAGAAAGTCGAATATGGAATAATATTATGTTACTAAAAGTGAATGAATATCGGTATCAAAAGCATTTGTTAGGGATAATAATCATAAGACTATTGTGCAATATGCAAGACTTTAGCAAGGTGTGGAGTAGAATATTTGAATAATATTTTGGCATATAGTCATAAAATAGGAGTCTTCCCTGGCCTTCATTACAGTAGACTATGCCTCACTAGAAAAGGAACCCTCTTCCCCATACACTAAATGCATCTACAATATGAAAAAGAGAGTTAGAGTGGCACAAAGTCATCCATGCTTTGATACTCATTCATCCAAGTAAAGAACAACATGCTCAATAAAAGATTCGCAACCCAATTCTGAGATTCATTTATGTATAGAGAGAGGTTAAAAGAAAGAGAATGCAATTCAAAATGTTTAAATTTATATATTTGCCATCTATATTTTTTTTATTGGTTAATTGAACAAGTTCATAGCATGATAGAGGTCAACTAATGATCTATTCATTTATGTATAATGAGAATAATTTTTAAGAAATATGATATCTTTTGCTACTTATTTTGATAATCTAAATATACTTGAAGTACATTGCATATTTTTCTATGAGAGCAGGGGCATCTCTAGTGTTCCATCCTTGTTCCCAAGCTCTATTTCATAGACTTTGGCATGTTTGATGGGAAACTTTAGTCCAAGTACAGGTGTTTCCTTTCCCTAGAATGAAAGGAGGTCATCATCATATGACATTTTCTACGCCCAAGTCAAAATAGATCAAAATAGCTACAAATGCATTAAGGCTCATGAATGCATAATTTAGAGCCCATTTTTTCTTCCCAATGTTAAATGAAACTCTGTTGTGAGTATGCAAAAATGTGTTGAATGTTTGGAGGAGCTAGTTACCAATATGAAAAAGTTAAAGCAATCAGAATGCACATAATTTTTTTATCAAAATGCCTTACCAAAATATGGTTCATAGATGGACATTGTTGTGAATGTCAAAGCATAGGATTCATTCCTGATGATAAGTCTAGCATAAGGCTCAAAATGTGGAAATAAAAATATCACATACAATTGTATCCACAAATTTCCATGATGATAATCAATTCTAGATTATTAAGAAGAACAAATCCTGATGCAACTTGAAGAGAGAAATGTTTTTTTTAAGGATTTGTCTTTACCTAGGGTGGGTAGTATCTTATCAAAATGAGGTTGGGGATATCGATATGTTGATAGTATGCTGAAACTACTCTTATTAGTTTGTAAAGGTCTGTTTAAACTTGTATTGACATATAATGACAAGGTGTGTTTACAGTCCATGCTTGGGGCATATCATTTTGTAGATATAAAATTTATTAAGGCTGTTTGAGAATTTTGGAACTACAAATGCTTGGAGTGCATGTGTCAAATGGCAAAAAACATGCAGAGTCTTCTCTACAGATAGTTGGTAGATGGATCTCTTCAAAGATCTTCATTTGCAGTGTTTGGTTCTTTTGACTCATATTACCCTCCCAATATGAGCTTAAAAGTTTATATATATATATATATATATATATATATATATATATATATATATATATATATATATATATATATATATATATTACTTGAATTGGAAGAATAATAATGAGTTACATGGGTGAGGCAATCATCATTTACCAAAAAAAATATTGGGGAAATACAAATAATTTTGTCAAGATATTTGCTTTGTACAAAAAAGTTCAAATAGTTGTGGATAATGATTGTAGTCACCTCTATGTTGAAGGAGATTCCAAGATTATTATCTTTCTCATTACAAAGGAAAGTCTGGAATGATCCATCCCTACCATAGTTACCAAGTTAATAAATTATTTTTAAATTACTTCAGCATTTGAGGTTATCTTATGTACCCTGTTGCTCAATTGTTAACTAAGTTTTGGCAGCATTTTATACTTGTCATTTATCCACGTTGTGGCCCATTGGGATGTTGATGTAATTGTTTGAGACTTTTCAAGAGAAGATTCCTAATAAGTCCCTTAGTTAACCGATGAAAAAAAGACAATGACAAAGGATAAGCTACCACAAACTTCAATTTTTTTAGATAAATCAAAAAAGATTAACTCATCACATGCCTCTGAGAGTGTAAGAGAATTTCAAAACATCACTTATCCCCTTTCACCAAACTAAAAATTTGATAATATGCCACAATAATAGATGTTCTTTGCACTCAATCATATGCTAAAGAAGCAGCATTTTTACTATTGAACTTTTCTCATTTCTTTCAATCGATTTCCTGATAGCAATGAAATAACTTTGCTAAAATATTTTCCATAAGGGCAATAACACATTGCATCCAAATGGATGCATTCATATGCAGACAAATTAACTGAAATTTAAACATATAATCTAGAGAAAATAAACCATAAGACACTAACAAACAGAATAAGATTAGGTCCAAAGTTTGAATAACCCCACATAAAATTATTGAAATGTGACCAATTGGAATGCATGTTAACAAATGTCTACACATCACGACACTGAAACCAAAGCCTATAAGAATTGATGATACAGAAATAAATTGAATAGCTTGACATTGCTACCACCTCTGTTTTATCCCCAACAGGTGACAAGTATATAGTTCTTAGTATCTGAAACATAAAAGTAGAGCAATTATAAAGGTTGTAGCATTGAAGAAAGGAGAAACATGGAAATCTAAAATTATAAAGGTTGTAGCATTGAAGAAAGGAGAAAAATGGAAATCTGATAGCATTTATTAATCATTCAAAATATAAAAATTAACAGCATAAAAAACCCTGATAGAAAGTAATGATATGGCAAAATCATGTTTATCATGCATAATCAACATTACATTTACCATGCACATAAAGTAAATGTTAAATACAGGAAATCAACATAGAAGAAAACTTACCTTAATCTTTTGACTCACAATATGGATAGAAAAGGTTAACATCCTTAGTCTACCTGAAATCCGCAAATATTTTTACCTTAAAATCAATAGGAAAGTAGAAAAAATTGTGTCTATCGATGCATTTCATCAATAGCTGCTAATAGCATTTTAAGCATACATACAAAGCATTGCAATATATAATGAGATGTCATTAGAAAATCACTAATATTGTTTTCATAGATAGGAGCCATTTAAAAGTGAGTTACAGCAGTTGCTATGTATAAATTGACTGTGACCAAATAGAATAATTTTTAAAGCCAAGAAATATACAGCCATATTCCCAGAAGGTAATATTTTTAACTTAAAATAATTCCATTAAAAAAGAGATGATACACAAAACCCTAATCGATGATACACAACTATACAATAACAAATGAAAACCTAAGTGATATTCTGAGAAAAGTTACAGGACCCAATATGTGAAGAATACATTCTTATGGCAACCCTGATGGTAGATAAGGGAGGGATAGGGGCAAAGACAACTATAGATAATGATGACTGAAAAGAGGAAAATGTAGGGGGTAAAAGTGCGATGTTAGGGCTCCATATTTCGTCAAAATCAGAGTCCCTTTTATCTGTGGTGCTTTAAAAAAAAGGGATTCATAGATGTTGGCAAAATAATCATGCAGGATAAAGTTATAGAAGCTATAAGAGATGGTAGCAAAAAATGATACATAGAAACCCCTAACCCATAGCCCAAAAAGAAGATACAGTGTTAAAAAAACCCTGCCAGAATGTCAGAAAGATTAAAAAAAAATACCAGTCGATTGCATCTACCTGATTTGGAAAGCAGCAAACCCTCAAACGGCCCTTCTTTGCAGCATCAAGCATGGCAATGTCTCTCTGCTCTTCCCGCACTTCCCTAAAACCTTGTTCGCAGCAGACCATAGATGGAAACTAAAGCAGCGTCAAACAACATATGGTCAAAAAGACATATATGAAAACCTAAGGCACTAGCTACCACAAACCTCCAAGGGAGAACCATCTATCAGCGTGAAACACGTGCCTACGATCCCCATCCTCCATAATGCCCTGCGTCCTTCCTACACATGTCCAAGCAAAAAAGGTAACCAAAACATATGCCAAAGCATTTCATTGGTCCCAACAATGCAATTAACAAAGTGTTAGTGCTAACTAGGTAGATATTATTTTATGCACCCATTCGAAATTGACTTAGGTTCATTGAAATCAAGCTGAGAAATAACTACACACGATTGGTGGCTAGCAGGAAGCAGGGCAGCATTAAACGAGTCAGGGGAACAAATAGTACCATCAGGTACTAACAAAAGTGATGGTGCTGGTATATTACACTCTTAAATACACATTTAAAAAATTTATAAAAAAAAAATACGGTATCAGATCATCTTTTAAGAAAGTATAAAAATATGATAAAAACCATAACAACGATAAAGGTTCGAAATTCTTGGCCTGTGAAAAGTATTTAAGGCTCACATTTAAAATGAATAAAAAATATGTTAAAAAAACTTACAATTTAAACTTGAAAATGTACTCATGGTTACAGAAAGGACAACTACATATTTTACTCAGGTTTTCTTTGGTTTTTATTTGGCTCAACCTTCTGCGTCAACTTTCTTTTTCCCATATGTTTTCAACTACTATCAATTTTTTTTATCCTTTAAATCTACAACCGCCATGAATTCATGCTCAAAACAAATACATAACAAACCCAAAAAAAAAAAAAAACATGAAGAATGAACCAGAAAAATATGGAGAGACAAGTAAAAAATACCTATAAATGAATTTACATTAAACCTGAAATACTTACACAAAACAAGAAGCTTCGTGAGGAGGGGTTTTAATATTATTTATACTGGTTAAAGAAGGCATCAAAGAGTAATAAAAACATCTCTCCTGAAATCAAAAGTAAACACAGATTACATTGTCTATTCATTGGAACAATTAGAAAATCATTATTAAAATGTACAAAAGCTTCTCCGCTAAAACAAAATGACATTTCTTTATGGCCAGGCTTGGGAGATTACCCATTATAAACTTGTAAAGAAAAAGAAGATAATCCTTATTGTATCCTAGATCTGCAGCTTGATGGGCTTCTTGTCAATCGTAATCATGCGAGCTGCAAACTCCACACCAATGGTCAGATCATGAACTGCCTGGAACCGTTTATTTGGAAACTGAAGTAAAAGACATGATTTTCCCACTCCTGTACATCCCCCAGACTACAATAAATTCAAGTCTTCTTTATGAAAATTTACATACACTACAATAAAATAGAAGAATGCCCATAGATAAACCATAAACCAAACTTTCACTTCTAAAATCCTCCCAAATGAAAACCCAAAAAACATAAAAACGCTTCCAAAAATATATTATAATAAAAAACCAAAATAGATAGATAATTTGTAGCTAATGATTCATTTGAGATTCTGAGCCCTTGATCAATTACCTGGTTACCAATCACAAACATTAACACCCAAAACAAAAACAACAATCACAAACATTTTTTTTTTTAAAGAATCGATCCGATCCCATACATATACAGCATCCCCATTCTAGATCATGTGCCTCTAAAACCCTGATATATATATATATATATATATATATATATATATATATATATATGGGACCTCGATCTAATATTTATATCGCAGATAGTCGTAGTTTTCGGCCTCCTTGCGGACCACATTCAAAATGGCATCAATGAGCTCGGAAGCCTCGATGTAATGCTCCTTAACCCTGTTATTTCCACCCCAAGAATCTCAAAAAATGAAATTATGGCCAAAAAGATTCATGGAAGTGATTCTGAAACGAATATTGCAGTTAACGATTGAAATTATCTGGACAGTTCGACGGAAATTTTTGCCACTGCCAACTGTTTTCCTCTACAACATCTACCAGTTATTTTCACTGATAGGGACGACATCAAAATATCCATGGATGAATATTAAGTGTGTTCCTGCCACTAGAAATGCCTCCGATATAAAAATCAATTTGTAAATCTTGAAGTTAAAAGCTCAATTTTAAATTTTATTAAAGATTCAATTTTAAGTTAGAAGTTTAATTTCATATTCAAGTTTAATTTCAAATTTAAGTTTAATTTTAAATTTTAATTAAAATTTAATTTTAAGTTATCGTTCAAATTCATATCATATTTAAATTCAATTCAATTTTTTTTTAATTTCAATTTACAAAATAAAATTTAAATTGAATTTTATATAAAAAATTAATATTTAATTTGAATTTATTAAAATATTATAAAAATATATTTTAAATTAAAAATAATAATAATAATAAAACAAGGAAGGATAATCTATGAATATAACTAACATCTGATACACACATTATAGATGATATCCTATTCCATTTATTATGTTTTTCTATTTTTATTTAACCAATTTAATAAGTTTATTTGATTTTTTGTTGACTATAATTACGTTGTTAATATTTTCTACTCCTTTCAAATGATAAAATGCTTAATTTAATTTTATTGAAGAATTTTTTTTTACCATATTCATTTAACATTTCATTTTTAATGAATTGTTTATTTAATATTTAATATTTTATTTATTTTCAGTGATATTCCTATCACAAATTTAGATCTTACTATTATCATAATTTATAATAGGTAATACATATAGATTTTACAATATTATATTTATAAATAATTTAATCATAAATAAATAATATATACATAAATATAATTAATTTATAAGTAATATAAAATTTAAATTGTATATTATTATAATTAATTTATAAGTAATATATATAAATTTTACTAACATTATATTTATAATATCACCACATAATTATAAATAATTGTAAGTAACATACATATAATCATAATTAGTTTATAATAAGTATAAATGTTTTATCAAATCATTATAATTAATAATTAATTTATAAAAGATACATATATATAACCATATCATATTTATAAATAATTATAATAATATGAAATTTTAAAAATAAATCATCATAAAAAATATCACCACATGATAATAAATAAATAATATATGAATAATCATAACTATTATATGTAATATATAGATTTTATCATATCATATTTATAAATAATCTTAACAATGAAAATGTAAAAATAATTTTTTAAAATAAATTATTATAAAAAATATCATCACATAATAATAAATAAATAAATAAAATTTATATAATCATAATTAATTTATAGATAATCTATAAATTTGACCATATCATAATAAATAAATAGATAATAATCATAACTAATTTATAAATAATATATAGATTTGAAAAATATTACCACACATAATAAATAAATAATATACAAATTCAATATATATATATATATATATATATATATATATATATATATATATATATATATATATATATATAACCACGTCATATTTATAAATAATCATAATAATAAAATTGTAAAAATAAATTATCATAAAAAATATATATTAAAAAAATTAATTTATAGGTAATGTAAAATTTTTATTTATAACAATGAAATTGTATAAATAAATTATCATAAAAAATATACCACATCATGATAAATAAATAAATAATATACATATTATCATAATTTATAATAAATATTTAAATAATCATAATAATGAAATTATCAATTACAATGATAAATAAATAATATACATATAATCATAATTGATAATAAATATATAGATGATCATAACAATAAAATTATAAATTATTATAAAAAATATTTTCACATCAAAATTTAAAAAAATTATAATATATAAATAATCATAATTAATTTATATGTATTATAGAGATTTTACCACCATATTTATAAATAATCATAATAATAAAATTATCAATAAAAATAAATTATCACATTATAAACCATATTTATAAATAATCATAATAATAAAATTATCAATAAAAATAAATTATCTCATTATAATATATAAATAGATAATATATAAAGTATCATAACAGTAATATATAATATATAATTTTCTATTTTTTATTTTAAAATTAAATCAAATATTTTTATTAAATATTTTTTTTTATGAATAATAAATATTTATCTTTATTTTGAGACAAAGACAAGTCACAATATTACATTACACTTGGGTAATTCTAAGAAGTTTGGGATAAAAAAATGATTTTGTTGAATTTTTTAAGTTGATTTACATAGGGATTTTAAGAAACATGTAAATACTTTTATACTTGGTTGGTAATCATTGAAATTAAATTGTGCACGTTTTATTATTTAAAATTTTCAAAGTTTTTAATTTGTGTAGGTTGAAAAAGTGAATGGTATGGTGTGTATTTAAAATTTATATTTTATATTTATTTTAGTAAATATAATAATTTAGGGTTATTATGTATTTATTGGAATTAGTTTCATAGTTTCAAGATTTATTTTTTAGTAGTTTTTTTAAATTTAATTTGGTTAGTATATAGTCATTTTTAAGATTTTAATATTGTACATAAAGATTTAGGGTGTAACTTTTATTTAATTGGTATTTATTTTGGATAAATATATAGTATTGTGGAAGTTTTTGGGCCTTATAATATTGATTGTTGACATTTGTAGGAGTTTTAGCTATATCAATTAGTTATGATTTGGGTATGAATCAATTTCCATGGAGTTGATGATTGAACTAATTATTTGATTAGTTTAATTAGGGGCATACTTGTTATCATCAAAAGTTGTATTCTTGAGGAGGTTGTTCAAGCCTCCTCACTTAAGTGATATCATGAAAATAATCCTAAGTTGTGGGTGACCTAAAGAATGGATTGAATAGCTCCCTTGATGCATCACTTAATAACTACAAACTAAGCTACTACTTACAAGGAAAAGGGTAAGAGAAAACCATAAACTAAAAAAGAGGTGATGCATCAAATGTTAAGATCACTACCATTGATTTGCATGTGAACTAAGACTAATAGGACTACCATAAGCAAACACTTCTCTTAAAATAACCTATCACATTAATGCTTTGTAAAGAGTTAAGTTAATATGAGAGTAGAAGGGAAGATATTTGACACTTCTAATCCACTTAGAACCTCTAATGATACTCTTCACAACCTAAAATAGAGAAATAAACTATAAGAAGGCAAGAAGAATAGGACAACAAGACAAGGTTAGCTAATTCTACACTTACCTGGATCAATCATTCAAAGCTTTACACTACAAATAGCCATAGAATGAGGTAAAAAAATCATATTATTGATCAATAGACATACAAAATAGTAGGGCTAAGCCATACACCTGGTGGAAGGATCTATTACAATGCCAAAATCAGACATATATATAAAAGAGTGTGATAAAGAGAGAGAAGAGAGGTGTAGGAGAAGCCCATGACAAGTGTCACATCATGAAGAGGCAAGTTACAATCAAGAAATTTTCCAAAGGATAGTCATGAAACTCCCCTCAATGTGTGTCATCTTGGAATAATCTTCTTCTTCATCTAGGTGGTGTAAGGAATCATCATTATCTTTTATCACTCATCCATTAGCTTTAAAACTACCCATTTGAATTCATTATGGATAGACAAGTCACATTTATAGATTATAACTAATTGATTTGCATTGAACATTTGTTGAAGGCCCCAATCCAAATACAAGTATAAACTTTTGAGACAAAGATAAGTCATAATATTATAGTACACTTGGGTAATTGTAAGAAGTTTGGGGTCAAAAAAAATGAATTTTTCCCATTGAAAGGTGATTTACATAAAAACACATAGGGATTTTAATAAATGTGTAAATAATTTTATACTTTTTGGTTGGCAATCATTGAACTTAAATTGTGTACATGTTACTATTGATGTAGAATTTTCAAGGTTTTTGAGTTGTGCAGATTGAAGAAGTGAATGGCATGGTGTGTATTTAATAAAATAAAGGTTAAGTATAATTAGAATTTATAATTTATATTTATTTTAGTAAATACAATAATTTAGGTTCATTATGCATATGTTGGAATTGGTTTTATAGATCCAAGAGTTATTCTTTAGAAAATAGATTTTTAAAATTTGATTTGGTTAGTGCATAGTCATTTTCAAGATTTTAATATTGTACCTAAGGATTCAAGGTGTAAATTTTACAAGTGGTATCTATTTTGGACAAATATATAGTATTGTGTAAGTTTTTAGGCCTTCCATATTCAGTTGAACTGACATTTGTAGGAGTTCTAGCTATGTCAATTGGCTATGATTTGGGTATCAATTGGTTTTCATAGAGTTGATGATTGAACAAATTACTTGATTAGTTTAATTAGGGATTTAATTTGAGTCAATATGATCCCTATAAGTCTAATTGAAACTATACAATGTGAATTGGGGCTCAATTGACCCTAATATCATCAAATGATTGAATAAATTATGTGATTAGTTCAATCAGAGAGGTAATATGAGCCAATTTAAATCCTTTAAAACCAATTACAATTATATGATATGATTTGGGGTTGAATTATCCTAAATTTCATCATTAATTGAACCAATTACTTGATTAATTCAATAAGATATATAATTTGGACTGACTTGATCCTTGTGAACTTAACTGTGATTATATGATATGATTTAGGGTTCACTTGGCCCCAATTTCATCACTTATTGAACTAATTAATCAATGGTCAAATCAAGCATCCAGTTTGGACCTCATGAACCTAATTACAACTATAAAATGTGATTTGAGTCCCAATTAGCCTTAATTTCATCATTGATTTAACCAATTACTCGATTTGTTCAATCAAAGACACAATTTGGAAAAAAATTAGCCACTTGAAACTAATTGAACTTTAAAATATGATTTGGAGCTCAATTGACCCCAATTTTATAAATGATTAAAGTTATTACTCAATTGGTTAAATTAGGAACTCAATTTTGACAAATTTGAACCCCATAAATTAATTACAATTATACATTATCATTTGGGGCTCAATTGGCCCCAATTTTAAAAATAATTGAGATAATTAACTAATTCGTTCAATCAATAAATAAATTAGGTGAATTTAAACCTCATTAACCTAATTATGGCTATGTAATGTGGATATTGGGTAATTAGACCTAAATTTATCACTAATTAAACCAATTACTCAAATTCTTCAATTAAAGACATAATTTGGAACAATTTTTACTCCCTGGACCTAAATTCAATTATATGATGTAATTTTGGGCTCAATTTATCCCAAGCTCATTACTTATGGAGCCAATTACTTGATTGAATCAATCATGAATACAATTCAAGCCAAACTGATCCTCATGAACAATATTGCAAGTAGGCTTCTTCTAGAATTATTACATTGTGAAAAGTTAATCTAAAACCAAAACATAATTGAAGCTATATAATGTGATTTGGACTCAATTAGCCCCAATTTAATCACTAATTGACTCAATGATAAAATTAGTGGTGAAATTAGGACTAAATGAGCCCCAAGTCACATTGCATAATCCTAATTAAATTCACGTCAATCAAATTTACTTGAATTTCATTCCTAATTGAACCAATTGAGTGGTTGGTTCAATATATAAAGAAATTAGAGCCAATTTAGTACCAAACCACATCAAATAGACTCTATTAGATTCATGGCAATCTAATTGGCCCAAATTATGTCCCTGATTGAACCAATTACTCAATTAATTCAATCATTAATGAAATTGGGGCCAACTAAGCCCAAAATGACATTTTATTATCCCAATTAGGGTCAAGAAGATCAAATTGGCCCAAATTACATCCATGATTGAACTAATAGAGTGATTTATTTAATTAGAGATGAAATTGGGGTGAAGTGAGCCCAAAATGGAATCACATAATTTTAATTATATTCACAAGGCTCAAATTATCTCTAATTACATCCCTGATTAAAACAATCAAGTAATCAATTTAATCAAAATTGAATTTAGGGCCAATTGATCCCTAAATGACATTTTATAGTCATAATTAGGTTCAAATTAATGAAAATTATGTCTCCAAATTAACCAAGGAATTATTAGTTTAAGAAATTATTAAATCGAGAGAAATTAAGCCCCAAATCACATCGTATAGTTGTAATTAGCTTCGCAATGATCATATTTTTATAGGCAATGTCCCTGATTAAACCAATCAAGTAATTAGTTCAATTATTGATGTAATTACATCCAATTAAGGCATAAATCACTTAGTATACTTGAAAATAGGTTTAAAATTCACAAATTTACTCAAAATATGTCTCTAATTAAAGTAATCAAGTAATTGGTTCAATCAATGATAATTGAGAAAATTTGGCCCCAAATGATATTATTTAGTCGTAATTTTGTTAATGGGATAAAATTTGTTAAAAATACATGTTTGATTAATCCAACTAATTAATTGGTTAAATCAATAATCAAATTGGGTCCAATTGAGCCCCAAAAGAAAACTTAAAGTTTTAGTTAGATTCATTTGACACCAATTAATCTAAATTTTATATATGATTGAACCAATCAAATAATTGATTAAATCAGTGATTCAATTGGAACCAATTAAGTCCCAAGTGATATTAAATAGTTATAATTAAGTTTATCAAGCTAAAACTAATCTCAATTTCATCTTTTTTTGAACCAATCGAATAATTGGCTCAATCAATGATGTAATTAGGGTTAGTTAAACCCAAAATCATGATATATAATGACAATTAGGTTCACAAGGCTCAAATCAGCCCAAATTACATCCATGATTAAACTAATAAAATAATTAGTTTAATAAATAATGAAATTGGGGCCAATTGAGCCCTAAGTCATTAGCGTTAATTAAACCCCAAATCATGATATATAATGACAATTAGGTTCACAAGGCTCAAATCAGCCCAAATTACATCTTTGATTAAACTAATAAAATAATTGGTTCAATTAATAATGAAATTGGGGTCAATTGAGCATATAGTTTTAATTTAATTCATGTGCTTCAAACTAGCCCAAATTACATCACTGAATGAACCAATTAAGTAATTGGTTCAACCAATGATGAAATTAGGGTTAATTGAGTCCAAAATCACATTTTATATTTGTAAATAGGTTCATAGGGCTCAAATTGGCCCATATTACTTTTTTGATTGAACCAATTAAGTAATTGATTTAAAAAATGAATAAATTGAGGCTAACTAGACACCAAATCACATCATATAATCATAATTACATTCACATGGATCAAATTGGTCTAAATTATGTCTTTGATTGAACTAATTGAGTAATCAATTTAATCAATGTTGAAATTAGTGCAAATTAAGCTGAAAATCACATTGTATAGTTACGATTATGTTCACATAGATCAAATTGGCTCAAATTACCTTCCTAATTAGACCAATTACATAATTTGTTCAATGAGTAATGAAATTAGGACCAATTTAACCCCAATTCACATTGTATAGTCATAATTAGGTTCACAATAATGAATTTGATCCAGATTATGTCAATGATTAAACTAATTGAGTAATTGGTTCAATCATGAACTCAATTGTGACCAAGTGATAGTGAAATCATGTTGTATAGTCACAATTAGGTTCATGGTGAATTTTTCAAGTTACTCAAGCCACTCTCATTATTTATGAAAGATGCAAGCTTTGTAAAATTTAACTTTGACACACTTAGAACTCCTAAAAATGTAAGTAATCAATCTAGAAGGCCCTAAAAACTACTATATGTCTATATAAAATGGATACCAATTGCATAAGTTATGCCCTAAAAATATTAGGTTTAACACTGAAATCTTGAAAATGACCAAATATTGACCAAATTAGATTTTTTAAAACTAACTTATAAATAATAACTCCTATAACTATGAAACCAATTCTAGAAGATGCCCAATGACCTTACTTTTTTATATTTATTAATATAAATTTAAAATATTAAATGTCACTTATACTTATCATTTATTCTTGTAAATACACAACATGTCATTCATTACATAACTTCAAAACTTATAAATAGTAGTAAGCATCCGTGCTATAGTGTGTATGTATTTTAACGCATATATGTTTTAAGTTTAGAAATATAATCCTAAAACCTAGACATACACACAACCAAATCCATGTTTTAGACTAAAATAATAAAATATGAATTTAGCCATGATAAATATTATGAATTTTATTGACATATTTCATGAAAATATTATTACAACATCAAAAACAATCTCTCTCTCTATTATTACACCAATAGATATTCCTTCAATAACATAATTTTACATAATGACATGAGTGTGTTAACATTTAATTCTTTTAGAGTCAACATTAATTAAAAAAATAAAATAACCAATATAATAGTTAAAAAATTAAAATGCATATAAATACAAATCAAATATATTAAATCAAATAAACAAAACATACAAACAAAAATGTAGAGTAGAATAAAGAAAATAAAAAAGAAAGAAAAATAAAATACAAACTTTTTACATTTAATATTTATAAAGATTATGTCTTCTCTCATTATCTTTATTGTACAAATTCCCTCATTATTTTACTCAATCCGTTACCATAACTAATTTATATATTCCTATCAGAAATTAGATCTTACGATTATCATAACTAATCAATAGGTAATACATATAGATTTTACAACATCATATTTATAATATCACTACATGATAATAAATAAATTAATATAATATAATCATAATTAATTTATAAGTAGTATAAGATTTTACCCGTCATAATTAATAATTAATTTATAAGTAATATATAACTTTACCACATTATATTTATAAATAAATAATATATAGATAATCATAACTAATTTATATATAATATATAAATTTTACCACGTCATATTTATAAATAATTATAACATTGAAATTGTAAAAATAATTTATTATAAAAAATATTACATCATAATTAATGTACATATAATCATAATTACTATATATTGTATATATAAATAACTAATAACTACATCATATTTATAAATAATATTACCACATCATAATAAATAAATAATATATAAATTTTACACATCATATTTATATAATCATAACTAATTTATAGTTAATATATAGATTTTACCACATCATGATAGATAAATAAATAATATACAAATAAACATAATTAATTTATCAGGATTATATAGATTTGACCATATCATAATAAATAAATTAAAAAATAATAATTATAACTACTTTAAATTATCATAAAAAATATCACCACATAATAATAAAAAAATAACATCATATTTATAAATAATCATAATAATTTAATTGTAAAAATAAATTATCATAAAAAATATTACCACATCATCATAAATAAATAGATAATATACAGATAAACACAATTAATTTATAGGTAATATATATATTTTAAGACATCATATTTATAAATAATCATAACAATGGAATTTTAAAAATAAATTATCATAAAAAAATATCATCACATAATAAGAAATAAATTATATATAAATAATCATAACTAATTTATAGTTTATATAGATTTCAAATCATATTTATATTTATAAATAATGATAACAATGAAATTGTAAAAATAAATTATCATAAAAAAATATTATCATGTCATAATAAATAAATGGATAATATATAGATATTCATAACAATGAAATTATAAATTATCATAAATAAATATTTTTATATCAAAATAAATAAATATATAATATATAAATAATCATAATTAATTTTTTAGATAGTATAGAGATTTTACCACCACATTTATAAATAATCATAATAATAAAATTATCAATAAATAATAAATATTTACCTTTACTTTGTGTGGTCCGTAAGTACTATTAACATACATATCTTAAATAATTTTTTGTAAAATACACTAATATATATCATAATTTTACTTGCCTCGAAAATGATATCTATTGACGTAGTTTACATAGATTTATCTAAGATATATATGCTAAAAGTGTCTTAAATCATTAAAAAAATATTGAAATATAAATTTCATCCTTAAAATTATATTTAAAATGAGATAAATGACTTTTATCTTTAGTATATTCATCCTTATATTACACTAATCACAAAAATATTTTTAAGTCATCTTAAAGATTGCTCCAACATCACCCTAGAGAGAGATGTTAACAACACTTAAGTTAAATTAGTATTTGTCCCTAAGGTTGTGTTGGAGGCATCTTTAGGGGTAACTTTAAATTTGTCTCCTAGGTGACTTCAAATCTGTCACTCTTAAGTGATTTTAGATCCATCATTCAATTGAATTTAAATTGAATATTAAAGTTGACTTTGATTTTATTACTAAAATGACTTAAAATCCATCATAAATGACGAATATAAGTGTGACACTAGTTCAAATTTTATGTGCAACCCAGGTGAACTAAAATTTGACTTTAATTTAACTTTAATTTTTAACATTATATGTAAAAAATAATAGTTTCTAGTTAATTATATTATATTATATTAAAAAATTATAGTAATTTATAGTTAATTAAAATTATTTAATATTATAAAATATAAAATAATGTTATCTTATTATAAAATTATAATTATTGTATGTATAAGTATATAAGAATAATGTTAATGTTAAAAAATACTAATTATATGTAGGTAAGTTGGTAAATTAGCTTGGTTATTTCAAGTTATATTCAGGTTCAAAATCTCACTATGGTATTTGAGACATGATGTGGCCATAATTGGTATTTTTGGGTCAGTTGTCACTATTGTTGGTATTCTCAGAGTGGTTGTGGCTATTCATTGGTATTCTTGAGTTGATTGAGGTTATTGTAGGTATTCTCTGACTGATTGTGATTGTTTGTTGGTATTCTTGGGCTGGTTGTGGTCGATCATTAATATTCTTGGACCTATTGTGGTCATTATTGGTATATTTGGTAAATGTGATAGATGATCACTTAGATGTGTTCTAGACCAATTAGATCTTTGGTCCAACTTTGAGTAAATTTAAAAGCAAACATAAATTAAACATGTAACCACACAATAATAGATTAAAAATTAAATATTAATAATGATAATGATAATAAAACATGGTAATAAATCAGAAGTCATAATAATATAATAATAAAAAGTCGTTAAGTTGTGATTGCCCCCAAATAACATCAAGGTTAGTTAAATTATCCCAAGTCATAAATTCATAACATTAGGGTCAGTTACATTATCTCAATAATCATTAGCATATCCAACACTCTCACTCTCACTCACACCTCCCCAACCATCCCCAGTGTCAACACCCCTAATGCCTAAAGTTGGTTGGGGCCTAGATACATCACCTGAAGAACTAGAACCCTAGTAGTCATAATCATTCCATTCAAGGTTATAATGAGAGGGTCTAAAAATTATAAACTTGGTTAGTAAAACATTTTAAAAAAAATTGAAGAAAATATGTCTAGTCATTAAAATTGACATTTAGTGCTAAAATAATGCAATTGCAACCATCTCCTTATACACAGTTAGTTTAAACTCAATTTCACAGTTCTAAACTAATGTTCTTATATTTATATGTGGATGATCCTTATCCTTAATCAATTTTGAAACTTGATATTCCTATTCTTAATTTCAAATAACATGAGTTCATACATTGATTGATTCATACTTCCAGATTAGTTGTCTTTACTTCCTAGACAAGGTTGCTCTTTAAAGACTATCTCACTCACTAGTAGTGTCTGAATCTATCAGTTTCATGATACTATCAAATAACAACTAATTAATCAAATTAAAATTCACCTAATGGGTTGTCCTACATATTTTATAAGTTCCATCTGAGGAATTTTTCAAAATACCACTATAAAAACATATTTTCCATTCATTTATTCACTAGTTGGCAAGAGGCTTCTATAATATAAACACCATATTTATTCTAACTGTATATTGAGAGGAAAACACATATTCTTCTCAATTTTAATTCCACACAATCCAAGTAGCCCTGAGCTAAGTCAAAATACACCTAAAAAATCATAGGTAATTATTGAAGCACATAATTACATCAGGATTGCACTAGTATATAGTATCACATCAATATTTCACACACACCACCATAGCATGGGAGAACTACATAGATTTTAATCCCTCTTCAGAGTATTAGTATATATACATCACTTAACAAAGGAGTGTTGAGATCAAACACAACTTTAGCCACCTACTCATTTTCCCCATTTACCCTATTTGTTCCTCATTTTCAATTGAGCCAAGCTTCCAAGTGAAGAAGAAGGCACATAGTGGTTTCTAAAGTTAATCAAGCGACCTTGATCACACACACATGACCTATAATCAAAGATGCACTGATCAAAATTTAGATAGAGAAAAAACCTACTAGATGTCAGCACACCATATGGATGATAGTATATGTTAGCCTTGTCATACACACACCTAAAAAAAAATTCTAACATTTTATTATATTCTCAAGGTTGTATAAACACATACATGATGTCCTTCTAATTGTTACAATTATAAAGATTAAGTAATAATCAACACATTTTTTTATCATTCAATGTAGGTGAGAGTTTAGACATAAAACTACAGTATGTATCATATGGGTCTATACATTTAAGATGTATTATTCTATGATATCTCATACTATCATAGTTCCTTGTGCATGAACACCATACTCAAACATGATCAATTAATCTTACACTATAATTATTAAACAATCAAGTACTAGATTATAGTGCACAATAATAATCAGATGAAAACACAATCTCAAAGAACATATCACGATGCATTATTTTATTCTAGGAATGCCAAATCATTGCTTATAAAATACTCTCATAAAATATAATGCACAAGTTTATTATTTTATGATGCTATAGAATTTGATCCAGCTGACATGTTTTCACAACACTACTATGCGATAGATTAACCATTTGTCTTTACTTAATAAACACATCACTAACATTTATCATAACTTTGGTAATGGTAAATCAAGTTATACCTCGTATGAACATAATTTAATGGCAGTATTCAATTGGTTGAAGTTTTTCACTTCATTTAAACTCACTGTCAAACTATTATTTTAGATATAGGCACAGTCTCTAATGTCCTATTTAATCATAAGAATACCCAATCCTATGTAGATATATTTTTATTTAAACACCCCTAAAACTTTAGTTGCTTCATAAAAACAATTAAAATGGATTGCAAAGTTTAACAGTCATTTGAATTATAACTAATGACTTTCTTCAACTGATACCAAGAATTCAAACGTGACTCTATAACCGTCTGACATATTATCTTTTTAAATATTAATAAACATATATAAAACAAATACTTTACCAAAATTTCATTATAATTTCATTAATATGGATATGACCAATTTTTTGTCATCTTTACAACTCTATCTATATTATACACATTGTATTTTATATGGTGATTTTTATTACTTTGTAATAAAATATTTATAAACCTTATATTCTATAATGTTTTAACAGTATAGGTTAACTATAAAATTATCACTTAACAATTAATAACATCTATTCAATATAAATATATCAAATCATTTTCACAAATAAATTAGACTTCATGTTATTATTAATTTTTACGAATTGAATACACAACAATTTCCATTAATATAAACTTGGCATTTCCATAAAATGACTTGGCTTTTTTAATAAAAGATTCTAGCGTTGCCTTAACACTAACTTGGCATTACAAATCTGTATTGGGCGTTACAATATTTGCACTTGGCATATAAGCTTGGTGCTTTATAAACATGACTTTTAATATATATATATGCACAACTATTAAACTCAATGTTACAAAATAATGTTGGGCATTTCAATGAAAATACAAGGAGTTTTACTAGATGACTCAACAATACCAAGATTCTACTCAGCATATCAAATTAGATACTCATTAAATTAATTAAAGACTAAGCAAACTCTATAAAATTCTTCAGCATTAGAATTATTTGTACATAAAGTAACAAAATCTATGCATGACATTTAATTATATATACACTAAGCACTAAAAAATAATATAAACACAGAGTATATAATTACTACGCAACCCCAAAGAATTTTCCATGCAATCATCCCAGTAAGTGAAATGCCCTCCTAATAGAGGCACACAGTCTATATACATGCTTAATTAGCAAAATGCATGTCTTTATGGAATAAGATGCAACATACACACAGAATGATGTTTTGAAATAAATACGGTGGTTAATGAAAGGTTAGTTCTATTTGAATAAAAAGTATATATCAATCTGAAATGTAGGTTTAGAATAGAACGTAGCACTATGTATATACAATGCTAGATTTTTTTAAAAAATAGGTTTTATCTAAAATTAAAACATTGACTTAAATATAACCCAAAATTTTAATAAAACGTAGGCTTAATATGTCATTGACCACTTTATAGAATGAGACAGGCTAAAAATAGAAAGGTAGATATAAAAATAAAATATAGCCTCCTTGAATTAAGACATTGGTTAAGAAATCGAAACAGTCCTTACTAAATAAGGCGTTAGGTAATTAATAAGATAAAACCCAGCGTTGTTAATTAATATGTTACACTTAAAAATGAAATTAAACACGTCTGTATAAAAATGTTGCCATATATATTGAAACACAAGGATCATTAATAGGATAGAATGTTTATCTATAACCAACACGCAGTCTATACAAAGTTCAATGCAACTTATATAAAGTTCAACGCACCTTCACATATATTCTATCTAGGCAAAGGAATACATTACACAACCTATATAATATTCACTATGTAGGGTTTATATTTGCTTTCTTAAAGAAATGCATATTTTAACTAATTTTAATAACCAAAACCATAGATTTAATTATTATAACCACAGGTCTTTTAAAAATGAATGCAAACCTCTATTTATTAACACTTAATACTAATCACATTCTTTTTGACATAGAAAAATAATTACAAGATCAACCTGAGTATTTTTCTGAAGATTTATCATTTTTCTTTTCCTTCAATTTTCTTCTTCCAATGCCCTTGCTTCCTATCTCTCTCTATGTGTTCTTAATTCTCAAAATTCTCTTTTATTTATAGAACTTTTTTTTCCTCATTTCTATGTTCTACCCTTGCATTAAAAGTCTCCCTTTTGATTTATCCCTTTCATGATAAATTTACTCTCTCTAAATTTTATTAATTATTGTTTACTTCCATGTCATAGTTTATTCATCTTTTGATTTCTTTAATCATTATCAAAAACATGTCATTATAAATTACTACATCATTTTCTATATTCTTTAAATATAAGCTTAAATTGACTCAATAAATAATAAAGTCTATTTTTCCCAGTAATTTTATGCATAATTAAAATTTTAAGAAAATAGTTTTTACAAAGATAATTATTTATTTCACTAATAGATATTTATGTCATTAATTGCCTTTCATTTGCAAGATAATCGTATCTAAAATAATAATAACTTTATAACAATTAATAATTATTTTTTGAATTTTTAAATTCAGTTAGAGTAAAGAAATCTAATTCATACTAAAACTAATTTGTGACACACACAAATATAATTATAACCAATATACATTAACATTTTTATGTATATCATTTAAAAACTAATGTACATATGTATAGGGTCACTAACAATTATATCTGATATTTTTTCAATCATCCCATCTTGTCCATCCTCTCTGATGATGCTCTCCCTCATCAAGCTCTAAGGGTAGGATCTATCATGCATTCACCTCGCAATAAGTACGTAATTAGTCTGAGTCATTATCTAATCATCCAATAATGCAAAACTAACAAATGTATATCTATAATATACAGAATAATTAAAATACAATTGTCATATTATGTATATTAGTCAACAATATCACTGTCATATACCAGTATAAGTCAAAATAATCAAATCAAAAGAATTATAATTAGTTAATTATATTAATCTACGGATTAATTATAGGGTGAAATCGAGATGTAACATCCTCCCCCCTAAAACTAGTTATTATCCTGATGACTATTATTCAAACAAAAATTTTGATTAACAAATAGAGTTTAACAATAAAAAAATATAGTATCAAGTATCATATCATGTAAATAAATGTAAATTTTACTTGAAGAGCTCATCATAATTCTTTAATTTAACATTATTTTTAGAGTATTGGTCCCCCAAGACCTTATTCAGTGGTATTTCCTATTAAGCAAATAAGTTTTTAAATATCACTTATGATGATTGGTTTTATCATGACCACCCTAGGGTCCAAAACCTCAAGAAAATTCTAATAATAAGTCGGTAAAAGTTTCACTACTAACTCAATAATACATGAGATCATCACAAAAATCAAAACAAATGATCATACGATTGAATTTGACAAGTTTTTCCTATCAAATCTTGAATTTAATAAGTTTATTTATCGGATCCAACTTAGTAAAAACCAAGTCAATGTGAGGCTAAGTAAGATATTATCATATCATTTAGAACTCATGTTCCTAAATCATCAATCATCCCTTAGATATCCATGACCGGATAATATTTAAAAAGCGTACATGATTCTATGAAACACAAATATGTATTAACAGATCATAAAAAACAACTCTATATGCTAAATAATTTTATATCTAATAACATGCATATAAGAAAAATCATACTTGAGGTGCTCAATCTAAACATCGAAAATATAGTAGAAAACTCTTGTTGATATTTTATGACCAAAGCTATGTACTCTCCTACCTATACAGGGTATAAAACTATCACCAACGAGACATTTGATAAATCTAGCCTTTAGATACTCTAAGGGGGTACAAATACACTTAGGGTACACACTCAATGTACCCCACACACATTCACATTCTCCTCTCTGTTAAATAGAAAGATATAAAAATATTAATGAACTCATTAGGTATTAAAGTTTGAGCCATAACTCTGATACCACATGTTACAACTCCTCAAGTTATACTTAAAAAATAATAATAATTTTTTTAAAATAATTAAATAATTAACGTAACATTCATATCACAGAATTAAACAATACAACAGATCTAAATCCTAACTAAGAACAATAGTACTTCTAACTTAAATACCACATATAGTATTCATTTTATACAACTCCAACAAAAGTAAATATAATAGGACACAATTACAGTTGAACTCACAATATAACAATTGTTATTCAATCAAAAAATATATAATATAATTACATTTTCTTTAGGTATATAGTTTAATACAATAACCAGATACCAAGCTCTTTAGAGCTTGAGTTGAACTAACTCGTGTATCATTGATAATCACAAGTATTGTCTCCAAATAAGTTCTATAGTGGAGAGGAAGAGCATCATCTGAGAGATTTTTTGCACTAATCATAGACCAATAATCTCTTACATAATCTTATTTTTAGGGAATGGCCCTCCCTTCATGGATAGGTAGATAAAATAGTGCAAGAATCTAGTGAGACATGCTATTATCCTATGTATTTGTAAGATTTACTACTACATGATGTGTATCATAAATAAAATATGTTTCAAACATGATATCATACATATAAATCAAAAATATAAAATGGCAATGTACATCTAACATTACTTTGGACAAAAAATTTAAATAACATACGATTGAATCTTGATTGATCAATTTCATCACACACCACTTGATCAGATTATCCAACACTGGTGGTGCTACCTAGGTTAGTGGAATCCATCTCACTACCTATTAACATCATCAATGTAAACTCTTTATATATAAAAAAATATATAACTTAAAATATTCATACAGATTTCATTCTCCTATCAATAATATCACATCACATGCTATACATAAGAATAAGCAAAGTATACTTTTATTTTATTAACGTATGAATGAATCATATATTATTATTTAACTTATACAAGAATTAATGCCTACAATTCATACCATCTGAGTATATTTCATATTCATATTAAACTACATATTCTTGACTACCATAATGATATCCAAACAACTAAACCCCATGATATTCCATAATATCATAGTTCAGTGTTCTAAAATACAATTACTAATTTTCTCACAATATGATTAATTATAAAAATCATAAATACATATAAGCCTACATTTTTAATCAATTTATAATATATAATAAGCAAGTCATACACACACCTAAAAGACAAATCTAACATTTGTTTATATTCTCAAAGTTGTATGCAGACATACATAATGTCTTAATAATTGTTACAAACATAAATATTAAGTAATAACTAACACATAATTTTAATCATTCAACATAGGTGAGAGTTTAGACATATAGTTATAGTATGTACCATTCAGACATATACATTTATGTTGCATTATTATATGATATCCCATACTATCATAGCTCCTTGTACATGAACACCTTACTCAAACACGAATAATTAATTATACACTATAATTATTAAACAAACAAGGATTGGATTATAGTACACAATAATAATTAGACAAAAATACAATTTCAAGGCACACATCATGATGTATTATTTTATTCTATGAATTTCAAATCATTGCTTATAAAATACTCTCACAAAATATAATACAAAAGTGTTAAGTTATGGAGCTAAAAGCTTCACTGATGCAAATGGAGGAGGTTGTTGAGTGTTATAGTAACCGACATCGATTTGATCAACTGACGTTGGTCATCTTCAGTGTACTCAGTAACCGACATCGATTAGAGGTCGGTCAACATCGGTCAGACAGGAATTGACGTCGGCAACCTGTGTGTGTGTGTGTTTGCATGCGCTTCCAGAACTGGTCTAATTTTAGACAGACAGTTAGTTTGCATGTAAAAGACTAATTTTAGTCTTGAGTCTGTGTTTCTAATTATTATAATTAGGAAGTCTAATTATTGTTTGTATGGGATCTATTTAAGAGACCCATGGGGCTGTATTGTAATGAAGGAAAAGGAAGAGATCCTTCCAATTATAAGATCAGTTGATCTGCAGGTTGTGCAAGATCAGGAGAGATCTACATGGTAAGTAAGATCAGTTAGATCTACAGGTGTGTGTGTGTGTGCAAGGTCAAAAGAGATCTGCGAGGTAGCAAGGTCAAAAGAGATTTGCAACACAACAAGGTGCAAGATCAGGGAGATCTCCTTGGAGTACTTTGAGTACTTGGTGTACTGGCAGTATTGTTACTGACTGGTGGAGGGAACAACTCTGTGTTTGAGTTGTGTTTGTAATTGATTGTGTGAGAGAGATAAGTCTTGAGGGAGAATTACGGGTACACCCAAGAGGTGTGGGAAGAGTGTGATTTCTTCATTGTATTTCCTTCTAGAAGAGTGTTAATACAAGATTGTATTGTCTCTCATATTCTATGTTGTTTCTGAATTCTAATTCCATATTACTTCTAGTTAAATTCTGTGTTTAGTTGCTTATACAAAGGTAATCAATTGTGCTCTTAATCCTGACAAAAAGTTTATCATTTCATGATGTTATAGAATTTGATCTGGTTGACATGTTTTTAAAACACTATTATGCTACAAATTAATCATTTATCTTTACTTGATAAACATATCACTAACAATTTTCATAACCTTGGTAACGGTAAATCAAGTTATACCTCGTATGAACATAACTTAAAGGCAATATTTAATTGGTTGAAGTTTCTCGCTTCATTTAAACTCATTATCAAACTATTATTTTAGATATAGGCACAGTCTCTAATGTCCTATTTAATCATAAGAATACCTAAGCCCATGTAGATATATTTTTATTTGAACACCCCCAAAACTTCAATAATTCATAAAAATACTTAAAATGGATTACAAAGTTCAACAGTCATTTGAATTCCGATTAATGACTTTCTTTAACTGATACTAGGAATTTGAACACGACTCTATTGCCTTCCATCATATTATCTTTTTGAACATTCATAAACATATATACATAACCAATACTTTACCAAAAGTCCATTATAATTGCATTAAATTGGATATGACCAAGTTTTGGTCATCTTTACAATTCTATCTATATTATACACATTATATTTTATATGATGATTTTTATTACTTTGTAATAAAATATTTACAAACATTATATTCTATAATGTTTTAACAGTACAGTTTAACTATAAAATTATCACTTCATAATTAATAACATCTATTCGATATAAATATATCAAATCATTTTTACAAATAAATTAGACTCCATGTTATTATTAATTATTTCAAACTAAATACACAATAATTTCCATTAATATAAACTTGGCATTTCCATAAAATGACCTGGCTTTTCAATAAAAGATTCCAATGTTGCCTTAACACTGACTTGGCATTACAAATCTATATTGGGCATTACAATGTTTACATTTGACATATAAACTTGGCATATGTTGATGCTTCCAATTACTCCATAGAGTGTTCCTTAGTGTTGATTAATACTTCTTATTTTAGGATTACAAGAATCCAAGGTATGAGTTGTAGTTTGTGACAAGAAGTATGTATGTGGTGAAATAGTCGGCAAAGTATGACAGCTACCCATTAAAGTTTGTTTGATGTGGTGGTTGGGAACCACCAAGATCTAATTATTTACAGTCTAGTAATCTCCCTAGTCAAGATTTTAACTCTAAATTAATCTAAATGAATATTTATAGTGATCTTTAAACTAAAGTGAGTATTGATAAAAAAGAAGCAAAAGGTAGGGTAGGGCAGAGAAGAAACATGATTGCAAGCATTAGTCTCAAACATAATGACAAAGTTCTATTCAATTTGAGCATACATTTAACCAATCAATGATGCAACATAGCATAAGCACAAATTTCACCAAAAATCAAGAAAGATTCAAAGGAAATATAAAGATCATGAGTAAAATTTAAGATTACTTAAAGATTTTTCTATGTTAATCTAAATTTCATAAGAACATTCAAACACAGAGCAAATAATATGAAGTAAACTTAGAATCCTTCAACTAGCCTAGCACAGCACAAACCAGAAACCTCATGAACATGAAATATAACTCATCTATCTAAGAACCATTAAAATCTAAGACATCCACCTACAATTAAAAAAAAAGAAGAAACAATATAACAAAACACTAGACAATCTTTGTAGAATTCCAATTGTATTAATTGCTCTAGTATAAAATTGCTCAAAATCCCTCCCTGTACAAATGGTAACACTTGCCTATTTATAGAATACATAGGTAGTGTACCAATCATCTTTCTTTCAAAATTTTACGAGAGGTAAGGACAACTATCTTTTTACAAATAATTCTATAGTACATGTGGTCGTTAGATGCCTATTGGATCAAAAGACTAATATATGCTAACAAACTAGCATATATACTTTATAAAATGATAATCTTCACTTTGCTCTTGGGCTGGTGGGCCCCCTTATCACTTAGACTAAACTAAGTTTTTCACCCTAGTGTATTATTATTAGATTAACTCAAAATCCACTATGGGCTTCATTAGACTTTCTTCTTCATGTTCAACCAATGTATCATATTCTTTGTCACTTCTGATGGTGACCTCTTGTAAGCACCTTACCTCTGTAATCTGCTCTCCTATGGTGAGGATGACATTAAGGAATTTTGAATTATCTTTATTGGATTGACCCTAGTTTTCATCCTCAATGCCTTTGATAAAGGCTTGGACTCCTTGCTAGAATTCCATGTCATGCATTAGGCTGATGGTAGTAGGTTGAGAAGTGGTCACCAACAAGGTTCTTAGCAACTTCTCAATTCTGCTTACTAAGTCCTTATCTTCCTCTATGAAGTCATTGGCCTTGTTTTACCATGAAATTAATTCATGTATTTGATCCATCAGGATCCCTTGAATGCCATTCAATTGCCTTTCTTTAATGATCTTGAAATCCAAGGGTTGCTTTGTGATGTGTACTTTGATCAACTCTGTCACCTGGTCCTTGGTTTCTTGCCATTATTGTATCAATGTTTGCACTTTCTTGGCTTGAATATACAAGGTATTAATCTTGAGTTTGATGGATTTTAATCATTCAAAGGCATCTAGAAGGTACTTATCTAACATCTTCAGTAGGGCCTCCGGATTTGATAGTGAGACTTGTACCTCCAAGTCTTTCTTCTCTTTCTCCAAGTTTAAGATCCTTTGCTTCATTCCCTAAATTCCCACCATAGCCATTGTTAACTGGGCTTGCACCAGACTTGCAATATCTTCTTGATGAATGGGGTGCTCCCTTGCTACTTGGCCTTGGACTAGAGTAAGTCCTGCAAACGGTTCCACTCTTTTAAGAGTGACTTCTTCAGTTTCAATGGTTGTTTTCTTTGTAATAACCTTATCTAATGTCCTTATATTAGGGTTAAATTGTACCTTGGGCTCTACTTCAAAAATATTTGAAGCCTCTAGTGTTTTGAGACGATCCCCTCTTGATTTCCCTGATTCTTCTATTTTTTTGCTACTCTCCCTAGCATCCTCAATCATTCTCCCCTCCTCTTGTTAATTCATGAGCTCTAAGATCCAAGGCTAGACTTCATCATTTACTTCAACATTGGTAGTGTTATTCAAATCCCATGAATGTGTCTGAAAGGGTATCTTTTGGAACTTCCCATAGATGAACCAGTCAGGGATGATAGGTCCATGTATGGGAAATTCGTCACTAAACAAGTTCACCTCACTTGTTGGGTGAATCCACTTGGGTTTCTTGGAGGCTCTAGGCATCAAATCTATATCTATCTCCCTCTTTATTTTGGTCACAGGGACCAAATCTAAGGTAACTCCTTTGCCTTTGTCTATTTTTTCAGCTTGAGGATCTTCAATTAGTGCCATATCGGTTATGGCTTCTTCATCTTCATCTCCTTCCTTGTTTGACCCATATGTATCTACAAGTTTCTTGAAGAACTCATCCATTATTTCATAAGGTTCCAAGGCAACCATGTCAAGGTATTCCAAAGGGGAAGGGGTTCTTTGAGGTAGCGCTGAGGTAGAGGGTCCCTCTCCTAGCCTATGTTCCATCTTTTATTTATTAGGTCCCTCAATTTTGGGTACTCGCTTTGAGGTATCTGTTGTTTCTGAGGTGGACCTTGAGGCACTTGTGGTGGACCCAAAGTGGAAGGTAAAAGGTGGTATTATAAGGGACTCATTTTCCATATTTCTCCTGATGGTTTTTGTTCCCTCTACAATCTGTGTTCTAATTTGAATCCATGCCGCTTAAACCTAGTGAGCACTTCCTCAAAGTTGGTTGCCTTTTTGTATAAGTGGTCATATGGACCCAATTGATGTTCATAAGGCACCTTATATAATTTTTTGGATTGTAGATGGTAAAGCACAATACCCCTTGGATCCCATGTCTTGAGGTCAACCAATTGGAAGCAAAATATCTCTTTATTCCTTGTTAAGATCTCTAATTAGTTCCATCCATGAATCATTATCTTACTAATCAGATATGGGATGAGATGTAGGATGCCTTTCTTATTTTCTCTACATACATGGTCTGTACCATGAAGGAGTTGATGAGTAATCTCACTCTCAGCTAGCTTGATTGGGACATGCACTAGTAATTTGAAGGGCTGGGTTTAGATTCCTTCAATCTTGATGATCATTTAATTAGGATATAGCCATATGTCACCAATGGACTCTACAAATATCCTAATGAGGGGGTGAACTCTGGGCATTGGACTTTTAGTAATTATCCTGACTAGAGTGGGATATATGCAATCATAAATGAATTGCATGTGGTCTCTATACTTGAATATGTGCAATTTGGAGTAATGGTGAAAAATGGTAATCTTGTTACAAGGGGACCAATTCTTAATGGTAGGGAATAAGGTATAAGCCATTAAGGCATCCAACAAGTAAGACATCATAGTGAAGAGCTAACTTGTTTTCTTTTTAATTCCATTAAACTACCTTCCCAAGTGGATACTTATCATTTCTCTAATAGGTAGAGTCAGCTTCTCTTATATCATTAAATAGACATATGATACCCACCTAGAGTCAACATAAGATGTGATTACTACTTCAAAATCCCTATTCAACAAAGTCATGATGATTCTAATCCCTTCTCTGAATTGTACAATTGGGACTTTACCATCATAGTTTTTCATTACATTAGTTCCTCTATCCAACCATGGTCTTAAGATATTATCTAAGTCATTATTAATGGTCTATTCCCTAATTGTAGGGAGGTCTATGTGAGTCCTAGAAAACTTATAGTATCCTTCAAAAGCTATTGGAGATATATAAGCAACCCTCTTTGAGGTACCCTCCTTAATTATCCAATCTCCATCTACTCTACAATCAATGAACATAGGAGCTAGGATATCAACACAATAGAGTACCTATGGTTTGGCAACTGTGAGGTGAAGTCTAGACATCTAGATTACCACGAGCTCTTCATGCCTCCTCTAAACTGAAGTAATTCATTGCTCGCTAGGAGCTAATAGTTATAGAAGGTCGATCTCAAAGAAGATTTCAGACCAATTTTTCAAACCATTGTTCAAGGCTTCCACGTCCAGTTCTATATCCTTATAATGTCTTCCTTCATTGTTAGTAGACAAATAAACCTCAACTTCATTTCTTTGTTGTTGCCTAGTAGTGGCCATGTTCCTCAAACAGGTTAATTTCCCTTAGACTACATGATCTTGCTAAGTGTTTTTAACTCTTCTCAAGGTGATTTTTAGCTCTTTTAAATACAATTATGACTCAATTAAACAAGGAATACGGTTTTACATTGGTGAGCTAGGGATTTTCCTTCTTTAATAGTGGAAGTATTAAATTCATAAATTTTCTCGTGTTACTCCTATGAAAGTCTTTTCAAAAGTTAGTCATTAGTCTTTGAAAGCTTCTTTCATTTCACACCGTTGGATTGGATCTATGAGTGAGCATGGTCCATTGATCTCAATCTATGAAGTCTTAATTGATTAGTCACCTTTGTTATGCTTTATCATCGTTGAAAAGTCTTTAACCATTTTGCATCGTCAGATCAAACCTATGATGAAGTGCGTGCCATTGGATCTACACAGATGCACACAAAATAAGTCTCAAGCTTTAATAAAAAACTTAGGTTAAAATCCATTATACTAAGATTTCATGTTGAAAAAATGCAAAGGGGTCTTTTTGATGGTCAAGAGATACATCCCTTTGCTAGGTTAGAAAGTTTAGACTATCTTAAATTTGATGTCGTTATGGATATTAACGACATTCTCGTGGACGTCAAGTGATGAGAGTGAGGTTGTCAAATTTAAGCTCATCTAATATATTTAGAGTATCTTAAATTTGATGTCCTCAAGAATGTTTAAAATGTCCTCAAAAACATCAAATGTTAGATGTGAGGATGTTAAATTTAAGCTCATCTAATATACCTAGACTATCTTAAATTTGATGTCCTCATAAACATCGAATGATGGGTTTGAGGCTGTCAAATTTAAGCTCATCTAATTTAATTAGAGGGCTTAAGATTAAGCCTTGTGGTCATGTTGTGTTGAAAAACACATTATTTTTTAAGCCAAAAACATGCTCTTCAGGCTATGTGACTAAATCTTTGGGCTACGTGATCCCTTAAGTCCCTTTTGATTGACCGCTTAAACTTCAATTAGGTTGAAATCCTTCGGTCATCTCGCACCATCATATCAAACCCTATGATGAATCATGGACCATCAAATCTATGAAGATGCACACGACTTAATGAGCTACAAACTTTGATATGACTTAAGTTAAAAGCATGTTTCATAATTATACTTATGTTAAAAACACATGGGGTTCTTCTAAAGGTCAATAAATATATCCCTTTGTTAGGCCTCAAGGTTATACTGCATTAAAAAGTCTTTGATGACTTTCATCGTTGGATCAAATCCTATGATGAAGAGCGGATCGTTGATTTGTGAAGATGCACATGAAATAAGTCTCATCAATGATTAGTCCCTACAAAGAGCAAATATTAGGGTTAGGCATAAAACAAGGACCCTCAAAAGACTTCATGCAGTTTCCCTTAAACATTTTTTAAAGAGTCACTTTCTTAGGAAAGTGTCCCAAGATAACTTTTTTGAAAGGACACTTCAAGAAATTCTGAAGCGTCACTTCAAAAAAAGTGCCTTAACCAATTCTTTCAAAGGGTAGGTTTCAAAACGCCGAAGGGTTGATTTATTTCAGATAAAATGTCGGCAAGAAATAGTACTTGAAATAATTTTTTCAAAGACTACTTTCTATTAAAGTGCCTTAACCAATTTTTTCGAAGGGTAGGTTTCAAAAAAAGCCGAAGGGTTGATTTGTTTTGGATAAAATGTCTGTAAAAAATAGTGCCTAAAACAATTTCTCTGAAGGGCAATTTTTACTAAAGTGGACTGAGACAACTTTCTCGAAGGGACACTTCAAGAAACTATGAAGGGTCACTTCAAGAAACTCTGAAGGGCACTTTCTCATTAATCTTTCCCACCAAATTTTGAATTCAAATGTTAGGGTTTTCTGTAAAGAAAACTTGGCCTTATTTATGTAACCTACAATTCAAACTTCAAAGACAAATCATTAGCAACATCAATCCAAAAACATAATCATTATCATTAAGCATGTATAAAGCATATCCCTTTCAAGTGGATCATCTTCAAATTCCAAAAAAGATAGCCTCTTCAAGCAAGCTTTCAAGGTTCAAATGTTTTTAAACATTCATAAGGGTCCCTCATTTGTAAAAGCAAGAAAGTGGGGGTATGTTGATCCAACAACATACCAGCTTGGCACTTTATAAACACAACTTTTAACATATATATGCTCAGCTATTAAACTCGATGTTACAAGACAATTTTGGGCATTTAATGAAAATATAAAGCGTTTTACCAGATGACTCAACAATATCAAGATTCTACTCAGCATATAAAATTAGATACTCAATAAATTAATTAAATACTAGGCAAACTCTATAAAAGACTTCAGCATTAAAATTGTTTGTACACAAAGTACCAAAATCTATGCACAATGTTTAATTATATATACACTAAGCATTCAAAAATAATCTAAAATAGACTATATAATTACTACACAACCTACTATGTATCTAAGGATATGATATATTAATGTATATGGGTTGATAGAGATGCTGACATGTGGCACACATCTTCCAAAGTTATATGGGTCTAATATATTAAGATAATGGAGTAACTTGTGGAATTAGTTTATTGGGTAATGGTCAGCCTACATTGAGATTAATAAGTTATGTATCCATTATTAATTAGATAGAGGTCTATATAAAAGAGATGATTATAATTGTAAGGAATCAAGTAAGAATTGAGTCCTCTATTGTAAGAGGATATTGGAGGGTGTCCCCTCGAAGAGACATTGTGGAGTTATTCCTTCCTAAAAGAGTATTGTATGGTGTTGCCCTACCTTAAAGGTATTCTATTTCTATATATATTGATTATTTGGACATCTTAATCCACCCATATTTATTGTGTTTAGTTGATTTACATTATATTTTTTATTATTTTCAAAGATTATAAGTGTGGATCCTAACAAGTGGTATCAGAGCTTCGATATGAGTAGTTTGTGTGGAATGAAACCCTAGTTTTTTGGAATAATCAATATCTTTCAATACATTGAAAATTTTTAGACAATTTTTTTATTAGATATGAATAATATTTCAAGGAAGTCTTATTAAAGAAATTGAGCCTTTTTTATCGATTTTGAGAGAGTTATTCATATTTCAGTGTTTTTACTAATTTCATCATATTTTCCAAAATATAAAGAATTGTTTGGTGAAAAATTTAATGATATCATATCATAATACAAGAAATATATGGACAAAATTTTATATTTTTTTGATATGTTTGGAGTAAGTTATTACAATTTTTTTTTTTAATATATTCACTCTAAAAACCAAAATTTGTGGAATGTTTTCACAAATTTTTTAATGGAGTTCTAATATCATAATATGAATCTAAATTAAAATTTTGGGACTATTTTAATCATTTTTTAATGAGTTATTAACATTTTAGGGTTTTCTGAACTCTAGTTTTTTTGGTGGATCATGAAGTTGCAAGTATTTTTAGGAGAGGATGATATTGATGCTAAAGAATGATGGCTCATTTTTAACGATAATAATACTCAAAAAAAATTATGTCAAACACGATTGTCTCTTTCTTTATCTGGGCCTACACAACATTGATTTAATCAGTTGAGCTTCATACAAAAGTATTATTCATTGTAAAAAATAGATTAGGTCTTCCTAGATCAATGGGATATAAAAGAAAAAGAGGATGAATAAGAGGAATAAAATAATGATGGTAATGAAGAAGACAATGAAGATACTGAAGAAGAAAAATTAGTGGAAGAAAATAATGACAATGAGGAAGAACATACAAGTGAAGAAGAAGAATTGGATAATAAGGCTTCAAATAATTTGGCTCTAAAAAAGTCTGAGACAATTTTTTAATTTCATGGATGCATTCAAAAGAAGAATGTTGTTGTGTCCATAAACCCTATCAGCAAATATAACTTCATCAACTTGAATGTGACCAAACATCTACATGTTCAATCAAAGAATATCAAGGAGGTTCAAGTAGATGGTAAGAATATTTGAGTGTTTGAAGATTTAAAATTTATTATGAAAAAATATGTTTTGCATATAGATTTTTATGCTTTGGATATGAATGATGTGGATATGCTTCTTGAAAATTCATGGTTAGAGACTTTGAGGACAATCAATATTAATGTTTAGAATAATTTCATGAAGTTTTGGTATAAGAAAAAGAAGATCACTTTACAAGATATCATAGTGGGAAAATCACCAATAACGGTCAAGGTAGATCATGAAGATGAGATTGAAATAGGTGATGAAGAGCATGTGAAACATTCATATGAATACATAGATGAAAAAATAATACAATCAAAGCAAAATACTTCATCTACTCAAGAGACAAAGGAACCACCAAAGCAAAAGGTGAAAGAGGTAGAAGAAAACGTTAATAAGGTCAAAGTATCAAAAAAAATTAAGGTATATAGACACCCACATCATCATGAGAGGAAACAATCATAGAGCCATGTGAGGGAGTGTCATAATAATATGCACTTTGGCTATATAAGAAATCAAATTTCTAATAACTATGGCTATGCATGGAAGCCAAAGAATACCTACTATGGTCATAGATGGAATCAGAATAGTGTAGAGGAATATGGTACATGGAATCACAAGAGAAATAATTATGCATAGACATCAAAATAATACAATTATGATCATGGATGGAATCAGAAGAGTACAAGGGAATTTGGAAACAAGCTTGGAGAGCTATCACCTACTAGGATCACATATGGATGGCTAGAAGATCAAGATTGGAGATAAGTGTGCAATGAATTGAAGAACACTCATTATTTAATTTTTTCTTATGTTTTGGGGATGAAACATGTCAAGGAGGGAAGTAATGTTATGTATCTAGGGACATGATATATTAATGTATATGGGTTGATGGAGATGCTGACATGTGACACACATCCCCCTTAGTGAGTTATATAGGTCCAATATATTAGGATAATGGAGTAACTTGTAAAATTAGTGTATTAGGTAATGGTCGGCCTACATTGAGATTAATAGGTTACCCATCTATTATTAGCTAGATAGAGGTCTATATAAAGGAGATGATTATCATTGTCAGGAATCAAGTAAGCATTAAGTCTTTTATTGTAAGAGGATATTAGAGGTTGTCCCCTCGAAAAGACATTGTGAAGTTATTATTTCCTAAAAGAGTATTGTATGGTGTTATCCTACCTTAAGGGTATTTAATTTTTGTATTTATTGATTATTTGGACATCTTGGTCCACCCATATCTATTGTGTTGAGTTGATTTACATTATATTTTATATTATTTTTGGATATTATAAGTGTGGATCATAACACAACCCTAAAGAAGTTTTCACGCAACCATATGAGTAAGCAAAACACTCTCTTAATAAGGGTACACAACATATATACAAGTTTAATTAGTAAAACACAGGTCTATATGAAACGAAATGTAGCATACAAATGGAATGACGTTTTGAAATAGATACGTTGGTTAATGAAATGCTAGTTCTATTTAAATACATAGTATATATCAATGTGAAATGCAGGTTTAGAATAAGATGCAACTCTATGTATATACAATGCTGGATTTCAAAAAAAGTCAGGTTCTATCCAAAATTAAGACGTTGACTTAAATATAACCCAGACTTTTAATAAAATACAAGCTTAATATGGTGTTGACCACGTTATATAATGAAACATAGGTTAAAAATAAAAAATGTAGGTATAAAAATAAAACATAGCCTCCTTGAATTAAGACATTGGTTAAGAAATCAAGATAGTCTTTATTAAATAAGGCGTTAGTGTTAGGTTGTGGAGCTAAAAGCTTCACTGTATGTAGACATGGAGGAGTTTGCTGAGGTGCAGAGCAACCGACGTCGATCATATTCAGAGCACAGGGCTATCGACATCGGTCAGAGATTGACCGACGTCGGTCACCTCCGGACAGACAGGGACTGACGTCGGTCACCTGTGCATTCCAAAATTGGTTGTTGACAAATAATTAGTTAGTTGAACGAGTTGTTTGCATGTAAGGACTAATTTTAGTCTTGAGCTACGAATCTAATTATTGTAATTGGATGTCTAATTATTGTTTGCATGAGATCTATATAATAGACTCATGGGCTGTATTGTAATTTATGCTAGTTGAGTAAGAGCAAGGTTAGCTCCTTCAGAATGAAGAGAGCAAGGTGTGTTCCTCCTAGTTCCACAGGGGTGCTGAGTGTGTATGATCAGGTAGAGCTGCAGGTTGTGCAAGTTTTGGTAAAAGATCCACAGGGGTGCTAGTTTGGAGAATCAGAAGGGTTCTTCATGTGTGTATGATCTTGGTCGGCAGGTGTGTAAGGCCAAGTTTGGAGATCTAAATGGTAAGTAAGATCATTGATTTGCAGGTGTGTGTGTGTGCGAGATCTAGGTTTGCAGGTGTGCAGAACCAAGGTGATTTGCAGGTGTGCAAGATCAGGGAGGTTAGCAACACAACAGGTAGCAAGATAAGGTGAGATCTACTTGGAGTACATTGTGTACTTGGAGTATGTGTGTATACTCGGTCATGGAGTATGAGGAGTACTTGTGAATTGGAAGTAGTGATACTGACTGGTGGTATTGGTAGTAGTGATACTAACTGGTTGGAGGTGAACACCAACTCTGTGTTTGAGTTATGTGTTGGGACCGTAATTGAGAGAGTGAGCTCTTGAAGAGATTTACTGTTTATGCCCTAGAGGTGTGGGAGCCCTAGAGGTGTGTAAGGAAGAAGACTGTAGCATCTTCTTTGTTGTATTTCCTTCTGGAAGAGTATTAATACAATTGGGTATTGTCTCTCATATTCTATGTTATTTCTGAATTCTAGTTACTTGTTACTTCTCGTTAAATTTTGCATTTAGTTGCTTATACATGGTAATCAATTGTGCTTCCTAGATCCTGACAAAGTGGTATCAGAGCTGTTTGTGGTTCTAGATTCTTGACAAGTGGTATCAGAGCTAAGGTTGCAGGGAGCAGGTTTGTGTTTGATTACAAGTCACTCTCAGAGGTTTCTGATTGAGTGGGAGTATAGCAATGGCAAAAGAAAGTACACTAAGAATGGAAGAATTGAAAAGCACGAATGGTCAATTACAGTGTTATGAAAAGAAAGAGCAAGTAAAAAAAATTGTTGGTTGGTAGAAGATCAGCATGAAGGAACTGAAGAAGCAGATGTTGCAGGTGTTGTTGCACAAGATGCTCGGGGATGTTCCTTGGATAAAGTAGAATCTTGTTTTATAGATTCTGTTGCCTCTTTCCATGCAGCCCGAAATAGAGTATTTTTCCATGTTAAGGTCTTTGGAGACTTTGGAAAGATTTATTTAGGGGTTGGTGTGCCTTGTCAAAGTTTTGGCAAAGGGGAAGTGCGGCTGAAATTGCAGACGGCCAACACATGGGTGTTGAAGGAGGTCATGCAGGTCCCAATCTTGAAGATGTGGCTAATTTCTTTAAGAAAGTTAGGTGATGAGAGATGCACAGTAACTCTCACAGCAGATTCTTGAAATGTTATCAAGGATGCACTTGAATTAGCATGTGGTAAGAAAGTAGGTACTCTTTATCTACTTACTTATATTACTGATTCTTCTTCTGTTGTGAAGAAATGGCTTTGTAGGCTTGGTCACATGAGTAAGAAGGAGATGCATGTTTTTAAGAGGAAGTCAGATGTTTTTGACAAACTTAAGAATTGGAAAGCCTTGGTGTTCTTGGAGGAGATGACGAACATAGATCAGTGGATGGGGTTGGATACTTCTGAGCACGGCAGTTTAAACAGGGTTTTGATTCAAAGTAAGCTCGCGAGTAAAAAGTCATCACTCACAGAAAAACACAGGTACTGACGTTGGTTAGGAAAAACCAATGTCAAACAAATAGGCACCGATGTCGGTCATGTGTAGACAAGCAAAGTTGGTGGTGTTGGGTAGGTGGAGACCGACGTCGGTGTCCAGGTCAGTTGCATGGAACCGACGTCGGTCAGATGCAGACTGTGTGGTGACCGAGGTCGGTCACTAAAATGGATTTTGGGCGGACATCAAGCTGTCAAGGAGTCTCAAACGTCCATATGGAGGACTAAAAGGGTAAGTAAGCCTCAAATTCGTTATTCCTCTTCTTTATACTCGTTGCTCACTGCAGATCAAAAAGGATCTAGAAAACAGTGGGAGCATGGCATAAATGAGGAATTTGATTCCTAAGATGCAGAACCAAACGGGAGATTTGGTAGGGTTGCCAGTCGGTATGAAAGCACTGAAAGAAGAATGGATTCCTTGGTTAAAGAATATAGAGAATGGATACGTGAGATGGAAGGCCAGGTCATATGGTCTTGAGAAAGCTCCAGGACAGTGGTACAGGTTTGACAAGTGGATGACAAAGCATGGCTTTAGTCAATGTCATTGTAACTACTGTGGTTTCTTTATCAGGTGGATGATGGTCACGACATTATTCTGTTACTGTATGTTGTGTGTTTGCTTGATGCAGGGTCACACATGCAGGGTTTTTTCTTAGTTAAAGGTAAAGTTAGTTCAGAGGTGTGTCATGAAGAAGTTGAAGGAGTGAAATTCTTTGGCATAAGTGTGTTCTAGAGACATGGAAGGTCACATGTTGATTTTGTCTCTGGATGATTATGTGAAACTGGTCAGCACGCCGAGGGTTGGACAGTTTTATGAACAGTGTCTTGATTCACATGATGAAGTTAAGTACATGCGTACTGGACCTGAGGTTGCCCACGCAGTGGGAACTATCAGCAAGTTTGGAGCCAATCTAGGAAAGAAGCACTGAAGGGCATTTTAGTGGATTCTCAGGTATCTGAGAGGGACCGATAGCAGGGATTTTTGCTATGCAGGGTCAAGTTCTTTTCTACATGGGTTTGTAGATGCGGATGCGACAGGTTACTTGGATGACAGGAGGTGCACCACAGGATTTGTGGTGGTTGGTCTTCAAAGTTGAGCTTGAAGAGGGATACAAGCCAGGAAACAGATTAGACAATGTATAGGTACAGGTACAGGTGCAACTATTTATCTTCAAGTGGGAGATTGTTAGGTTGTGGAGCTAAAAGCTTCATTGTATACAGACATGGAGGAGGTTGCTGAGGTGCAGAGCAACCGACATCGATCAGGCCAACTGTCGTCGATCATATTCAGAGCATAAGGTTGTCGACATTGGTCAGAGATCGACTGACGTCGATCACCTCCAGACAGACAGGGACTGACATCGATTGCCTGTGCGTTTTAGAACTGGTTGTTGACGAACAGTTAGTTAGTTGAATGGGTTGTTTGCATGTAAAGACTAATTTTAGTCTTGAGCTGCGGATCTAATTATTGTAATTGAATGTCTAATTATTGTTTGTAGACTCATGGGCTGTATTGTAATTTGTGCTAGTTGAGTAAGAGCAAGGTTAACTCCTTCAGAGTCAAGAGAGGAAGGTGTGTTCCTCCTAGTTCCACAGGGGTGCCGATTGTGTATGATCAGGTAGAGCTGCAGGTTGTGCAAGATCAGGGAGGTCAGCAACACAACAGATAACAAGATCAGGTGAGATCTACTTGGAGTACATTGTGTACTTGGAGTATGTGTGTATACTCAGTCATGGAGTATGAGGAGTACTTGTGAACTGGCAGTAGTGATACTAACTGGTGGTACTGGCAGTAGTGATACTGACTAGTTGGAGGTGAACACCTACTCTGTGTTTGAGTTGTGTGTTGGGACCGTACTTAAGAGAGTGAGCTCTTGAAGAGATTTACTATTTATGCCTTAGAGGTGTGGGAGCCCTAGAGGTGTGTAAGGAAGAAGACTGTGGCATCTTCTTTGTTGTATTTCTTTCTAGAAGAGTATTAATACAATTGGGTATTGTCTATCATATTCTGTGTTATTTTCGAATTCTAGTTACTTGTTACTTCTGGTTAAATTTCGCATTTAGTTGCTTGTACATGGTAATCAATTGTGCTTCCTAGATCCTGACAAAGTGGTATCAGAGTTGTTTGTGGTTCTAGATTCCTGATAGTTAGGTAATAAATAAGATAAAACCCAACCTTGTTAATTAATATGTTGCACTTAAAAATAAAATTAAATATAGGTCTGTATAAAAATATTGGCATATATATTGTAACACAAGGATCATTACAATGCAACTTATATAAAGTTTAATGCATCTTCACATATATTCAATGTAGGCAAAGGAATATATTACGCAACTTATATAATATTCATTATGTAGGGTTTATATTTTCTTGCATAGAGAAATGTAGGGTTTAACCAATTTTAATAATCACAACCGCATGTTTAATTATTATAAACACATGGCCTTTAAAAAGGAACGCAAACCTCTAGTTATTAACACATAATACTAACCACATTCCTTTTAACACAGAAAAATAATTACAAGACCAACTTGAGTATTTTGTTGAACATCTCTCTTTTCTCTTCTTTTCCTCCGATTTCTTTCTTCCAATTCTCCTACTTCCTATCTCTTTTCGTGTGTTCTTTATTCCCAAAATTCTCTTTTATTTATAAAACTTATTTTCTTTTCTCATTTTTGCGCTCCACCTTTGCATGAAAACCCTCTCTTTTGATTTATCCTATGCATGATAAATTTACTCTCTTTAAATTTCTATTAACTGTTGTTTACTTCCTTTCATGTCATAGTTTACTCATCTTTTGATTTCTTTGATCATTATAAAAAATATGTCATTATAAATTACTACGCCATTTTTCATGTTCTCTAAATCTAAATATAAGTTTAAGTTGACTCAATAAATAATAAAATCTATTTTCCTAAATAATTTCATGCATAATTCAAATTTTAAGAAAATAATCTTTACAAAGATAATTATTTAATTCACCAATAGATATTTATATCATTAATTGCCTTTCATTTACAAGATAATCGTATCTAAAATAATAATACCTTTATAGCAATCAATAATTATTTTTAAAAAAATTAAATTCAAAAATCAAAACAATTAGAATAAAGAAATCTAATGCACACTAAAACTAATTTCACACATATACATAAATATGATCACAACCAACATGCACTAACATTTTTACGCATATCATTTAAAAACTAATGTGCGTGTGTATAGTGTCATTAGCAATTTCCTCTGATATTTTTTCAATCGTCACGTCTAACCCATTCTCTCTGATGATGCTCTCCCTCGTCAAGTTCTAAATGTATGATTTATTTTACATCCACCTCGTAACAAGTACGTAGTTAGTCTAAATCATCATCTAATCATCCAATGTAGTAAAACTAACAAATACATACCCACAATGTACAGTATAATTAAAATACAACTGGTACATTATGTATATTAATCAACAATATCACTGTTCTTTACCAGTATATGTCAAAATGCTCAAATCAAAGTAATTATAATTAATTAATAATCATATTAATCCATAAATTAAATATAAGGTGAAATTGAGATGTGACATCTTAATTAAAAAGTTGGGGGCGATGGGATGGGAGGCATGGGGCAGTGGCAGGGGGTTCTTCATGCCTTAGGGTTTAACAAGAGGGAGACTAGTTCTTAAGACGATAAGGGACCACCATAAATTATGATCTTTAAATAAAAATCAATTCTAAACCCATCACCAACATATTTAAGATGAAACTCAACAACTTCGAAATCTTTCTAAATACTCTTTGCAACAAATAACCTTTTAATTTTTACAAAAACATAATAGAAAAATATAAAATCGTATAATTTTCTAACAATTCTTATCATAAAATACACGTACAAAAATACAATATCTTAAAAAAGATTTTCCAAACCTCATTCTTTTAATAACTCTTACAATCCACTTAAGACAAAACAATTCGTAATATTCCCTTTAATAAATATCTTAAAAGAGATTTTTTCTCTTTAAAACGACAAAAACGACTTAAATTCATAAAACTTTCTACGTCAACTTGTTCTCGCTCTCTGTCCACCTGCAACTCCTTATCGACTTCAAGTTCGGCATTTCTAAACATGACGCGAGGCTTACCTATACGCACATGTAGATATTTATTTATTTCTAAAAATGTCGGCAAAGTGCATTGTGGACCTCCATCAATGTCATTTTTTTCTTTATTTATTTATTTAAAAAAATCAAAAAACACAAAACACACAGCCAATGTCGGCAATGACCTCCATCAATCAGGTAAAGAACCCTTCGTCAAAACTCGGGTCCACCGCCTCTCCGACAATCACCGAATTCGACTGAAATGGATCATTTCAGTTTGCGGCAGCCTTGACGGGACGGATTTCCGTTAAGTTTCGTTGGAAGTAAATGAAAGACCACAGATCGACTCCCGCTACGATAGCAAAATAACCGCGTATTACTGATTTATCGGCTTTCGCATCTTAAAGCGTTGATAATAAAATACTCTCATAGCATGAAAGAAAAGCTGTAAACTTAAGAAACACAGGGTTCAATTACAGAATTATTTCATACAATCAAAGTTTTAAGAGGAAAAATAATGGAAGATCCCCTGATCATGCATAAAGGTTCTAGTAGCAGTGGAAACGGAGGCCGAAAAATGATACCAGGAAGAGCTAATGCAATTGCGCATGGAAACCGCTATCAGAGAGCTGCAGCGCTTGTTGATTTGGTTAGTTTTCATATCTTTTCTATTTTTAAACTTAGATATTTAATTAAAAAAAGCATAGTTAAGGTAAACAGAGGTTTAGATCTGAGCTATTTTTAAGTCATCCGGCGCGTTTTCGCTGTCAGCGCATCTTCTTGCTAAATTCTGTCAAAGATTTCTGTATAGATTCATTTATATTTCTTATAATTCTTTATTTCAGGTAAATTGTTGGGGGCATTGCTTGTTTATCTTTTAGGGCCTTTTTAATCTGTATCATTTGAAGTAGGCTTTGCGATTAGGGAATCTGTGTTTTAACTTCGGATAAAAATGACAGCATTTGTTTACAGGGTTTACGAGCATTCAAGCTTGTAACTGCTGTAACGTTAGGTTAAATTTGATGGCCGTGTGGAATATTTACGTTTTCAGTCATAAAATTATAATCATTTTTTCTGTAAACCGTAAAAAATTATAAAAGTTTATTATATATATATATTTAAAACGAGCATAAATTATATTAGTGGAGTGTTGAATAAATAATTTCACTAAAAAAAATCATGACAGACAGTTGAGATCGTCTTCACAATTCTTATTTTCTTTCGGACTAAATTCCTAAGTATTTTAATTTTTCAAGCTGGTACAAGGCCTTTTCGTATATAGTTATTCAGAGTTTGAATCACATGGCGCCTGGGTTCGACTCCTGGGAGAGTATTCAACATTTTGGATAAATTATATGGTCAGTTTTTCACCCTTATTTTTTCTAAAATTGCGAAGTTCGCCATGTAGGGCTTGGGGATTCTCTTTGTATTTTGATGTTTTTTTTCAAAACAAAACAAATGGGTCGTAAAAAAGGAATACTACCTCAAAGAATTAAATCCCACAAGGGATTTTGAAGAAAAAACCTATATAAGAGCAAACATTAAATGGAAAGCAAAAACGTTGATTGCCCAACTTAGGACGAGCTCTCATCATCTTAGGTGTGAAATGGGTAGATGGCTAACTCCTAAAGAGGACTGGGAGGAGAGAATATGCCTCTTTTGCAACAAAGGCATGGTGGAGACGGAACGACACTTCCTCTTGGAATGCGAGGCATACAAAGACATCCAACACAGTTATGGTGAAACTCTGAAAATCGCCAATTTGGACACCATGTTTGAAGCGACAACGCTAGATAATACGGCGAACCTCGTGATCAAACTTCACAGTAGAAGGGAAGATCTCAAGAAGGAAGTTCAAGCAACTTAGGGAGCATTTTTGTCGCTGAGGTCCCGTCTGATATGAATGTGCGCGACTAATGGGTCCCATAAACTGCTGCGGTCTTATGGACGCTATTAAAATCCTTCATTCATTCTCGAGAGATTTTTAAAGTAATTGATGAAAGGATATACTTCCTATAGAGACGTACGCATTATCTTTAACTATATTTTTAAAAGTTATTGTAATTATGTCATATATTTCAGGATTTTAAAAATTATTATAATTATATCATATATTTCAGAATTTTATTTGATTTATTGGTGGTAAAAAAAATAAAAATCATATTAAGTGTATTAATAATTCATTTTGCTCAATTTAATGTTAATTTTTTTTCTCATTTTTTTTGGATTTGAATTAATTTTATTTATTTTTTAATATTTCTTAATATTTTTATTTTAGTAAGTGGTTTGAGAATAGAGTTTATAATCATATTTACTAATTAAATTATAATTTTATTAATTTTAATTATAATTTTTTTGATGAATCACGTTGTACGCAGTGATCTTTAGCTAAAAGTTAAGAATTGAGGGGTATCTATTCCGTCAAAGTCATCTCGGGTATGATCTCGATTTTATCACTTTTTGCGTGTCAGTTTTTGCTAGTAGCAAGAATTGATCCCTAGTGGGCTCTTTGTGAGCCACACAACTTCAACAGTTGAAGTTCACATTTTTATTATAAATTTAAATTTAAGTAAACTTAAAAAATAAATCTAGTCATTGTAGTTTAATTTTATGACTCTACTAAATGACAGTGATAGACTCAATACAAACGGGAGCAAGAATCGATTTGACCCGATTAATGTTTTTTACCAAGTTAAAAAATGAACCTATATTTTTTAAAAACTAATACTATTTTGTTTTACCTAATGTTTTTGTTGAGTCTGACATACTAATGAAGAGAGATTAAGATCATATATATTTTTGATACGGGTAATCATTTTCGGACTGGAGCTTTGAACTAGTCTGGGACACACCCAGGAGGTCCAGATCTCCCTTACAATAATTACCAATGGCCACTATCGACCTAACTAACATCCTTGACAGGATGTTATTATCAACAATACCAATATGGTCAAGGCTCCAATCGTCCAAACATCACCAACAACCACCGTTGATCTAAGAGCATGGTCCCACGTTGAGGGATAGCTAATTGTTTTAAGGGGGTGCTACTGAGAAATTATAAGAGAGTTTTCCCTGATGAGTAGTCACATGCATTTTTAAAATTCATGCAATATATGCTACTTAGAAAAATTAAGAGTATCTTATTAAAAAAAATTAAAAGAAAAAAAAAATGATTGGATACTAATATATAGTTGGCAACCAAAAAAATAGGAGCAACCATGCCATTGTTCAATGCCCTGCTGCTTCCCACTCCAAAACTTCTTCCTAAATTGTAGTTGCTCCTTGTTTTAAGGTGCATATATTTTAGAAGCATTTTTTTAAATTTTCATAATGCATGAGACCGCAATACCCAAAATTATAGAAGCCGTAGCCCCAAGCATGGGACCCCTCTTTAACACTCCTTTGAGATTTGAACTTGGTTGGTGTTGGACGACCGCAATACCCAAAATTATAGAAGCCGTAGCCCCAAACATAGGACCCCTCTTTAACACTCCTTTGAGATTTGAACTTGGGTGGTGTTGGACACATAACTACTCCACCCTTATCATATATTACTAGGGTAGAATTTTTTTGTAAAAAAAATTATAGAATTATTAATCAATAAAGTATATGATAAATTGAAAATAAACACCTCAATATTTTAAAAATAAATGGATTTAAAATATCTTCTAATTTATAAATCTTTAATAAATAAGTAAAACTAAAAATATATTTACTTCAATTATATAGTGTTTAGTTTCAATTTAAGATGATACAAAGATTTATTAAGTCTAGAAATATATAGACTTCAATGATGTAATGTTTAGTTTCAATTTAAGAGATATTCCAGTTATATAAACTCCGGTCAAAAGCCTTTTACCCTATCAAATTTTAATATATATATATATATATATATATATATATATATATATATATATATATATATATATATATATATATATAAAAATTTGATAGGGTAAAAGGCTTTTGACCGGAGTTATGAAACGGTACTAGGACACAAAAGAGGGCCCAATCCCCACTAACAAGAAGATGTGAAAATGATAAAAGGAGGAAAACAAATAACATAGACAACAATACACTTCCTGCAAGGAGAATGAGGCAACACTGAGGGAAATAAGGGAAAATAACTGCTCGACAAACCTTATGCCAAAAGCCAACAAACAAACTATGACCAACATTAAGACTTTAGCCAATCCAACATGAATGATATCTGAAAAGATAAAATAAAAACGAAATCCAATCGAGATACACCTAATATAAGGTGGTGTAGTCTCAACCGTAAGCAAGACTCTGTTTTCTCTTGTGCCTCAAAATAAGGACTTTCATTGTCCACTGGGATCCCTCTCTCACTAGTGCTTTTGCCTCAGATCTCAACCTTTCCGCCTCAAAGCATCTACCTTTCTTCTTTGTGGTGGATCCAACATCAGCTTTAAGTTTCCCAGCACACATGGGCCAGGAGACCGCAATATGAGAAAGGGGGGATGACATAGTAGGGGGGCAACAAAAAGGGAGCAACACATGGAGGGGAGTCATGGTTGACAGGATTGGTGGGATGGAACGAAACAAGGGATGGGGGGGAGGACAAGATGGGGGAGAGGACAAATGAACTACATCCACACATAACTGCCCTGCCGCCAAATTATTTAGTTTTGACATAAAAGGAAATTCATGATATATATATGTAATTTAAACATCAATTTTATTTATTTTGATAGCCATAATTTACAATGGTAATGGGGTGGGTGTGGAGTGTAAGGTTAAATTTAATGGTCGACTTTATCTTTTCCATTAATTTTTTTATGATAATTTATCATTTAATATTATCTTTCAAAAGTTAGGATAATTTATTTTTGATGAAGAAAACATCAAAAGGTTAATTTTAAGTTGAAGGCTTCCACGAGAAATTTTTATTAGATATTATTTTTTGTGATAATTTTTTACTCGTGTAAATTTTTAGTCATTACCTAAATGATATTTTTCCTTGTGTATTTTTAGAAATAATCATAAGATCAAGAGACCCACTTTAGCACATAATTGGCATAAACATTTATTATTAGGGAGAGGAATGGTAAATATAAGCACCACTTAGGACATTCATTACCAGATACTACTTCCCAAATAAGATAAAAATACAAGTCAATCGCTGTAGAGGTAGGAATAATAACACCATAGATAATATGGTTTCCATAAAGAATAGAACCAAAAACACGGTCACGCATCATCAATATCTACGACTAGTCCTTGTCTCCAAATCTTGCACCCTAAAAGAGAGTGTTTAGTCATCTCCTAGATTTGGGCAATGTTGGAACATTTCCAGTCCTATGGGTATACCTATGGAGGAAATGGACTTCTACATTTAAAGGGCTAGCTCCCTGTATGTCTCTCCAAGACAATCTCTACTAAACCAACTTGTTTAAAGGGGAAAGAGTTATAAATTTACAAAAAAGGAAATCCTATTCTAAGAGTGGTGATACACCAAAACTATTTTCCACATGAATGTCAGATTCTAGTGCACAATACAAAAAAAACACAAACCATTTCCAAACTCTAAAGATTCTAACAACAATATTTCAATGTAGAGGTGAGATATGTAAAAAATGACACAAGGTAAATGAGCTGAAAGGCAAACTTTGCACATTCAAGACAATAATACACATGTAGAAATTCAATACACTTGGATACACACTTTGTGACCAGTTAGACTAAGAACTCTTGTTCAGGTATGAAGGATAAAGTGGGTAGAAGGATGGAAAATCATCACACGCTGCCACTATACGTCTCTTGCACACTCAGACCAAAAACTCAAAAAAAGCTTGAAGGAAACATATTTATGCTAAATGCTTAAAGGAAGAACTTGAATCATTTTAGCAGGGCTTCGCCATACACTGCGTGCTCCTTTTTTCACTAGCCAAGGGGTTGTATATATAGAAAAAGGGAGAGAGAGAGAGAGGAAAGCCTTTTGGCGCCAATGAGAGGAATCAATTTTGTTGGAAGTCATTGTCTTCAGCTGCAATTGTCTTTGCCGATGATGCTCATTAGGGCACTTTGATTGATCCATGTCACCCACTTGAATGCCCTTGGCTTGCCCTCTTGGAAATGCTTTTTCAATGACTGCTTAAAAAAATAGAGCTATGTGGAGATGGCGCCAAAAATGGTTGTTGCTAATGGAGCTCCCTATTGAAGATTTGTTTCGACGCCCAACTGCTTCTCCTTGGCTTGTTGTGATGCACATGGCATGGAGAGAAGTTGTTTTTATTTTGTTTGGCTTTGTCTTTCCTTTTTGATTGGTCCTCAAGGAATGACTCGAATTGGTGATTTTGAGTCGTTGATATGCTGGGCACGGATGCTTGTGGATCATCCTCCATTTGTCTTTGATAAGTCGATTCTACTCCAGCTCACGCCACGTTGCAGCTTCTCATTTGTCTTTGTCTTTTCGAAAAGATTGTTTCGGATAAAATGTCTGAAACAATTCTTTCAGACAAAATGTTCGAAACAATTCTTTCAGGTTTTCACTAAGTGTCCCTTCGAAAACTTTTTGAAGGACACTTTTGCCGAGAAAGACCCTTCGAATTTGTGAAAATGCCCCTTCCAAAGGGTAAGAGACCTTCAAAATTTTGGAAATGTACCCTTCGAAAGGATGGAGTTGCCCTTCGAAAAAGTTGAACTGCCCTTCGGAAGAATTGAACTACCCTTCAAAAAAATGGAGTGCCCTTCATAAACTTTGAAAGTGTTCCTTCGGAAGTGTTGAAACCTTCAGACTTCTTGAAACGGGCGTTTCTGAAGGGAACGTGCCTTTCGAAAAAGTTTAAGACTTTTACCTTGGGAAATTTGAGAGGTATTATCAAGACCATTTCGAGCTTTCTAAGCCCTATTACTTAATCACTTTGGACCTCTCATTGCTCTCTACTTATAAAGCAATTTAAGACTTGCTCCTTGGAAAACCCGAAGTCATGCATCATTGAAAACCCGCAAAGCATTGGAAGGAGTAATTCGGGTTCATAAACTGGAATTACTTCTACTCATGAAATTTTTATAAGTCGAGTCGTTCAGAGAACCCGACTTGGTCTTGAGGAGTAACTCGGGTTTATGAGGGGCCAAGACTTGACTTGTGGAGAACCCGACTTACACTACAATGGAGCCAAAACACTTTAGCCTCCTTGACTTGCTATTTTGGAGCTCTGAAAAGCCCTGTTCTTGCAACTGCTGTTCGACTCTCCTTGAAAATGGTTGAACAAATTGTAATGAGGTGAAATTTGGTCAACAATGCCTATATCAATAGGATAAGGGTTGGGCTCCTTAGTTATATCTAGATTCTCTGGAATAGAGCATATAGATGTGATGTCAGGACACCTTAAGATGACGTAGCCTTAAATGACAAGGTTAAAAAAATAAGGGGTTTACGATGGAAACTTGGGCACCTACAGACAAAAGGTGTGGTGAGTGATGAAATGTTTCGAAGATTGGAAATTACACATAGATTCATAGGCTTCTCCAAGTAGTGAATTACATTCCCTATTCCTCCCCCTACTAACAATGTTTACAATAATTGTATACCAAAATAAATCCCCTTACCTTATAATTATTATAAAAAATACATTAAAAAAAAGGTCATTTAGATAATACCTATTCATAAAAATCATTTAATTAATGACTAAAAACATACACAAATATTCTCTATTTAAAATTTTGAAATGTTTTTGCATTTACGACACTAATCTTGAATAAATATACATGACAAATAAAATTAATCAAGATAACACAAAAATAAATAAGGAAAAGTCTGCATAAAACATACATATACACAATGACCAAATATGATAAAATTGATATTTACAATATATCTAATTCTAAATTTTAATTTCTACAATATGTTTTAATGTCTTTTAAATTTTGTTCCCCATAATTTTTCACTCCGTCAATGATTCTTTCTATTTACGAATACAAAATTTATATTTTTATTCCTTTCGAACGGTTTTTTCACTTTTTACCAATTTTTTTTCGATCCGAGCCGCAGTTTCGCGGACGTTATTAGAATATGTGTATTCTTGTGAATGTATCATTGAAATCAATTTTGTCGAGGGTCCCCCATAGCTAATTATAAAATGCCCGGGACGAATCACTTGTCGCCACTAAATGTTACTTTGACTTGTTTGCAATCCAAGAAATCAAAACGTATCGGGGCGATAACTGAAAAAAAGAACACCTCTTGAAAATTGGTGGACCCACATGCCACAAGCCTAAGTTTTAAATAACCCGATTTATATGTTTACAGCAGCGCCAGTATTAAATACCTTAACGAAGTTCTACTGAATATTACATTCAGTTTTCAATATACTACGGACGCGTTGTCCAGGAAGTGCCCCAAACATCACGGATCAATTTCCGCTACGATCACGAAGCTGCCGCCTGTTACTGATATGCACAGCCTTTAGCGTCTTAAACCCTGACGGAAAAAAAATTGAGAAATAGTATAAGAACAGCTGACAATTTAAGGAGCAGAAAGGTGAGTTTTTTTGTTCAACCAAGCTCAGATTAGAAAAAACCATGGAGGATCGTCTGATAATGGATAGCGGCGGTACTAGCAGTGTCAGTGGCAGTGGCAGTGGCAGTGGCAAAGTGATCTATGGAAGAGCAGATGCCATAGCCAATGGAAATCGCTACGAGAGGGCCGCAGCGCTTGTTGATCTGGTTAGTCTTCATAATATGTTCATATTGATATTTAGCTTACATAATAGCAAACAAACGTCAAACTTCTGTTACGAATAAGCTATTTTTGGTCATGCATAGGCTAAATTTTGTCAAGATTTCTAATAACTACATAATTTTTAACGATATCCCTTGCAAACGCTACTTTTTTTTGCCTTTTTCTTTTCATTATATCAAAGCAGGAATCATGATTAGTATATTTAGATCGACTTTATGTCTGAATTTTAAGCTGGAAACAGCGTATTTCCAGCTCCGGTATGTTCCATGTCCAACTAGTACCAGGGACAGAGACAGGGCCGCGGCAGCCTATTGAAAAATCAACATCCAATTTTTCAACTCACGGCAAAGTTTTTTCAAAATTTCTCTTCGCACCGTGATGGCAAATCATAGGTTCACATCCGTGGCAGGGCCTGGGTGCCGTGCAATGCCACTTGGAAGCAGCCACGATCAGTTGTGCGGGAGTGGTCTCATACGCCCAAATATATTGCGGATTGCATAAGGGCCTTTCATTTTTTGAATAGAAAAAACATAACAGAATAACTTATATCAGATTTCAGAGCAGTGAAACTGGAACTGTTTTAACCATTGTAGTTCCTCAAGGTTTGTAAAAATAAGTATCGATTATGAGTAAATTTAATATAATAAATTCCTTGCAGTGCCCCTTGTAAGAAGTCACTGTCAATTGTGCGAGGTGGTCCCATATGCAGAAATATGTTGTGGAAGTTATAAGGGCCTTTCCTTTTTTATTGAAAGAACATAACACAGTAACTTATATCAGAGTTAGGAGCAGTGAAACTGCAACTGATTTAACCATTGCAGTTCCTCAAGGTTTGAAAACATAAGTATTGATTTCTTTTAAAGTAAATTACATACAATAAATTCCATGCAGATGTGCAGGTTCTGATTGCTGCCATGGCAGTGCTTTGATTATCTGTTAGGCTATCATGCAAAGGTGTCTTGCCCTTATTTCAGGGGCACATTCATTTTTGACTTTTATCTCAGTTTGCTCTTCTAAATTTTTGTTTAGGGAAAATATATATTATCATTGGGTGAAGATGCAGTTTTATGCTCGTCTGCAATGGCTTATAAATGATTTATAAAGTAGTAGTTGCATCGTTTTCGTGAGCTGATTGGTATGCAATCTGATCATTTAGTGGCCTGCTGTCCCATTCCATAAAAGGGCCATATTGACGAGTTGTACTTATAATTTTTTTATTTTTATTTTACCAGTTTGGTAGGATGAAAATTTATTATTGGGTGTATGAAATTACTATATTGCAAGAGCAGATTCACAACATTAAATCACAATTCGACACAAGGCATGCATAGATTACAGCAATGACTTGCCAGTAAGAGCAGAATAGAGTAGATCCACACAATATAAGTGAATTGAACTGTAGAAAATAGATTATCAGACTGAGCCACTTCAAAGGGGCAAACTCCACAATTTTGACAATAGGAGTATAATTCACAATATGATGATCCAATACTCAAGCACTACCTCCTTTTAAATAGTGTAATTAGGCTAGGTGGACTCCATAATCCCTATTGGGCCAACAACTCATAATAGTATAAAATCTAAAAATCACCAAATGAGTGAGTCAAAACTTATGCATGCCACAAGTTAGCCACTCCATAACCCGATACCTCTTATAAGCTAAGTGCATAACATGCCCTCCCATCCCGCCCCCTTTGAAGCATTGTCCCCAAGCTAACCAATTGCAAATGCTTTTGCATGAATGCTTCATCTTCCCATGTCTCATCTTCCTTAAGCAAGTTCTTCCACTTGACAAGGTATTTTGTGATCACTTTAGTTTGCTGCCTCTTATATCGTGTTTGGAGAATTGCTTCAGGTTCCAAAATGATTCTTCCTTCTTCATCTAGCTTTGGTAACTTTGTCTGGGCTAGAATCTTATGGCTAATTACTTTCTTCAAACAAAAAACTGAAAGTTTGGATGCATTTTTGCTAATGGAGGCAACCCTAGTTTGTATGCCACATTGCCAATCATTCGCAAAATTTGACTAGTTTGTATGCCACATTGCCAATCCTTCGTAAAATTTGATAAGGGCCATAATACTTGGGTGCCAATTTGTTATATTCTTTTGCTGCTTTAAAGACATCTGTTTATATAGTTGTAACCTCAAAAAGACCCAACTACTTTAAAATGTCTTTCACTCTTGTGCTGGCCAGCCTATTGTTTCTTTTTGTTTTGTGCCATGGCGAGGTTCTCTTTGAGATTAGAGAGTATTTCTTGTTAATGTTGAATATGCTCTTCCTCCACGTGAACCTATGGTTTCACTTTTAAGAATGAAGTGATGGATGGTAGGTGATATCCATATAGTACCATAAATGGGGACATTTTTGAAGAAGTATGGAAAGAAGTGTTATTCCACCATTTTGCTAGTGGCAGGCAGTTAACCCATTTGGATTGTTTATCAAATGTTAAACAACACAGATAACCCTCCAAGAATTTTTTTGACAATCTCAGTTTGCCCATCAAATTGGGGGTGATAACAAGAGCTATGGGATAGCTGTTTACCAGCACAAGAGAATAAATCAGTCAAAAAATTACTAGTGAATATGGGATTGTGGCTACTTACTATAATCTTTGGAGTACCATGTAGCTTCTAAATTGTCTCCATGAGTGCAATTGCTACTGTGCTGGCTATAAAAGAATGAGATAAATGGGCATATGTTGTGAACCTGTCCACTGCCACCATAATGACATTTTCCCCTTCTAATTTCGGCAACATTATTATGAAATTCATGGAAACTTCCTCCCATTGCTGGCAAGGGATAGATAAGGGTTGAAGAAGACTAGAAGTGTTAACTACGCCACCATTGTTTTGTTGACACACGAAATATTCAGCCACAAATATCCATACATCACTTTTGAACCCTTTCCAAAAAAATTCTTGCTTGATCTAGTGATAAGTCTTCATGAAACTTGAATGGCCATTAGTAGGCGATGCATGGAGCTCCGCTATAACCCTTTTTTGAGGCCCAAGTTCTTATATAGATACAGCCTATCCTTGTACCAAAGAGAGTTACCCTTCCACACAAATTTATCTGAAGTACTACGATCTTGTTGTAGTTGCTGAATGAGATGGAAAGTATCCTGATCTTATCGCCACTCAATGCTTGCCTCTTCCACCCAATCTACTTGTAGTATTGACATGGTGCAAAGTAATGCTTTAGTGTTTTTGTCCCTTCTAGAAAATGAATTTTCCATCACATTCTCTTTCTCTTTCTCTTGTATGATCTCAAAGTCATATCCCAACATATTAGTGACCCATTTTTGTTGCTCCTCTGGTGATGGATTCTATTCTAAGAAATATTTCAAACTATTGTGATCCGTCTTCACTTTGAAGTCTCTACCCATCAAATAAGGCTGCCATTGCTCGATTGCATGAAGAATAGCCAACATTTCGTTCTCATAAATTGGCTAGAGTAATTTCTTCCCTTTGAGTTGGCTACGTTCAATGGTTAAGGGCCTGCCCTCTTGCATTAGAACTGCACCAATTCAAGGTCCCGCGACATCACTCTCTACAATCAAGGATTTGGTGAAATCAAGAGTGGATAAAATTGGAGTGATACACATAGCCTCCTTTAGTTTCTCAAATGCTTTAGTTGCTTCCTCATTTTAGTGAAAAGTATCATTTTTTAGGGAGCTATGAGTGGGGATGCTATGTTGCCATAATTCTTGACAAACTTACAATAGTATCTTGTAAGTCCTGAGAATCCTGTTAAGTTTTTGAGGGCTTTAGATACTTTCCATTCCACCATGGCCTTGATCTTGCTATAAAAGAAAGAAAGAAAGAAATTATATTAATGTCCATGAATGACCAAAAGAAGGTCAATGGGACTCGAGAATACACCCAATTACAATAGAAAGTGCTAGGGTAAAAGAACCCTATGAACAACAACTATCTAAATACAAGAAGAACAAAAGCACTCAAAGTAAATGTGGGGTAAACCCAACGCAGTAAGTCCCACAACCCATGTGGTTAGGGTAACAATACAAATAGCCATGTGGGGGGAGTAAGAACTTTCAAAGAGCATGGGATGATGAAAGTTGAAAGACAAAAAGATTGGGTGGTAGTCTCATCGAACATCTCCGATCATGCCCGAGATAGAGAAATCAATTGTGTCATTGTCTATCACTATGAAAGGGCCAATAGAGGATCTGATATTGCTCCTTGGGGAATGTCTAGGGCTAAGGGGGCTAGGTTGGGTAATCCTAGGAGGAAGCAAAGCGCCACCCCTAGAGTCCCTCCTAACATCCAAAGCTAAAGAAGCTTTTGTGGCAGCAAAGAAACTCGTAATGTGTGCTTGCCTTCGTAGCTTGGGAGTGGGTCGCGAAGAAGTAGATCCACATGCCAAGAAGTAGATCCATGATACTGAGGAGCAGATTCCCGTCACTAAGAGCTAGTGTGTTGGGGTACCTTAGGAGTAGTGTTGTGTAGAGATGAGTGCTGCCTCACTGATCTACCCCCCTCATTATGTGAAGCAACAATATCCAAAGGGTGCTTAATGCTACCAATCTCTTTTAGGGGCTGAAAGAATGAAGTGATTAGCTTGGGGGCTCTAAGGCCTCCTTGTAAGGACCTTTGTCAAAGGGTGACAACCTCTCGAAGAAAAAGACTTGGTATCATTGATCCGGGCACCGAAAGAACGTGGATAGAGAGTTGCTCAAGTCTTTGTAAAGACAAGTTATGTCCCTTGGATCTAATAATAAATAGGGTATCTGAAAATGAAGTGCTCCTCAATCTCCACCTCCTAGAAGGGGGAAAGACAAAATATATGGTCCCCATGTAGAATATGATGATCAGCCTTAACACGCAACTGGTGTGAGCATGCCCTTAATTGGTAGAGGGGAAACCCCAAGCCTTGAGACCATTGACAATGGAGATAGTCAAGGTGACAAATGACACCATCCACCACCTGTAAGAAATGCTCAGTGTAAAAGGCAAGCTTGGGGCTGAGCAGCGAAGAGGGAGAGGTTCAAGTGACCTAGATGTACTACTTATATATATCCTCTTTGACAGCTTTAACGATGACCTCCTTTAAGGGAATAAGCCAAGGAGGGACATCCAAAGAGTACCGCAAGGAGATAACCTATAAATAGAGATGCCAATAGATTGGAGGAGCAAACTAGTCTCAGAATACTAGCAATGTCAACATCTATTGGGGCCCAAATATGCAATCCTCTCTGAAGGACATAGGGTAAAGTATGGACACCTTGCATGGCCTGAAGCTGAATCCTCGATGGTTATGAGTTGGTAAACGTAGAAAGTAAGCCTGAAGATAGTCTCAAGTCATAGAGGTTGGGTGGAAAACTTAGCTTGGACGATGCATTGAGGTGCAACGGATCATATGCTGAATCGTGAGAGTTTGGACCCTCTCAATATGAGCCCAATCAACGGAATGTAAACTAGGTCCCTAAACCTCGTACTCATATAAAAATGTAGGCTTGATAACTATATCGAAGAGGTGCATCTTTGAAGGGATATACTAGAAGTGGATTTGAAAGCATTGGCACTCCAAGATATAAAGGGAGGCATATCCCTTGCAAATTCGTGTCTAAGAGGTAGGGTTCATACTAAAATATGGTTTGGAAAACTGGAAACCCAAGTAAGTGTAGGCTGATGTGATCTCCAAAGGTTCCCTTTTGTAAAGGAACTAGATTTGGGAAAGAGAGCTTTTGGAGGTGTTGAATATCATGACGTTAGTTTTGCTAAGGTCGAACACCGAGAATGTTTGGAGGTGTTGAATATCATGACCTCAGTTTTGCTAGTGTTCACATTCACTCCTTCATAAGAGACAATGTGACCCAATTACTCCACTTCCTAGATTCCAAAAGCACACTTAGAAGGCTTCCTATAAAGTTGATGTTGCTTGAGAAGATGTAGGATTTGGTCAACATGGTGCAGTTGGTGTTACCATTTTTTGTTGTATATGAGTATATCATCAAAGAACACCAAGACAAACTTCCACAAAATTGGTTTAAATATACAATTCAACAAAATTTGAAATGTAGGAGCATTTGTGAGACCAAATGGCATAACAAGAAACTCATAATGGCCTTTTTGTTTTCTGAATGTTGTTTTGGAAATATCATCCTCCCTAATTCTGATTTGAAGATAACATGACATGAGATTTAATTTGGTAAAGACAACAACTCCATTTAACGTATCTAGCAAATCATCAATTACAGGAATATGAAGCTTATTTTTGATGGTGAGCTTATTTAGCTCTTTGTAGTCTAGACAAGTGTCAATTGTCATCCTTTTTACACACCATCACCACTGTAGAATGATATGCACTTTGATTGTGACAAATAATATCTGCTTCTAGCATCTCTTGGACCATGCACTCAATCTCACTCTTTTGCACATGCGGGTACTTGTAATCCCTTATGTTGGGTGATTGGATACTTGGTACAAGCTAAATAGCATGATCATGATCTATTTTGGGTGAAAGACCTTTTGGCATATCTTCAAACACAAATAAGTGTTTATCAATGATAGAATAAAGATCTGGTGGTGTTGATGCCTGTGATTGTTGAGCCTCAAATGAAAATAATTGTACCACAAATTCTAAAGATCATTTTTTGAGTATCTTTTGTATTTGATGGGAACTCACTAACTGTGGAGCTTTTGCTTGCAATCTGTGCAATTTGAATGTCTTTCTCTGTGAATGAAAATGCATGAATAGTTCTTGAATGTTCATCTCTATTTTGCCTAGTGTAATAAGCCATTGGACTCCCAATACTATATCTGCTTCATCCATGGGAATGAAAAACATAGGACTATCTAGTAGGCAATCTCCCATTGTGAGTTTAATACTGTGGCATTTTCTTGAATGATTATCCCACCATCAACATTCATGAGTTGAAATTTTAGAGTTGGAAAGATAAATCAATTCAGACGTGCCTCCAACTTCTTGTTGATGAAAATTGTGAGTAATTTAGTATTGTCACCATTTGTTTTTTCAAAAATCCCTCTACCTTGAGGGTTTGTGGGGTGATAATCCTCAATAGTGCATGACAAGAGATGGTTGTCTATGGATCCCTTGATGCTTCCTCTGTTGCATATTCAGGCTCATAATCCTCCTCCTCCTCTTCTTTTAGTGCTCCCTCAATATATAATAGCTTCTTCTTGTACATTTATGTCCTATACAGTATTTGCTATCACAATTAAAGCACAACCTGTTTGCAGTTTTTTCTTCAATTTGCCGAGGCGTCAATTTGGTTGGTTGTGGGAAAGAATGTGTTGGAGTGTTTAGATCTTTGATGCTAGTGAATGCTTGTTTCCTCGTAGCCAAAAGCTTCTCCTCTACTCTTCATGCCCTCATAAAAGCATTAGACAAACTTGGTGAATCAAAATATCTTAACTTATGCTGAATGTGGCCCTTCAGTCTGCCCGAAAACAGTCCAATCAGTTGTCATCTGTAAGATGCTGCACCCTTAAACTCATGTGGTTTGGACTTGTTAAATATAATCCTTTACCGTGGTTTGGTTTGTTTGAGCTTGGCTAATTGGGTGAAGTAGTTATCACCTAGGTTGCTACTATAGTGCGCCAAAAGCTTCTCAACAAAAATTGACCATGGGAAATTTTGGCCAGATCTGTCATTTATTCATCTATGATGAGTTCGCATTGGGCTGAATGTGTAAATACTGGCTGAACCATCACATATTCATTTGTGACGAGTTTACCGCATGTCAATATGTCACTGCAACAAAAAAAGGAATGGAATTGACGTAAAAGAGACTAAAAAACATTTGAAATCCTTGTCTGTTGGCTTTCCATGTGCCTAAAACTTTGTGTCAAAGTTGGAGAACATGTTCGTGTGCTAAGTACATGCAATTGGCATACTTGGATGGCATCTAGAGTTGAGTTTAGTGGTTATAGAAAGTTATAGGAAGTGGCAATTTGTAGAGAGCATAGACAATTGAGTGTAGAACAAGCAAAATGGATTTTTATAGATGTTTGATATCAGCCACAATGACCTTGTGTGCTTGTAACCTTGCATTTTGATGATAGTGGTAGGAGGCACAACCTCACTTAATGGAATTTTTACCTACAATGGGTTTCTACAGGATAAATCTCGTGTTGTTTACTTGTGTGATCATTGACATGTTTCTCTTTTCCATGTTTCACATTCAGTTTTTCATTTCCTTCATTAAAATCTGCAAATGGACAACTCTATGAATGTAATTGCATAAGATTAAAAAATGCACATAAGCAATTGAATTCAATATTAGACTCAGTAGAATCCACATTCGTGAGTTAAATATTGGTTTGTCAAAGCTAAGTATGTATCAACATGCAAGTTTTTAAAGACGGCTATAAATAAATTTTATATTTTCCAATCTAGTTTCAGGTACGTTTCCCATTGGCATTTATTTATATTTTTTAACTTGTTCCTAAAATATTTCTAATTTAGAAAAAACAGATATTTAATGAAATTTCAAACAACTATGCTAGAGGTACAGACAGTTTCCAGGTCGTTTTGATGCAAAAAATATCTATTTCAAGGAACTTTTATGCCTATATTTTTTTTATTGTTGTTTATAACTATTGGCCTACAAGTTAATCATGACAGCATTAATTAAAAATATGGCATGTTATTGCTTGCAGGCTGAAGATGGCATTGGATTGCCTGAAGAAGTAATGGATCCTTCAAAATTTGGACAGGCAGCCAAGTTCTATTTGATCTATATAAAATTTGATGCACTGTGGTCCTTGAATCTTGTAGCGTTGGTTCTATTAAACTTTTTGGAGGTTAGAAATGCTAATTTGCTTTCTGTCCGCAGCTTAATGGAGATAAGACTTGTTAGTGTCGTAGAAAGCATATTTAAATTAAAACAGCCATAAGGATTAAACAAATAATTAAGAAAGTGATAAATTTTGTATTGATAAGAAAGAGAATGTGAAATGATAAATTCTGAAATTTTAAAACCAAATGTAGAATGGCTTTTGTGGGAAAATGACTTGTCAGACATGGTATCCCATCCTTTGTTTGGAGATTATGACGTTACTTTTCCTGAGAAGTTTCTTTCCTTTCTCTCTAAGAATGTTTATTTTAGAAATCTATTTTGCATAACTTCTATATATGCCATTAATTTGTTTGGATTGTTATTGCTTTTAGGTGCCTCTATGGTGCAGTTCAAATACATGCGGTGACAGAAAATATTATTACTTGGGAGATTTGCCATACTTGACGTCAGAGCAGTCTATAATATATGAAGTTAGTTCATTGACACACTGTTTGATGGTTAATTGAATGTTGTGATGAATGAAACTATGAGATAAATTTCACTGTCTTGATTGTCTATTTTGCAGTAGATATTTCTTTCACAAGCACAATGATATAGGAGGTTTATAGAAACATTGAATAAAAGTCCAAATGTATGGACTCTTTGTGCATAATATGTGAAAATAGATTTTCAGTCGAGATCACTAATGCTAGTATCATAACTGTAGATACTAATTCAAGCAACTTAAGCGGTACTTTTGTTTGCATTTTTAGTACTTTCTTTGATTGAATGGTGAGTGTTAACATGGACTAGTGTTCTTTAATCATGGTATTTTATATTCTAATTTCTCATTATATATGCTTTTATTGCTCTTTCATTTGGGGTATGATTTATTGCTTTAAACATATTCCCACATCTTTCTGAAAGCTTTGATATAACCAGATCTAGCTCCTGTCATAGCTCTATAAGGAATCTTTTAAAAGAAATGAGTGTATATACTCTTTTTGTGCTTCAAGATGTTTATTTTTTCCTCTGTTCCTTCTCTCTTGTTTCTTTTGAACAAAATTCGTACACCGATTGGTATCTTTCAGGGTTGCCGCAAGGTCAAGGATTAAATGCTAGAAACTTGACCAATTGTATGGTAACCCATGTTCATTTCTTATTAGTGATTTCGTCACAAAAATTATGAATAGAACAAATTGAAGATAAATGCATTTTTGTAAGATGCTACTTAACACTGTCAATTTAGTAATTGTAAATATTTAATTGAATTTCCACTTATGATTTATTATAAGAGATGGTTGGGGATAAATATTAGTAAAAGCAGGATTGGATTGCTCAGTGTAATTGGAGAGGATACTTAAAAGTGCATTTCTTTGTTAAAGGTTGTACCACTGACATTGTGCGGTAGTGGTGTTCCTAAGAGAGTTAATCCTATGGAAATTGCTGTTATTAGCTCCGATTTCTAGTGGCTATCCATTTTGAATCTTAATGAGTGGAAGTTATGCTTCTCCTAAGCAACCCTCCATGGCAGGTCTAAGCAAATGACCTTCTCATCTTTCACTAGGAAAGCATTTGATACCAACCACACAATAACTTCCTGTTCCATTATTGTTGGCCATTTTTTGGCCTACATACCAAAATTTTGCCTAAGTGTGAGAGGGTGGGCATTCAAGCAAGACTTTGGGTTTTACACAGTAGAAGACTTTGGGTTTTTTGGAAGGAGAAGTCTTCGGGTTTTACAAGAGACACAACTCATTTCACTTTACGAGTAATCAACAGTTCAAACCCTCAGCAGAAGTAATCCGGGTTGGAAAACTCGAATTACTCTTGATAGTGCAAATCGGGTTTTGAGAAGTGCTTTGCTTATGAAAGTTTTATCAGTAGAAGTAATTCGGGTTTAGAAACCCGAATTACTTAGGATAGTGCATTTCGGGTTTCCCAGGGTGAATGACTTATCTCTTTTTATAAGTAACAAGCAATGAAGAATTCGAAGTAGGTGCCCGTGAAGAGTCCGAAGGATTCCTTCGGAATAATTGTCAAACATAGAGGAGATTGACATTTTTTCCGCAAGATAAAAGTCCAAATGAAAGAATAAACCAAGGGTCAACGGAATTCCAAAGGAAATGGACCAAACAAAGCCCAGAGAAAGTCAAAGCGAAAAAACCCGAGGGAATAAAGAAGAAAAATAAAAATTTAGAAGGAAAGATATCCTTTGGGAAAAATGCAAACAAATCAACAAAAAGGGGTAGAAAATAATAAAGCCAAGGAGATAATAAAACTCTGCAAGAAAACCAAAGGTAAATCCAGGGGGCAAGACATAAGAGCCAAAGAGAATAAAATCGGAAAAATTGGCAAGAAAGAAATCCGAAGGAATATAAGACCAAGGAGATAGCCAAAAAACCCGAAAATAATATATACAGGCAAAGCAGAATATCCGAAGAAAATCCGAGACCAAAGGAAATCCGTAGATAAAAAAGAATATCCGAAAGAATTAGGTAAGGGAATAGCCAAGAAATCCGAGGAAATATCGACCAAATAATCCAAAAATAGAATCGTGCCAAAAATAGACATGAACAGACATACCAAAATAAGAGAAAATACATGCGAACAAGGGTTATTTTTGGCAGATTTCTAAGTTTCCGTTGACACACGATTTGACTAGTCAAAGTCATGCTTCTCCAAACGTTCCAACAGTTCGAGTAGAGCTCATCTATTGACTCTTAACATGGATTTCCATGCAAAGAGAGGTGGGCATTTTAACAAGCCCAACCATCCACTTTCAAACGCCAAAGAGCTAGTCTATAATTTTAGTCATGGCTCAGTTGATCATGCATAAGCAAAGTCAAACGTTTGAGCCCACCATCCACTTTTCAATGCAAGGAATTTTCATGCAAGACAAAATAGACTTTTGTAAAGGTTGAGTTGGTTTGAGTTTATTCCATCTCTATTTTCAAACGCCAATCTCTTGGCTTTTTGTAATTTTCTATAATAATGGCTTTTCAGTCTTGTAAAAAAGATCTCTCTCTGGGTAAGACCAGACTCTGCTATTGGTGAGTTGTGTAACCTCTTCAATCCATAGGACTGTATTTTCAGATTTCAAGTGCTGGCATAGTGTACATTCATTCAGCAATTTGCATACGTAGTAGATTTCTCTCCCTTCCCAAATTTTGATTCGTACCTAGTTGCTAGCTAATCATGTTATGTAGGTCATGTTCATTGTTTTATAGGTCTTTTGTTGACGCTGTAAGTGGATGTTAGGTGGTTGCATAGTGTCTTGTATCAGACCTCTCTCCATCGTTTTCTCTCACGTTTTGCCATTGGATCGAACTTTCTCATGAAATACTTATGCATAGTGATCAATTGAAATCAAAGGTCTTCCTTTTCCCTTGTTTGTTCAGTGTTCAAGGTTCCAAGTAGGGTGGATCAACATTCTGGTGTATCACAGTCATTAGGTAGGATTTCCCCTTCAAGTTTCCCTCTTCCTTTTCCATGGTAGTCCGCAGCGCAGAGTAGAGATCCTCATTGATACATCTTACATGAACCAGCCTTCTCTGGAGGTTTTTCTCACTATTGAAGCATCCACCCTCGTGAGAAGATCCCATTGTTTCAATCGGAGTGAGGATTAACCATTTCAGTACGTCTTCGATTCAGGGTACAACTCCGGGTTGACAACAGTTTTTGGCATGCCCGGTGGGACCTGTTTGGAGCTGGTCTTAATGAAATCGCAGTTGCAGCAGCGTTCTTTAAGAAGTATTTGGCGATTTCAAGCTTAGGTGGTTGCTTCTAATAATCCAGTCACACTTTCCATGTAAGTATTGCATTATCATGAATGAGTTTTGATGGCTGTATACGAAGAGAATTCCTATGCTATGTTTCCTTATTAGCCCAATGATGGATCATACCAGCGTTATCATGATGCCTATGAGCCTTTTTATGAACCTAATCAGCCTTATCAGGAGTATTATCAAAGCTATGTTGAGCCATATCAGTCATATGAGCAGCCTTGGCTCCAAGAAAGAATGGATGAGATAGAGCTCAAAATACTAGCATATGCGAGGAAAGTTTGTTCAAACTCTCAGTATGAAGAAGTGAATGGTCTATTCCAAAATGTGTCCAATGATCCAGAAGAGATAAATGAGCTGTGTATTTCTGTATTAGAGAAGATGGAAGCTTGGGATAGGCAGAAAATTGAATTGAGTCATTTGTTTACAAATGGTTCTTGTACTCCTTATTCTCATGAGGTTCTTAACCAGCCCAGTGTGTGCTGAGGGAGCTTCCTAGTTGGAGTCAAGAGCTTATTCAAGTGACTATTCATGAGACTAAACCTTTATATACTCCCCTTTCCTCACCAATCATCTCTCAAGCTCAAGTTGTCCAAGAAGACAAGCAGGTTTTAGACTTTGATGAGGTAATGGCCAAGTGGAAGGAATAGAATACAAAGGTCTTTAAGAGTTTCTCTTTCCCTCCTCTCCAAAACTCCCTAGATAATTGCATTGCCCTCAAGATTCCAAAATCTGATCATGATCAACCTCCTATGCTTCATTTTTCCTCTCAAACAAATGAATTTCATCACCCTCCCACCATCTCCCTTCTTCAGGAGGACCCTGTTCTTTGGAGGATTGAGAAAGAGGTTGCAGCTATAGGGCAAGTTCTTGCACAGTGTGTGGAGGATGCTTTAGATGTGTTTAAGGAAGAATTTCTTATTGGTACTTTACTTAAGGTTGTAGTTGAGCATCCGATTATATTTAAGAATGAGAAGGTTGATCTTGATGTAGAGGAACTCCAAGAGGAGTTGGTGCAGATTGAAGTCATAAATGAGTTACAGGTATCTCCTATTGAAAAGGATCCAAATAGCTTTCAAGTTGATTCAGTTCAAATAGATCAAAATGAGGAACAAAAAGATGATTGACAGCTGTACCTTGAATCTCTACAAGAGATTGAAGAGCTTTGTATGGATATGTTGGCTATTGAAGAGCATGTTTATGAGAAATTTGATCAAGAATCACCTATTCAAGATCATAATACAGATTGGGTTGCCTATTCAAAGCTTTTTGAAGAGCTGGATGAACTTGCAGCAGTCGATAAAAAGGGTGTGGTCACTCAAGAACAATTATCACTTGACAAGGTGGTAGATGACAAGCAGTGCGGAAAATATCAGGAAGTACTTGATGAGTGTCTTTGTTGGTGACTGGTTCGCTGTTGATGACTCATTTGAGAAGATGCTAATACAGTTGGTGGACAATAAAAATGCCTTATCAAAGGTTATGATTGATAAACATCCTGCCTTGCAACTAGTACCCTCTCTTGGAGTGACTGAGTTTAAGAATTTCCCTTTTGATCCAGGTGGATCGTGCTTTGTCGTGGTTAGTTAGGTTCTTTGTTAGTTTGTTCTCCTCCAAGTGTTGTTCCAACACATTAGTTTCGTTTAGTTATGCTCCAATAAGTGCTTGTTTGCACATTTGTTTCTTAGTATTTCTGTTTTCGTGTGTTTCCCTTCTTATTTTGAAGGAGAAAGGTTACTTCAGCCATGATCAAAGGAGATTTTCAGTCAGAAATCAGGGTTATCATTGTTTTGAAAGTTCAAATAGCATCTATATGGTCTGAGTTTTCAAGCATAGTAGGCATGCTTCCTTGCGAGTCGCCATAAATGTTGGCCATTTTTTGGCCTACATACCAAAATTTTGCCTAAGTGTGAGAGGGTGGGCATTCAAGCAAGACTTCGGGTTTTACACAACAGAAGACTTTGGGTTTTTTGGAAGAAGTCTTCGAGTTTTACAAGAGACAACTTATTTCACTTTATGAGTAATTAGCAGTTGAAACCCCTCAGTAGAAGTAATCCGGGTTGGAAAACTTGAATTACTCTTGACAGTGCAAATTGGGTTTTGAGAAGTGCTTTGCTTATGAAAGTTTTATCAACAAAAGTAATCCAGGTTGGAAAACCCGAATTACTCTTGACAGTGCAAATCGGGTTTTGAGAAGTGCTTTGCTTATGAAAGTTTTATCAGCAGAAGTAATCTGGGTTGGAAAACCCGAATTACTCTTGACAGTGCAAATCGGGTTTTGAGAAGTGCTTTGCTTATGAAAGTTTTATCAGTAGAAGTAATTCGGGTTTGGAAACCTGAATTACTCAGGATATTGCATTTCGGGTTTCCCAGGGTGAATGACTTCTCTTTTTATAAGTAACAAGCAATGGAGAATCCGAAGTAGGTGCCAGTGAAGAGTCTGAAGGATTCCTTCAGAATAATTGTCAAATACAGAGGAGACTGACATTTTTTCCGCAAAATAAAAGTCCAAATGAAAGAATAAACCAAGGGTCAACGAAATTCCAAAGGAAATGGACCAAACAAAGCCCACAGGAAGTTCAAGCAAAAAAATCCGAGGGAATAAAGAAGAAAATGAAAAATTTAGAAGGAAAGATATCCTTCGGGAAAAATGCAAACAAATCAATGAAAAGGGGCAGAAAATAATAAAGCCAAGGAGATAATAAAAGTCCGCAATTAAACCAAAGGTACATCTAGGGGGCAAGACATAAGAGCCAAAGAGAATAAAATCGAAAAAATTGGCAAGAAAGATATTCGAAGGAATATAAGACCAAGGAGATAGCCAAAAAGCCCGAAGATAATATATACAGGAAAGCAGAATATCCAAAGAAAATCCGAGACCAAAGGAAATTTGTAGATAAAAAAGAATATCCAAAAGAATTAGGCTAAGGGAATAGCCAAGAAATCCGAGAAAATATAGACCAAATATAGACAAAATAATCCAAAAATAGAATCTCGCCAAAAATAGACACGAATAGGCAGATCAAAGTAAGAGAAAATACATGCGAACAAGGGCTATTTTTGGCAGATTTCTAAGTTTCAATTGACCCATAGTTTGACTAGTCAAAGTCACGCTTCTCCAAACGTTCCAACAGTCCAAGTAGAGCTCATCTATTGACTCTTAACGTGGATTTCCATGCAAAGAGAGGTGGGCGTTTTAACAAGCCCAACCATCCACTTTCAAACGCCAAAGAGCTAGTCTCTAATTTTAGACATGGCTCAGCCGATCATGCATAAGCAAAGCCAAACGTTTGAGACCACCGTCCACTTTTCAACACAAGGAATTTTCATGTAAGACAAAATAGACTTTTGTAAACGCTGAGTTGGTTTGAGTTTACTTCCTCTTTATTTTCAAACGCCAATCTCTTGGTTTTTTGTAATTTTCTATATTAATGACTTTTCAGCTTTGTAAAAAGGATCCCTCTTTTGGTAAGCCCAGACTCTGCCATTGGTGAGTTGTGTAACTTATTTAATCAATAGGACTGTATTTTCAGATTTCAAGTGCTGGCATAGTGTACATTCATTCAACAATTTGCATGTGGTATATTTCTCTCACTTCCCAAATTCTGATTCATACCTAGTTGCTAGCTAATCATGTTATGCAGGTCATGTTCAGTGTTTTATAGGTCTTTTGTTGAAGCTGTAAGTGGATGTTAGGTGGCTGCATAGTGTCTTGTATCAGACCTCTCTCCATCTTTTTCCCTCACGCTTTGTCATTGGATCGAACCTTCTCATGAAATACTTATGCATAGTGATCAATTGAAATCAAAGGTCTTCTTTTTCCCTTGTTTGTTCAGTGTTCAAGGTTCCAAGTAGGGTGGTTCAACATTCTGGTGTATCACCATCAATAGGTAGGATTTCCCCTTCAAGTTTCCTTCTCCCTTTTCCATGGTAGTTCGCAGCGCAGAGTAGAGACCCTCATTGATACATCTTACAGGAACCTTCTCTGGAGGTTCTTTTCACCATTGAGGCACCCACCCTCATGAAAAGATCCCATTGTTTCAACCGGGGAGAGGATTAGCCATTTCAGCACGTCTTCAATTTAGGTTGCAACTCCAGGTTGACAACAATTACATCAAGTCTTGAGTTGGATTTCATCCCATCTAGACATAAACTCACTATAGCGGGATGATTCCTTTTGTTCTCTTGACGGGTTTCAGGGGGTGGAGTGCTTACACTTCTGCATCTCAAAATTGTCTATTATAAATCTTTGAGTTTTTTGTAAGGATTTAACAGGCATTTATTGTTGCTACTTATTCCTCATTATGATTTACTGCTACAGGCTGCATATGTACGGCAAGCAACACACATAAGGGGCTTAAAATTGTAAGGAAAGCGTGCTGTGATCTAAATTCTCATTTATGTAACACAGCTGGTTACTAATAAAATTCATTTTTATAATCTCTCCTCTTTCTGAATTTATGAATATCTAGCATCATGATTTGAGTTTAAAAGCCTTATATGGATCCTATTTAGGAGACCCTAGGTTGGCAGTTTCCCAGGATAGGGAATAACAAGATCTTAGTAGCAGGAAGATAATGCCTTGTGCTATAATTACTTTTCATAGCGTAGGGTCTTATTACCCTAATACTCTCTATTGTAACTGAATGTAGTTTTCAAGTCCTATTGATTTACTTTTGGTCATGTGAATATTAATAAAATTTCTTTCTTTCTTTAATGGACTGATTGCACATAGTTTTGGGAGTTTGACTCATCACCCATGGGCTGGTAAGGATGTTATGCTAAATTCTGTTCTAGGGTGCTGCACATGAGTCGCACTTTAATGTTTTTACATGGTTTATTTGCATGCATGGTTTTGGTATGTGTTGGGAGTTATGAAGGGGATTGCATGGGCAATAGTAAATTCTAGCACCAGATGGTAGGGACAGGACCTACATATATTAATGTAAAACCCCTCTTAAGTGTTTTAGTGCTATGGTTTGTCATAACCTAAGAAGCTGGGTAGTGCAGTTTTAGGGGACTGGTTCCAGTATGGTCTGTCCCCAGGTTCGACCCAGGTATACCCATATTTGTTAGGCGTACTTGGGCAGGCCGGGATGTACCTGGGCCAAGGCAATTGGGCCAATTCTTATTTGCCTGTTAGGTTTTGGATATGGCATAGTGGTGGAGCGATATGTGTGGCACTCTGGAAAAGGGGTGATAATCAGCTTAGAAGGAGCCAAATTTTATAGCCTAAGAAGGCCTTCACGATAAGATTTCTTTAATAATTTTGTTAATTTTGGGGCAATCATGGAGATATTAAACACAATTCTCCTCAGAGATAACATTAAGAAGGTCATAACTCTACGTGCATCAATCGATTGCTCGCATTCCATTCTAATGTTTATCCATTGTGGGCCTATGATAATGCCTTTTCTGCTTAAAAAATATGTTTGAGATATTAATCTTAGCTTGAACAAAGTCAAATTCTCCAACATTTGGCCTTTCTCCATTTATTTGTTGAAACTAAGAATATTATGAAGGGAAAACTTGTGTGTAGTTGATGCCTATATTATTCCTAAACTCACAGTCTGATCCTTGTCTTTCTCCTTTCCGTCAGTCTATGAAACAACAGTTATGCACCTTTAATTTCGTTGTACATTCAAGGGTTAAAAACTAAGACATCTTGACTGAAGAGAATTCTTGAATCTTTAGAATTTGTGTGTGATTAGTTGATTGCAACTAAAGTACTTTCACTCAGCCCTGGTCATTTATTTACTACTTTATGAATATGATTTGTTTAGCTAAATAATCATCCCTGATTTTTTGTTTTTTCTATTTTGACTGCAGATAGCCACTTTGTGCATTCTTACCGTACATACATTTTTTCCAATCAGCTACACGGGATTTGAACTCTTTTGGAAGAATTTACCCAATATTTTAAAAGTAAATTTCTGACACAAAGTATTCCTACTACTTCTAGTAAATGTAGTCAAAATTAGATAACCATTTTTTACACTGTATTTTTTAAATAAAACGTGTGTTACAAGCGGACTCCACTCATGAAGCTTTTAAAAGTGCTAAATCTAATTTCTTGTTTTATCTAATATGAAAACATCTAGTTTGTTGTCATAATGCTAAGAAATGCATTTGGAACTGTATTTTTTTAGCTAACTTGCTGCACTAATCATTTTTTTTTGCATCTTGCAAATCTGATGTAATTGTCATCCCTTTTTTGAATTTTGCTGTATCACATTGAGAGACACTAACGTATATTGTGTTCATTGAAAATGGATTCAAAATATGAGAGTGTCACGAGGACTCTTAATTTATGCTATTTGGCATAAAACTTTTCTGAAAGACATGCGCATAGGAGGTAGTCACAGTATGAACATTGATGTATATTAATATGTGATAACTTTGATATGTGACAGTCATTGACATTCGTGTAATAATAATATAAAGATATTAATGAAATCTAGCTATACCAAGTAGTCCTATGCCTAATTCAGGCTATCAATATCCTCTTCTTGAATCTTAACTTGATTTTTTTCCCACTTTGTCAATTAGAATCACAAAAGAATATAAAAGTAACGCAATACTGATTTCAATACAACATTGGAAAGTATGGTGAAGTGATAGTTTCTTGAAACCTTCTTTTTCTCATTTGTATTTGCCTAGGAAAGTTGTATATATTTTCCTTTTATGATCATTGAATTTTTGGCAATGTTTGGAAACCAATAGTTAATGGGAAAACTGGAAGAAGTCTTAGTAATATGGTCATTTGGTAGTTCTATACGTCATCATCCTTCAAGTAACCATTATTGCAGTGTTCATTAGTCTTTCCCCATTTGATCTGGACTTTAGGAGCAATCAAGTGGACAACTCATTACATTGTTAAATCTCATGTTCTATGGCACAAATGAATTTATGAAAATAATAGGTAAAGAATCAAAGGAACATGAAAGCATTCAATAGATAGTGGATTGAGAAATAAAAGAAAATGCAAGCATTGAACACATAGAAAGGACAATATTGATAATAAAGATCAAACTAGATATTGTATTCATATGATGGTTATGCGCAATACTTGAAATCTCTGAGAAGAGATTTAAAGCTATGATGCTCTTTATTTCTCATAATCGAGTAGTGCATCTATATACAACTATCTACCATAATAAATGAAAAGACACTACTAGAAGATGGATTGGTTCATCTTCCAATAATTACTAAAAGGCACCACACACAAAGCTATTGGTATGAAGTTAGTGCTTAGTTGGAAATGTTATTAGAAGGCAATTTTGAATGATGAAATTGTTGGGGCCATATCTCTTTCCTTATTGCTCCATTTATACAATGACCCTATTTTACAAATGGGAACTATATTTCCAGTCCAACAGTAGTGACTTCGCAACTACATTGCTCATCTTTCTTCGGGATTTTAGACACTTCTTTGGTTTGTCCTATCATGGCTATCACAACTATATTTTTTAATTCTTTTTTTTTTGAATCACATGGAAAGGGCCATCTGGATGCAAGTAGAGCTACTACGTCACTTTGGGACGCTTCCTCAACATTGAATTTCCTCACCGTTTTCTCAGAAATTGCAAAATAAGATTCGATCCATCATCCTATAATATTGTCTTGAGCTGTCAACTTAATCGGTTGGCCCTTTTTGAGAAGTAGTGGCCTCCTTTGCACTAAGCTTACAAGCCAAATATGGAAACTTCTTATCTATTTGGCTTTTAGTGAACCAAATCTTGGTGGAATAGTTGGCCTGCTTTGACAACCAAATCTTGGTGGATTTCACAGTAGAGTGGCATTGTCTGGTTTTAGGTTCCCTTGGTATTTTTTGTGTCCACACTCTAATTTTCCTATGGAGGGGTACTGCAATCATTATTTGGTTATGTAGGCTCTAGTTGTTCTATTGCATGTGATGTATCCATGAAAGGTGATAATTATGGGTAGAGAAGCTTCGCATTGAACATAGGGTGCAGCCCAAGGTATGGTGGAAGATTACAATCAAAGGGATTCTCTCCCACCTTGGTGAGGTTATAAGGCACGTAGATAATTATTTTAATCTCTCTACTTTGACCTTTGAATCTGCCTTTTTGTAGATGCACTTATACCTTGTCTGCAACCTTGTAATATGCGACGCTTGGTGCTTTTCATGGTGTTGCTTATATTTGACTTTGGTTTTCAAAAAATATCATGAACTTGTTGAATGTGCCAAATTCACTGATTTGTGGGATTCCTTTTGAGCATAAGATGAGTCTTCTGCCAATGCAATGGAAAGAGCAACATCAATGGATGCCCATGTTTGAACCCAAGGCACACATGGAATAGATTGTGCTTGGTAGAGTTGTGCGAAGCTTTGCTGTAGCTATGTTGTATGCACGAAAAGCTCTCATTCCAAAGCCATGGATGCTTTGAATTGTACATTGTAAAGATGCACAATCATTCGATTAACCATCTCAGTTTGCCCATTTGATTGTGGATGGAAGATTGTCAACTAGGTCAACTTTGTTTCTATCATGGGCCAAAGATGGACCAAAATGCACTCAAGAGTTTGGTACCCTTATTTGAAACAATTGTTTTTGGTAATTGAAAATGGAGCCACACATAGTCGAAGTAAAGTTTTGCTTTGAATTCTATTGAAATGGTATTTTGGAATGGTGCTAGAATAACTATTTTTTAAATTCTACCCACCGCCAAAATTTCACTATCATTACCATCCTTAATAGTGGATAGGGTTGATAGGAGGTCCATGGAACTTGACTTCCAAGGGTTGATAGGAGGTCATTGTTGACAATTTTGCCCCCACAGGGCAAATTGTCACCCCTACTATTCGGAACTTTGCTATGGTGCCATGTTTGTCTTGTGAATCAGTGTGGGGGTCCTTAAATGTGCATTTACAGCCACCCAAGTGGCCATCTACAGCCAGGTATAAGCCAAAGTGGCCATCTACAGCCAGGTGAAGTTTAGTCATTCAGAGGGTTCGAAGGAGCTTTCTTGATTACAGCCAACACAATGTACAAATACAGCCATGCAAATGATGACGAAAAGGTTTCCGACGGCCATATAAAATTTTGATGGATTCCTACAACGATCATATAGAGCATACAATTCGTTCAAAAGGAGGACACATGCAGCAGTTTTAAGTGGGTTTTTATCTCCTTCTAAAAACATCATCTACAACAGTTTGAAAGGGTTTTTCTCCTCTTCTAAGCATCACGTACAGCCAAAAGCCAAGACATACAAGCTGTAAGTTCATTTATTTTGTCTAAGCAAAGATTTTGTTTGCGGTTTTAAGAGGAAGAGTATTTCTTTGGAGTTCTGTCCGAAAGAAAGAGCTCTCAAAGGACAATTGCAAAAGTCTTGAAGGGTACGTACCCTTCGGGAAGGTTCACTTAGAAGCGCTGCGGGAGATTCACTTGGTAGAAAAGGATCAAGGCAAAAATCCTGAAGGGCACCTGCCCTTCAAGAAGATTTCGGAAGGTGCCCTTCAAAAAGCTCGGGTGCACTTCAAAAAGCCCGAGGAAATATAAACAAGAAAAAAAATAAAAAATTAGAAGGAAAGATATCCTTTGGACAAAAAGTTTGAAGGAATTCCTTCAGAAAAAATGCAAACAAATCAACGAAAAGGGGCAGAAAATAATAAAGCCAAGGAGATAGTAAAAGTCCGCAAGAAAATCAAAGGTAAATCCAGGGGGCAAGACACAAGAATCAAAGAGAATAAAATCGGAAAAATTGGCAAGAAAGAAATCCGAAGGAATATAAGACCAAGGAGATAGCCAAAAAACCCGAAGATAATACATACAGGCAAAGCAGAATATCCGAAGAAAATCTGAGACCAAAGGAAATCCACAGATAAAAAAGAATATCCGAAAGAATTATGCTAAGGGAATAGCTAGGAAATCCAAGGAAATATAGACAAAAAATTCAAAAATAGAATCTCGTCAAAAATAGACACGAATAGGCAGACCAAAATAAGAGAAAATACATGCGAACAAGGGCTATTTTTGGCAGATTTCTAAGTTTCAGTTGACCCACAATTTGACTGGTCAAAGTCACGCTTCTCCAAACGTTCCAGCAGTCCGAGTAGAGCTCATCTGTTGACTCTTAACGTGGATTTTCATACAAAGAGAGGTGGGCGTTTTAACAAGCCCAATTGTCCACTTTCAAATGCCAAAGAGCTAGTCTCTAATTTTAGACATGGCTCAGCCGATCATGCATAAGCAAAGTCAAACGTTTGAGCCCACCGTCCACTTTTCAATGCAAGGAATTTTCATGCAAGACAAAATAGACTTTTGTAAACGCTGAGTTGGTTTGAGTTTACTCACTCTCTATTTTCAAACGTCAATCTCTTGGCTTTTTGTAATTTTTTATATTAATGGCTTTTTAGCTTTGTAAAAAACATCCCTTTCTTGGTAAGACCATACTCTGCCATTGGTGAGTTGTGTAATCTCTTCAATCAATATAAAGATTGCCCAACTTAGGATGAGCTCTCATCATCTTAGGTGTGAAACGGGTAGATGGCTAACTCCTAAAGAGGATTGGGAGGAGAGAATATGCCTCTTTTGCAACAAAGGCGTGGTGGAGACGGAACGACACTTCCTCTTGGAGTGCAAGGCATACAATGACATCCAATACAGTTATGGTGAAACTTTGAAAATCGCCAACCTTGACACCCTGTTTGAAGCGACAACGCTGGATAATACGATGAACCTCGTGATCAAACTTCATAGTAAAAGGGAAGATCTCAAGAAGGAAGTTTAGGCAACTTAGAGAACGTTTTATGGCTGATGTCCCATTTTGAAGGGGATGTGCACGACTGATGGGTCCCATACGCTGCTGTGGCCTCGTGGATTTATTAAAATCATTCATTCATTCATTCATTCATTCATTCATTCATTCATTGTACTTTCAGATTTCAAGTGCTAGCATAGTGTACATTCATTTAGCAATTTGCATATGTGGTAGATTTCTCACCTTTCCCAAATTCTGAATCGTACCTAGTTGCTAGCTCATCATGTTATGCAGGTCATGTTCAGTGTTTTATGTGTTTTGCTGAAGCTGTAAGTGGATGTTAGGTGGCTGCAAAGTGTCTTGTATCATATCTCTCTCCATCGTTTTTCCTCACATTTTTGTCATTGGATCGAACCTTCTCATGAAATACTTATGCATAGTGATCAATTGAAATCAAAGGTCTTCCTTTTCCCTTGTTTGTTCAGTGTTCAAGGTTCCAATTAGGGTGGATCAATATTCTGGTGTATCACCGTTATTAGGTAGGATTTTCCCTTCAAGTTTCTTTCCCCCTTTCCCATGGTAGTCTGCAACACAGAGTAAAGATCGTCATTGATACATCTTTTAGGAACCAAAGTTCTCTGAAGGTTTTTTTCACCATTGAGACACCCACCCTCGTGAGAAAATCCCATTGTTTCAACAAGAGCGAGGATTAGCCATTTTAGCACGTCTTCGATTCAGGGTGCAACTCCAGGTTGACAACAGTCATCTAATATACTTGACATTATCATTCTGAATCTTTGGCTAGTATAAATGTTTCAACGTCACTTCCAAGGTATTGTGTACACTAAAATATTTTGCCTCCCAAATCGTCTTATAATACTCACTTGATGATATGCAAACCATAGTATTGAGACTCAGCTTGGGTGAGAATTGGCAAGCACATTTTAGGCTCGGACTTGTACTTGGCAAAAACTCAGTATGTCTAGGTGAAATGAAAAATCATAAATTTTAAAATAAAATAAATTCGTATGCATACTATTAATAATATATAAACAATTAATAAAAATATTATTATTTAAATTAATTTAACATATCAAATTAATTAAACCTAAATATCAAGCCATAAAATATAAATATAGAGGTCAATTACTCAATACCTTCTTTTCAATTTAAATTGTAAACTATGACAAATGATTAATAGTTAAAAAGAACCGAATGTATGAATGGGCTAAGATATATATATTTTTTCTAGTGATATATTTATGATGTAATAAAAAATTTAACATTGTGAAAAATAAAAGTTACGAGTTAGCCAAGTCAAGGCCCTGAAACTCACGGGCCCCTCCTTGGCTTGGGACTATGCGAATTTTTCATAAACTCAGTCTCAATACTATAATGTGAACATGTCTATGATGACAAAGAAACCATCTTGCATATGGTAATTAGGATCTTGTTTTCTCGAAAAAAGTGCTTAATAAGTGTTTGTAGTGGCATGGTCACCTTCATATTGTAATGCCCTAAATTTTAATAGGAAAAAACAAGCCAAACATGGGTAATTTTTTAAAAAAAGTGATCATATAAGGTCAACATGACACAAGAAGTTTGGAAGGCCTTGAACACACAAGGTCGCAAGAACAATATTGCTGGCCAAGGTAGAATACACATGGAAAAGTCACTAGGGGGCATGAAGTTTAACTAGCAACGCCTAATGATAGTCCGTGGTACTCTATCTAACTTCATTTTCATTTAAGTTCTCATAAGGTACTTTATCTAATTTCAATTTCACTTAAGTTATTATAAAGTTCTAATTTTAAGTCATGAATGGAGCCTTTAGTCATAAAGTGCACCCCTTTTAAGTGACATCTTCCTTTATCTCAAAACTCATTTTACCTTAATAAAGTGGACACATTAATTCTAGATTAGAGTCTAATTACAAAATTCGAATCTCACTTAAGTTTAAACTTTTAATTTCCCCCAAAAAGTGGAGCATCCAATATCCACCCTTAGATTGGCTTAATCTCCACCATCCAAATATCTCAAGAGAAGCCCTAACCCTAAACATTCTTATGAAATCTTTAAAAGGTCTCTCCATGCCTATAAGGCCTCATTTGCACACAAGGGGATGAGAGGAGGAGTGCAAGAGGAAAGGAAGACAGTTCATACCATGGCTTTCTCTCCTAACTCTCCCTAAGATCCTTAAGGCTTCCTACAAACTTTCATGACTCCACACTTAGCCATGGTAGCTTAGTTTCATTTATGTGCAGTTTTTCTCTTTAAGCTTCCCTCAAGCCTCCAAGGCTTTTCCTTTCAAGAGGGACTAACTCTGCTCTTGGTTTTGTATTTGCAAAGTTTTGTAGGTTTTCTAAGGTAGGAGGGGTTCCATGGATCATGGAGGGTCTCAACCACTCTATCTACACCCACAAGAACCAATTTTGTGGCCAAGAGGGGGGCATGGCCTTGTTGATGCCCTTGTGCCAACTCCCACCTAGACAGGCTCCACTTAGTGCAGCTCACCGAGCTACTCCTAGAGCTCCGTTGACCTCCTTGCTCATTGGACAATCCGTTGGACTACCCTACAACTCGGGGCCTCAAGCTCCCCTTATTGGGCTTGTTGAGCCCTCCCTAGTTTGCCGCCATGGGCCAACACTTCATCTCAGCACTCTGTCGAGCTCCTCAAACCTGCTTAGTCCATCAGACCTTGGTTGGCTTGTCGAGCCCTTTTTTTCACCCTAGTTTGCCGCATTGCTCACTCTCTTGGCGCTGCTTGCTGGACAACTCTCTGCTCCCCTGCAACACTTCTTCCAAGCAACCTTGCTCGATGGTCTCCGAGCTTGCTAAGCTCTCACTAATTCAACCTCGACTTCATAGAAGAACCCCCAAGGTTCTCCTGTTCGCATCCGCCAACTCACCCTATTGGACTCAAAGCTCCCTGATCTGTCCCACAAATGCCTTCCCTCAGCTAGCTTGACATCTTGACGACTAGGCATCTATAGGCTGACTCGACTCTTGGATCTGCTGCCCTGGATTGCTTTGCAGGTTCCCTTGCCTAATCACCATCTTGATGACACCCTCATCAAACCAACCCAACTCACCTTGCTGCACTGCTCAATAGCCCTGTCCGCCGAGCTCCTAACATCACATTGTGCATGGGTCCTTTAGATCCCTCCCTTTGCCACTGAGCTTGGCTCTGTCAGACCATACATAATGAAATACACAAAGTCAGAGTGTCTACACAAACTCATAATGAAGGATCTTTGCAACAAAAATGCTACAAACTTCATTAATTTGCTTGATATGTTACATAGTTTATATAGGACTTCACTAACCTAGAATTAAGGATTCTCACTAATTCCTAGAATTAAGGATTCTAACTAATCCCTAGATTTAGCGATCTTCACTAATATTTAGAATTAAAGATTCTCTCTAATTTTTTTTGTTGGATGCAACCAACGTGAGAATTACTATGTTGTAGGGAAACATCCCAGCCCCCCATTTCAACTTGGAAATGTGTCCGGTATGGAAACTTGTAGGAAACTCTCCGAAAACGTACCAAAAATGCCTGGGCATGTGCCAGAAACTTTTCAAACGTTTCCATTGCGTACTTGGGATGTTTCCGAGACGTCTTTTGGGGCTTTTCTAGTAGAAAAAAGCTGAACAAGTCAGAAAAAAAGCAACTTTAAAAAAAACCTTAATCTTCTAGAATACACTATCTAAAACCTATATAAACACACACAATGCAAAGACAACTTCATTGCTGTTTTTAACAAAAGCAAGGAGGAATTTAGGAGGCAGCCATTGCAAAGAGTTTGGAGGCAGCCATTGCAACAAAGAGTGGAGCTAGTGGGAGTGGGATTCAAGATTGAGGACAATCTAGATTCGAATATACATTTTATCTTTGAAGTTTAAATGATTACTATATTTATAATATTTTAAGTGTTTTATCTTTTATGGACTAAAAAGGAGTATTATACATTATTTATATATATATATATATATATATATATATATATATATATATATATATATATATATATATATATAAAATAAATATATTATATATTTATATTCTTTATAGTATATTGTATGGATGTTTCCAAACCAAGGGTTTCTAAAAATCCTTATTTCCGCATTTCGCACCCGTTTTCATACATGTTTCCATCTTTGTTTCCTAGCAATGTAGGAGAACTATGAAATAGAAAATACATGCCTACCTAACAAGGGCAAATACACCCCTAAATAATAAGGGAAAACACATCCTTAAAGAAGAGGTTGCACATATAAATCTCAGCTTATGTTAGTCGTAAGCTAACCACCTAACAACTAGTGATAAATTACACATTATTACATGAAGTGAAAACATAGGGTAAAACACACTATAAGATATAAAATACACATTATTAGTACCCAATGTATTTGAGGAATCCTCATCAATTGAATAATTACTGCTATCTACATGAGTTTTAGATACATATGAACATGAAGGGCTGTCCCTTGAGAAGAGTGATTCTTCAAGGGCTACGTGTGTGTGGGGCACAAAAGTGGTAGGAATTGTGGTGGATATAGGCATGCACATCCGTCGGTCATCCTTATGTAAACTTTCTCCCAAAGTCTTCTTTATAAGGAGCTCTCTTGCTTCTCCAAATAGCTCACCTTCTCCTCCTTATTGTCCAATATAACAACTACCATTGGCTTCTTTGGTGGTGGTGTTTTATTCTTGGACATAGTTGGTGGAGGGGATTTGGATGAAGTCTTTGCAGCTGGCGAGGACTTGCCTGTGATTGGGAATTCGCTTGCTAGCAATTTCTTTCTGCCCTCTATCCGGGGAGTGCTAATGCTAGGTGCTTCCACATGAACATTGTCACTCTCTTCTTATCGTAATTAAGATTTGGGCCATACTCCCTTGTCATGTTGGCCTTGGTCGTATAAGTTGCATCCGACAACAAGCCAACTAAATGCCTGGTCTTAAAAAACCTTTTGTGCCTGCAGCACTTAAACTCATGTAATCTGTCAACCAAAACATATTTCTCACATGTACTCTTCTCCCTAGATGAGGTCACCCATGTACTTTGCCAACTAGATAGGGATATCTGAAGCTTGTGGCGTTGACCAATCATTAGCAAATCAAGTCGAGAAGTATCTTCCACCTCTCCTCCACCAACAATAGTGCCTTTATTTCCCTATTGCCATGCTCCACGAGGTTTTGAGTGTCTTATGTGACAAGGAGAAGATACAATTATCATTGATGACTTGCTGCTTGGCTGCCCAAACTGCAATATGTCTCACCAAGGGTTTAATTATGGCCTTTCCATCATGAGGGTTCCCTAAGACTTTTTGTATGTTTGCTGCCTACAATGTGACTTGTATGGTCACACTGCCTTTCTCATGGTGGGGCCATAACTACCCACCAGCTTTTGCAAGTTCCACACAAAGGTCTTGCACATAAAATAAGACATTTTTGCCCTTTCAACTTTAACCTAAACCAAGGTCAATCTCAACTCATTACTTACAAAATTATCTTGCCACCACCTTTGGCACACCTCTCTATGTAAAGCATGCCACTTAAACTCCTCTGGTGTATATAACTTTCCTAGTTCATTTTCCATCACCACTATCGGCTTGCCGTTGGCCAATTTGTTTTTGGCTGTAATGATGATTCTGCCTGGCTTGCTATGTAGTAATGAAGTGATAGATGTTTGCACCAACCTCGGTTGGGGAATTGCTTTATGATGGAAGCATGCATAAGTTTTTGGTGGACCCTTCACCATAAACTTGTCGAATGGAACCTTTTGAATCTTGTGCTTAAACTTGTGTGGGTCTACCATTTTTTTTGTCTCTATCGGTCATTTGGCCCTCAGAACTGGCCTCAGCCTTACTTTTGCCTCTTGCCTCATCTTTGGACTTGTTGGCCATGTCCGTTGCTGCTATTGAAGATTCTTGGCCATTGCTGCAATTGTTGCTTTGAAACCAGAATCTAGAATTATTCAACAACTGCCTCCCAATCAACTGGACAATGGTTTGGAATTTTGGTAGTCCTAAATTTCTTTTGGCAACAAATGATTGAATTTTTCTGTTGATGTCTGTGGCAATTCTTCATTACAGAACTCTTACCCAGGCAAAAGGTCTGGCAATGGCAACCATTTTTTTTTGAAAATTTGCTAAATATCTAACTGCCTGACTTCCACCTCGGATTTTGTGTTCCAAACTTTGGTCTTTTTTAATACGATCTGGTTCTTTTTTGAAAATGGTGCCTTTTGACTACTTTAAAAAAAACAAACAAACAGCAAAATTATATTAGTGCCTTTTGACTACTGTTGGGCTTGTATGGCCTCAAATATTTCCTCCCCTCTTGGCCTGTGTGAACCTGGTGCCATGTGGCCATACAGTCTACATCATTGCATGGTTTTTATGACCCTAACTTTTCCACTATGTATGGCCGTACAATTGTGGTAGGCCATACGGTCTTGCTGCATTGTTGTATGACCTTGTACAAACAATGGTACCAAAAAAGAAGTTGTAGTGTAAAGTGTAAACAAAATATGAACAACAATGTAACCAAACAAAATAAAGAGCAACACGGAATATTAGCAACACTGATTGTATTATATCTATGGTAAAGTACATCATTATATACGGCCAGGGAGATTGCACACACACACAATCTTCCTGTCCAAGTCTATGCTAGGACCATAAATACACTTTTAAGGTTGATGGGTGTGATGGTTAATGCAAGCATTGCCAACCATCCAACGAACTATACTAACTAAAAATAATAATGATGGCTGTAGTCCAGCACAAATTAGACTTTGGCTAAACACATGACTAATCATTACTTGGATTAATTCCAAACATAACTTATTTAGCCCCTCATGGCCGTCCTACTACAAAATGTTGGGCCATGGATTAAAAACACATAAAATGCTTACACTAATTAGTTTTCCTACAACAGATGCAAAAAACCTATGAACCAGTGCCTTCCCTTTGGATCAGATAAGGGTGGCTTTACTGTGCGATTTTGCATATTTTGGTTTTATTCACTTTTTCTAGAAAGTGAGAAAAGGAAAAATTGGTGAATAAGGATGAAAATGTGAAAATGGAACTTTGAAGCAAGATTATGACTGTGAATAAGTCGCTGGAGAAAAATGGAAAAGGTTAAGGCACTCTTCCTTCAATATGAAATGCAAAAAATGAATGCAGGTGAATGAGGTTTGTATGGCAAAGAGAGCTGAAAATCCTCAAAGGTTCAAAGTCCATCCTGACCCAAAAAAATGCATGCATATGCTGCAAATCCCAACTTAGAATCCCTACTAGCACCCAATCCAGCAAAATCACGGGTTTTATGTGCTACCAAGCCTGATCTTAGTTATTAACACCAGCTACATACGATAATATGAAGTTCACTACTGAAACCCTTCCTGCACACAGTCTGGGAAGCCCAAAAACTTATATGCAAACAGCATTAAGTTCATGAATATTATGCATTTCAATGTGCATCTAAATTTAATTCAACAAAAGTGGTATAAGAAATATTCATCTCTGATAAAAAACAATCTCCACGTACGAGGCATTATGTATACATTTTTTAGAGTAATTGGTTTCTGGATTCATTGCGTATAATGATGAATTGTTTTCTGGTTTTTTGAGTGCTTTAAGTGTACCCAGCTTCAGGGAGAAAAACTAGAGAATAACCAATTAGCTCCTATGAATATGTTGTCACTAGAGCCAAGAAGATCTTCAAATGATAATGCGTGCAATTAATAACTTCACTTCTATTTTCTGAAATTGAAAACATATGAATTTATGGAGATAACATAAAATTGAAAACATGTCAATTTTGAGGATAACATAAAATTAATAGATATCCAAAAAGGATGGAGGGAGAAGAACCCTTTATTATTTAAACATATAAATATTTATAGAGAGCCATGGTCCAATGGTGGTTGCATAACCACCTTTTTAACTTTCAACTGACCTAACTACTTTCTTTACCATCAAATAATATTTGCAATTTATTATGAATAGTTTCTCACTTGTGCAAATAATTTGAATTTCTAGGTATTAGAAAGCCTATAAAGTAGTTGGGTTATAGGAACTTGACTTGCAAATGCAAAAGCGCAAGTTGAACCCAATTTCCGTACAAGTTCAGTGCCTCATCCAAATTTAGGGGTGTTAGATGGGTTTTAGGAACTTGACCTGCATACTTGTACATGCAAAATTACAAGTTGAAACCCACTTTCCCTACAAGTTCCATGCCTTGGCCAATTTAAGGTTGTCAATCAAGTTTCAAGAACTTGACTTGCAAACTTGCAATTGTAAAAGTGCAAGTTGAAACCCGCTTTACCTACAAGTTCCATGCCTTAGCTATCAGTCGGGTTTTAGGAATTTGACTTGCAAATGTAAAAGTGCAGTTCCTTACAAATTCTATGCCTTAGCCAAGTTTAGGGGTGTCAATTGGGCAAGATTGAAACCCAATTCTCCTTGAATGGTACTTGGGAAGTTTGGCTCACTTCAATCTTGAATTCCTCATAGTCACCATAACTTCAGGCAAAAATGGAAAAGCACGTGTATGACAAAATCTGTATGCATAAGGAAAAATTGTAGGGGTAAAAAATGGAAAGAAAGAATGGGAAATGCCCTTTTGAGTTCATATGTCAAGTTTCTGCTACCAGATTTCATGTTTTTGACATTTCTAAAAAACCTAAATTTGGTTGAAATCCTTTATATGGTGCTTATTACTTGAAAATTTTCATACCGAGGTTACCCCATTGGCAGGTAGCGTTGTGTTGCACTTTGACAAATTCAAAAGTGCAAGATGAAACTCGATTTCCCTACAAATTGCATGCCTTGCTCAATTTCAAGGGTGTCAGTAAGATGATAGGAACTTAACTTGCATTTTGACAAATGCAAAAGTGCAAGATGAAACCTGCTTTGCCTACAAGTTCGATACCCTAACTCAATTTAAGGCCTTGATGTGGATATTTGAAATTTGTCTTCAATCTGTCCTGACAACTAAAAATCTGAACCCTTGCATTTGATCACACATTCTATTGAACCGAGAAATCATTTGGTCAATCATGGGTCCGATTTTGATGAAAATGACCACAGGGCCCAAGCTTGGACCCCCCATGTTTCTTGAAAACACCTATGCTCAAACTAGTACAAATGGCAACTTTGCATAGCTGGACCCATTTGAGCTTGTAAAAGTACAAAAGGGGTTTATTCCTTGCTTGTAAAATTGGGTGATAACACGCTGTCACATGGATCAACAAGTGTGAAGTGCAGAGAATGTCGTGTCTAAGTTCCTTTAGCTTTGTCTTATAGAAAGGTTGTTTCATAAATTCAAAGAACAATCATAGTGCCTACGCGAGTTTTTTGGTGTTTAAACTTCTAATGTAGGAGAATTCAATATAGAAGCCCTTGATAGCTCTAGGGCATCCCATGCAGCTTGTCATTTACCCTCTTTCAAATAAACTATGAAAATAATAAAAATAATATTTTAATTTGTTCTAGTGACCTACTTTATTAAAAAGACAACTTAATATTATTTTATTATTAAAAGTTCTAGTCCAATAAAGTGTTTTTAAAAGTGGGCCTAAAGTGATGTTATTAAGTGACGCTAAGCATGGGTACAAAGTGGTATTATTTTAAAAGGTTCCTAAATCACTTTGAATTATATTTTGAGGAAAGGAGAAAAAAAATGATATTTTATTTTCTCAAAAGTGTCTATAAAAGAAGGGCGTTTGGCTCATTTGGAAAGTATTTTATTTTGCCATTCATCTTTTCAACTTGTGAAGTTTTGAGCAGTTCGCTTCAACTTTCAGCATCAGAGGACGGAAACCCTCTAATAGATTCAGGCTATGGGACTAAAAACCTCTAGTCATTTGTGGTGGTTCCATTCATGGAGTGCAATTGGGCATCAACCATCAATTTTTTTGCATTTTCAGCACAATCGGGGAAGCATTGGATATTTTTGGGTCAGCGATATCAGCTGGGGCTTCATCTACAATAGATAGAGTATCATTTGATGCAGTTGGAACATCATCCCAAGGGCTGACTTCACCATCCCTAGGGCTGATGCCACACTTTAGAAGGTTGACGCCATCATTTGGGCTGTATTTAGGCCAGTATTAATGTTGGTACGATCTGCTGTAATTTTCTAAATTTTTCAGTTGGAAAAATAAATATATTTTTTTGATCTTTCCTTATCTAAAATTCCACAAAAATTATTGTTTCCAATATTTATTCATGGCTGAAATTATTTATTAAAATTCAAAAATTTGCAATTATTTTATCAATAAAATACAACGATTTGATTTTCAGCTGTTAGGGTTTTAAATAACAATTTAGAATTCTATCTTCTATTGTAAGGAATTTCGGTAAATCCAGATTTATTTAAAATATCCGTTTAGGGATATTTCAGTGCTATTAGAGTTGTTATCTTCCCAACTTGTGAATCAGGAGGATGGTGCAAGAATCCATGTTAGAGATGTTGCAAGCTATGCAAGAATATCAAAAGGAACCAAAGGCATGAATAGAAATAAAGATGGAAAAGTCAAAATCTGTGCCTCAAAATCTACAAAGGAGCCAAAGGAATTTAGCATGCAAGTTAAAAGTAAGGAGATCTTATCTGAAAAGGAACCAGATAATGTGGTTGAAAAGAAACTATCCACATTGTATACAAGTGTAGAGAATGTAATGAGGACCCAAAAAAGGTGTGATGAATGGCTAAAAAGAGCTAAGGAAGCTAAGTTGATAGCCGCCACTCAAGCAAAACAATACCTACATAAAATTAAGGGAAATAATTCTCCAATTGTAATGGTGGAGCATGAAGAAAAATCAGAGTTGCAAAAAATTGAAAGAACGAAAATCGTGGAGGAATCGACGATGTAGGTAGAAGGTATGAAATTTAATGTAGGAAAAAATATTTTATTGACTTTTGATATTGCCTATCAACAAAAGAATCATCTTAAAAAAATCGAGGAAAAGGCATCACTAGCTGAATGCAAAGAGCCAAAGATGGAAATAGATGTGCCAATCCATGAGCTAGCTACCCAACGATCTTCCAAAAGGCGAGTCATTGCCATATATGGTTGAATTCTAGGATATCCATGTTGATAAGTGTGGTGGAGTGACTCCAAACTTGGATATTTGTGTGAAGGATCACCAACAAGACATGAAGGGAATGCGGGGTGATGGATACTACTGTCAAGTGATAGAGGAAATATACTTACGACAGCTATGAATGAAATTGCTACCATAAATGCTGCTGTCATCATCATTTTCAGCCAACACATTATTTTAGTTGCACTCATACAAGTGGATATGCAGTTTTGTAGCTTCTGTGCAAGTATCGTGTTGTCGGTTTTGATAATTTCAGATCATGAGATGTTGTTATCAATCATGAACAGCTGCAAGTTTGCACATTTTAAGGAGGTTTATGCTTCTTTCAATAAATATATTCAAATTGAAGACGAGGATGGTTTTCAAACTTTTTCTAGATCTCAATTGATTCATGATTCAACTATCATGGATTCACTTAAGAAGACTATTGGAGAAACATCACCCGATGCAGGGCTTCCAATTCTGAATTATATTAGAGTAGCGCAATAGAAGCCAACTACATCACAAGGAGGAATGAAAGAAATAGTAAGATTGCTTTGGAATCCTGGCATTTGGAGTCATGAGTTGAACCGACATTGCTTGGGGACAAACAATCTTTGGGAAGGGCAAACTGTTATGTCCTCTTTTTCAAATAAATTAAGGAAATAATAAAAATAATATTTGAAGTTGTTCCAGTGACTTACTTTATTAAAAGGACAACTTAATATTATTTTATTATTAAAAGTTCAAGTCCAATAAAGTGTTTTTAAAAGAGGGTCTAAAGTGATGTTATTAAGTGATGCTAGGCATGAGGTATGAAGTAATATTATTTTAAACGGTTCCTAAGTGACTTTGAATTATATTTTGTGGAAAAGGAGAAAATAAAAAATAATATTTTATTTTCCCAAAAGTGTCTATAAAAAAAGGGCATTGGGTTTATTTGGAAATGATTCCATTTTGCCATTCATATTTTCAACTTGTGAAGTTTTGAGCAGTTTACTTCAATGTTGAGCATCAAAGGACGAAAACTCTTTGGTGGATTCAGGTTAGAGGACAAAAACCCTCCAGTGTTTTGTGGTGGTTGCATTCAAGGGCTGCAATTGGGCTCCAACAATCAGATTTCTACATTTTCAGCACAATTAAGAAAGCATTGGATATTTTTGGGTTAGCCATATCAGCTAGGGCATCATTTGATGTAGCTAGAACATCATCCATTCTTAGGACTGATGTCACCATTCCTAGGATCAATGTTACACTTTGGAAGGGTGAAGCCATCATTTGGGCTGCTTTTAGGCCAGTATTAATGCTGGTACAGTCTGTTGTAAATTTTTGAATTTTTTAGTTGGGAAAATAACTTTTATGTTTTGTCTTTATCTAAACTTCCACAAAAATTCCTGTTTACATTATTTATTCATGGATGAAATTATTTATTAAAACTCAAAAATTTGCAAGGGTTTTTTCAGTAAAATACAACCATTTGATTTCAGCTTTAAGGGTGTTAAAAAAAATTTGAAATTCTATTTTTTATTGTAAGGGATTCTGGTAAATCCAGAATTATTTAAAATATCCGTTTAGGGATATTTCACAGCTGATGAAAGGGGCCATTATATTTAGATTGACCACCGAAAAATGTAGTTAGTAGACATATACAACATTGAAAAATAAACACAAGTATTATTTTAAAATGTTGTGTTGATCCTCTTTTGAAAATCTGCCATCGGAATGCTATCAATCTGCAAGTAAGCATAGATGGAGTTTAACCTACATGGTATTAGGAAAGCTCATACTAATCTCAAATAAAATAGGAGAAGATACTTTTGGCACAGTTTTGTTATCATCCTATCTGACTTGAACTCTTAGGGACAATGGATTTGGCGTAGGAAGATCCCAGCCACCGATCTTAAATCACATTTGAAGGAATGTCAATGATAATAGAAACACTTATGATGGGTTATTAATTAGTTAATTAAATAATTTAGCTAATTAATCGGTAAGCTAATGGATTAGATTAATAATTTAATTAATTAGTTTAATTATTTGATCAATCATATAATAATTTTTTATTATGCGGACAACAACTTTGTTTCCATTGGAACTAATGTATAAGGTTATTAAAGGGAAACTAATGAGTTGTATTTCCTCGGATTAAGATTTCATTTTCTTTTTTCTCCTTGAGGACGGGTATACATATATCACTCAAAATGTCAGATTTAGTTTCATTTAACACGATGCATCAAGAAACCTATAGCTTAAAGTTTTGTCATCATGAAAACCTACATAATCTCACAATATTGTAACTATTTTCAAACTATCCAAAAGATCCTCAAATTTGGGGAAGCAAATACTTATTTTTCAATAGTTTGTGTAGATTCTTCGTGGATCATCCTATCAACCAAAAAAGCCATTATCATTTAGACATATTCTTGTGGTAATTTTCACTATGTTGGAGTATTTTTAAAACTCAATTCATCACTTTGATGACTATTTTCTACAAGTAGTCAGTTCTCTATGAATTTTAACTTGTGGTGAATAATCACGAGGCAAGGGGACCCACAAAGTACACAAGCACCACTAAGCATTTGTTAATATGGGGGAGGAGCAATGCTTTTTAGAAAATCCACCGCTTTGGGATTTTAACCTCTTGGCTCTTTCCCAATTGGTAAAGCTTTTGTGTGCATGTTGAAATGAACAGTTGAATCAATTCTTGTACTTCTTTCCCATTTCCTCCTATCACTCAAATGATGAAGCAATTGACATTTTTAATGAGTGTCTTGCACTTATTTTATCTGGCGATCAGCTTCCCATTGTGGCATCAATTCTGCAAATGATTTCTCAAAAAAAATTATAGAGCTATTGAATTGATGGCCTAGATTTGACTTTGGCTTTTAAAGTGTACCATGGTGTTGGGAATCCTTAGTTTACTGCTTACTGTTAGGCTTGGTGCTACCCTTCTCTTTTTTGGGTTGTGACTTACTGGTGGTGGCACTTTCCTTCATGGTCTTATACTTGAATTTATTCTCAATCTTAACCACATACCTATAGGCAACTCCCAATGTCTTGAACTTTAAGAACTCAATTTTTGCTTGGATCTATGTGTGCAAGCTGCTATGGTTCTTGAGTACTCTGAGTTCCTTCCATTAGGTACCACCTTTTTCCTGTGTGATTTTTTCATGTGTTTCCTGCAATCCTTAATTAAAATTTGGAAGCTTACAACATGAAACCTGTATTGCTATATTGAAAGTGTGAGACACAGGAAATGAAGTGAACTAAATTGATTCTATCAATAGATTCTGATTTCTAATTCACCATTGTACAATTGGCCCCTTTATTTGCCAATATTTTTTCTTCAATATTAAGAGTCTTATGGCATGTGAGAAGGCGCCAATACTCATTAAGACAATTAGATTTTTGACCTATTATCAATGTTCTCTCTAAGAATACACTCTTGAGATTTTCTTTCCTATTCATCAAATTAATGATTATGTAACAATCATCCATACATTGAAGGTTCCTAATGCATTAGCATATGCTAGTTCCATGCCTTTCTTCAGGGTTGGTATCTTGGCCATACTGTTGCTTGTCACACCCACATCCCAAGCAAAGTAGAAATGGATGTGTCATTGCTGGTTTGTTAATGAGGCATCTAACTCTACTCCCGTCAGATAGTTAAAACTTAATACTATACATTGTTAAACAAATAAATAGTATCATGTAGAAGGTATTATATTCCATGTATGCAGCCCCGCCTTACCAGGGATTCCAGCAAAGTATTCAATATCCCAACTTCCTTAAATGGATTTGAATTTCATGATCTAACATTCAACACTGTGCAAGTCTTGTATATATTTCTATATATATGTTTGTGCTCAAGTTTATCATTGAAAAAAATAAGTTTTGTGATTATGCTCGTTATGAAGGTTATATGTGCACTTGATCATCTTGCAAGCACACTTTTATCTAACAGGGTATTCTGAAATCATGTTGCATTGCAAGTAATGTTTGTTCATTTTTCTTTAAATATCATATGCAAGTTTAATTCTGTTATAGTGTGTGAATTGCACTTGGGCCATTCATATAAAACTTGTTAAATGGCAACTTTTGCAGGTTATATTATTGGGAATTTTGGTGATAGACTTAACATTTGATTTTCTGTACATCACTCCTGGGCCTATTTATGATTTGCCTTTCAGAATTGCTCCATACATCCGAGTGATGTTTCTTATGGTGAACATCAGGTATTGTGTTCATTTTTATCTTAATTTAGTTTGTTGTTGTGGAATTTCACTATTTGCTTCAATAAATAACCATCATGGTATTAGAATTAAGAAAGAACTGAGTGGCGAAGTTTTTCGCAATTTAGGATTTGGGCTTATACTTCATTAAGTTTTCCTATAAGGAGGAACTGTTCAGTTTGAAATTCTGAAAGGCCTTTTGAAAAAAGTCTTGAGGTTAAACTCGTTGGTTCTTGTTGTGTATGCAAACTATGTTAGTTACCCTTATTTCCTTGTTTAGGATTTGATTCTTACCCTCTTTTGGCACCCAATGTTTTCTGGTGTGATGTCTTTCATGGTCAGAACGATGGCTTTTGAAATTCTTAGTAATATGCACACCTGCCCTGGGTGGATTTTATTCTATTTTATATTATTTCTTTAATGTGCATACCTGGTTTTCTGTGTGGATTCTAATCTATTTTATATTGATTATTTCTTTCATATGGTGGTTATTAAAATTTTCTTTGTTGAAGTGAGGTTTGAAGGGTGGCTTGGAGCTCATTTTAAGGTCTAAGGATCTGGATTATATTGAGATTTTGGGGTCATTTGGGGTCGCACATTATCTTTTATGAAATTTTAAGCCCTATATGAGCCAATGGGATTGGTACATTTTTGAAGGTTAGGTAATCTAGCTGTTACGATTTTTGTTAATTGACTTTAATATTTTATTATGCCTCCTTGTTTAGTTCCTGTCCTTGTCTAAAGGCTTCTAACGTGTCTTTTTGGGATGTGAATCTCTTAATTTTTTGGCTTCTTAAGACATGCCTAAGAAACTTTAAAGATTTTTTGTCGTCTTTCTACATTGCATACAACTCTTTAGTAAGAATGAGAGAAGATGTGTGGAAGTCTCGAAAAAAGTTCTAAAATTTCTTTTAGATGAAGGTTATATGCTAAATTGTTGAAATATGAGTTCTTTAGAAAGCGGGTGAAATAGTTTGGCCATATAGTTTCAACATGGGAGTTGCTATTGACCCAAGAAAATAAAAGTGATTAGATATTAGTGAGTAATACTCCATCTGCATAAAGTGTTAAGCATTCTTGGATTGATAAGTCTTTATAGAAGATTTGTAGAGACTTTGTTCTCGATTAGCATCATTGATAAAATTATTGAGAAAGATTAGAAAGGTGAAACCTATATTACTTGAGACTCCAAGAGACAGATCCCAATGTTCATTCTTGATATTTGTATACGTCTTCACTATGAGAGACACTATGAGAGATGTCACTCAGAATCTCCTCAATGTGTCCTATGGATAATCTAAATGTGCAACCCTTAAAGAGAAAAATAGGACCTGGGTTTGTGCAGTGGAATGCCAGAATGATTACAATGAAGGCAGGTCTGGTAGTGGGGGTGAGTAAGAAGGCAGTCTTGTAAATCAGATTAAGAGTATGCCTCCAATCTGGACCGTGCAAGTGGATTCTGAGGAAGGCGAAGTATGTTGGATACTGTGCAATGATACTCTTTTGAAAGGCACCTTTTCAAAACTTCATGGAAAATAAAAGAGAAACCTCTAGTTTGGATTCAAGTATTCAGAGCTGGGAAATAAACATGACTACTTTTCACACATTTATGAGAATATATGGTAAAAGTAAAACCTAGGTGTGGGATAGGAAAAGGACATTTAGAAGAGCACTGGAAGACTGCATTAAAATGGAATGACAAATTTCAAAGAAATCTGGAAAATGTAAATGTCTGAGAAGTCAGTAACAGTTAGAAATGAGGTTAGAACCTTCATGATCTGGGGCCCAGGGGTGACGCAGGGGGATAACACACTAAAACAGACTCTCATGTGTTATGAGTGGAAAAAGTTTGTGAAGAAAGAGAGCAACAACATCAATGATCAGAATGCCTTAACAAAGAGAATGATCCATAGAACACCATGCTAGAGCTATAGCACGATATTATATTGATTAAGAATCAGAAAGTTTTTCACAATGATCCAAGAGGTCAGATTTATCAACCAAAAACTACACTATCTAGCCCACTATTTGATGACTATCTATCGTACTTAACAAACTAGTGAAGAAGACAAAGGGATGGTTTGGAAGTTGCAATAAAAGCAACTGCTCGCCTTATGCCAGTTCACATTCTCCATTCTCTTGTTTTCTGTAGATACTGCAGAACAGGTGTGTTGAATAGGGCTGACACTGTTGGAGCTGTGCGGTATAGGATACAGTGAATTCGGACTCCACAGTTGGACAAAAAACTACGCATATATTCCTATTCAGGTCAAGATAGGAAACCAATGGGAAAAGTACGATACTTTTTAAGATACATGTACCTTAAATATTGCCTGACCACAAACATCTTCCAATTGGATGCATTTGCCAAAACCTGTGCATAGTCAAACATTTAATGGGAAAATAGTTCCCAGTAAATGCGTAGCAGGGGTCCCTCTAAAGTTTGGGAATAAACACATTATTACAAGTTTTGTGATTTTTATGACAATTCCTGCTATATGATATTGTCAATACCTTTTCTAGATACCGGGCCAGTAACTATTGCAGGAGATTGCTTTTTTTGCAATATTGATTGAGAAAAAGTAGTTCTACCTCAATTACAAACGATCAAGCTCAAAGGTCAAGGTTGGAGATTTGAAGAGGTATCCAATTAATTCAGGGGTTAAAAGGATTATTGCTCAGAAAACCCACCAGAATTTTGAGATTAAAAAATGCCTCCAATAGTGTATCATTCCCACCGGGATCTACTTAGAATAATGTGATAAATTTATTTTGTTTATTTTGTATATAATCTACATATTCATTTATTAGATTTCACCACTAGAATCCAATTGGGGATCCAAGTCTAACATACCAAGCATGTTAACTTATAAAATAAACATGTAATATCTATCTGTCACTGATCACTATCATCAGATGAAACAAGACATAACTGAACATAGAAAGTAATTATGGATTTTCAGCCATGGCTGGTACAAACATAAAGCCACTGCTATCAATATACAATGAGTAAATAATTTCGTCTCACCAGGGATAATGTTTCAATAATAACAAATACAATACAAGATACAATATACAAGGCTTCACGGAGCATGAGTTTTCCGAACTCCAGTATCTATGGCAATTTCAAGTGTAGTCTCCAAAGAATTACTGTTGTGGGGAGAGAGAGTATCATTCGAGCGCTTTTTCACACCAACCACGGACTATCGATCCTCCACACAATCCTCCATCAGAGAACGGCTTTCCTTTCTCGGATGAGTAGATAGTGACGATGCAGGAATCTAGAGAGACAAGCTAGTACCCGTATACTGTAAGATTTCTAATACATGATGTGTACCATAAAGAAAATACATTCTAACATGATATCGCACAAACATGTAAATCATACATATGAAATGACAATGTCTAACTAAACATTACTTTGACCAAAATTTTCAATAGATATTAATCTCGAGAATCAGTCAAATTCATACACACCACTTGATCGGATTACCTTCATCTGGCATTGGTGATACTAGTAAGCTAGTGAAGTCCATCTTACTGCTTAGTTAGTACCAACAATGCGATATTTGATTAATATAATCAGACAAGAACTCTAGTCAGCATCTGTGACGAACATTCAGATTTGGTTGGGTGAAGATGTACTTGAGTCCCAAATTGTCAGTCTTGAGCTCAAATATTTTTTCCAACAAATAATGCCTCCAAACTTGCAAAGCATGCACAATTGCTGCAAGTTCTAGGTCATGAGGGGCATAGTTCACCTCTTAAGCCTTTAACTTCCTTGATTCATAGGCTACCACTGCACCCTCTTGCATAATGACTCCTAATTCATCTCCAGACGCATCTGTGATCATTGAAAATTGACCATTGGGGTCAGGAACTCTTAATACTAGTATTGATTTAAGTCTTTTTCAATTTCTGAAAAACTACTTCACACTTATCTGACTAGATACAACTTTGTTTCTTTCGTTGTAGAGAGGTAATCGGATTAGTTGTCTTTGAAAAATTCAGAACGAACTTTCTGTAATAGCCCACTAATCCCATGAAACTTCTTACCTCTTGAACATGCTTTGGCACCACCCATTCCATAATGGCTCTTATCTTTGCTGGATCTATTGGAATACCATCCGCAAAGATAATATGTCCCAGATATTGTACTCTCTTTTGGAAAAGGACACTTGAACAACTTGCCATACAAGTTGTGTTTCCGCAACTGTTGTAGATATAGTTCTAGATATTGGAGATGCTTCTCTTCATTCTTAGAGTATATAAGAATGCATCAAGAAAGACCAAAACAAAATGATCTAAATAATCTTTGAACACACTGTTCACGAGATTCATGAATGTTGCTGGAGCATTTGTCAACCCAAATGGTAACACTGTGAACTCATAGTGCCCATAATGAGTTCTTAATGCTGTCTTTGGAATACCCTCAGCCCTTATCCTCAGCTAATGGTATCTTGCTCTAAGGTCAATCTTAGAAAAGACCTTTGCCCCTCCCATTTGATCGAAAATGTCATCTATACGAGGTAGCGGATATCTGTTTTTGATAGTTGCTTTATTCAACATTCTATAATCTATGCAAAGTTGAAGAGTACCATTCTTATTCTTTACAAAGACAACTGGTGCACCCCATGGTGACACACTTGGCATGATCAACCCATTTGACAACAATTCCTGAAATTGAGCCTTCAATTCAACCAATTCGGTGGTTGTCATCCTATATGGTGCCTTAGACTATGGTTTCGATTCAGGTATGATATCAATAGAGAAATCAAACTCTCATTTAGGAGGCAATCCTGGCAATTCCTCCAGAAACACATCATGAAAATTCCTAAGGAATGAATAATCTTCGAGGGATGGTTCCTTAGATTCCTCCAGTTCATTTATCTTGACAATAAATGCTTGGCATTCTTTTCTTTGAGCCTTCTTGAGTTGCATTGCATAAATCTGCCTAAGCCTCAACTCTCTCTTCTTGTCTTGAATTTGTGTCTAATTTTCGAAATCGTCTAGACAACCTTTTTCAAGTAGCAGTCAACCTTGGCCTTTTGCTTCACAACCCAGTTGACTCCTAGGATTACATCATATGACCCTAGTGGTGCTACATAAAGATCCACTATTGTTGTGAATTCAAGGAATCTAATATCTTCTTCAACTAAATACTTGTCAACTTTGACTTTTGAATCATTTCTATATTGTACTGACTATGCATTTGCCATTACTCCAGCTTTTCTAAATAACTTAGCATTTTAGGAGCTATAAAGCATTTTGTAGCCCCTGTATCTATCAAAATGGAAACTGGATGTTCAAACAAAATACCTAACAGTTCTATGGGTGAAGCTTGGAATTTGGCTTGCCCATTATCAACTACCGCATGAATACGTTGCTGAATAGTTCCCTGTTGAGGAGTAGAACTTTTGTTCTTCGACTTATCTTGGGTACACTCACGAGCATAATGGTCACCTCCACAAATGAAGCAACCTCTAGGTGGTCCTTTCCTGTCAGACTGTTGGTTTCCCTTGAAACTACCTTTGAAACCATTGCTCAGTTTCTTGTTACCTGAACCATTGTTGAATCTAACATTCTGATTTTTGAACTAACTCTTGGAGTCTTCACCGCTTTGCTTCCAGTTCTTTTTAAAAAGTTGGTTTAGAACTTCCAAACTTTTACTTAAACTTGTCCTTCATCTGAGCAAGAGATTTCAACTTTTTTTCTTGCTTGACTACTTTCTCGAAGACTTGGTCCATGGTAGATGGTCCATGAACGTCCATTTTTCTACCAATCTGGGGTTTTAATCCCATGATGAACTTCTTAATTCTGAACCTCTCATCTACCTGGTACTGAGGTACATACTTGAGAGGTTTAGTGAATTACTCTCAGTACTCATTTACCGATAAGTCTCATAGCTTTAGATTCAAAAAATCTGTAAGCTTCTAGTCAGTATAGCTATGGAAGCCACCATGCTCTGAACAATGTCACAAACTGCTCCCATGTAGTGGTGGTTGAGTTAAGATTCATTTCCAACTTCTTGTTGGCCCACCATGTCACTGCTTCACCAACCAATTGGTGAGCTCCCCAAACTATTTTAGTGACCTCGGAGTAGTTTCGAATCTCAAAATACTTCTCCATCTCAATCCACCATGCTTCAACTGTGTCACCCAAAACAGTTCCATTGAACTTAGGTGGAGTCACTTTTTTCATATCTCTAGCCAATTCGCAGCTATTTGTGCTCTCACATTTTGAGAGTTTACCTGCTCAACAGGATGCTCCTCAAGTACATCTTGATGTACTTCCTCTTCATGGCCATGAACTTTTTGTTCTAGAGCTGAAATTTGATACTTGGTTTCATTCATGGCTGCGAGAATCTGATCAAACTTTGCTGCTTGCTCAATGACAAATTGATTAGGATTAAACTATGTTGTTTGGGTACGGGTACGGGTATGGATACGGGGACATCTCGGGTACGCAAGTACATCATTTTTCAAAAACCTTGATTTGGATACGTCATGGGTACATTTGTATATATATATATATATATTGTATATTACTCATTTTTTTAGTAAAACACTTGAAACTACATAGTATGAAAATATTTGTCTATAAATGATAAAACACTTAAAAATATATAATATTCATTCATTCATTACTTCAAAGACAAGATTTACATTCAAATCTAGAATAAATCATCTCGATTGCCCACAAAATCATGAATGCCACTCCCATTATTTTTCAACTTTATCATTTATTGACACTTTCTCTCACAAGGGCTCATCAGTGCATTGAATCTCACGAGTGCATGCCTTAAGGGGTGCACAGGGAATGGGGTGGGATCGGCTTGTGGCACTTTACGAGAGATATTCTCATACTATTCTATCATGCATACATTCCTTCATGCAACCTTCATACCTCCTATGATGTCTCCTTGAAATCTTGAAACCCTGAAATATGGCTAAGTTTGAAACCCTGAAACCCTGGAATCTGACTAACTCTGAAATATGATAGGATCCTCCAAAACCTAGAATTTGCATTATAGCTCTTAGCGGTCCGAAACCCCTCTCAAACATCTTGAAAGTATATAAATAAAATATAACTTAAAGTATAAGAAACTAGATGTCCACTTAAACTTACTTATACTTAAATGTTTATTTTATTTATATACTGTTGGATTCGGACTGGATTTACATTTAGGGTTGCTTAGTTTTTAGGGTTTTTTTAAGGATTTTATAAGTTTTTTTCTAAAGTTTTTCGCCATTTTTCTGTCGGAATCCCTCGGGTACACCTGGAGACGTCCCAGGTACTCCCGGAGGCATTCGTGGCCATGCCGGATGTTTTCGGCATAGCCACGGACGCCTCCGGGAGTACCCGGGATGTCCCCTTGCCGGAGGCGTCTCCAAACAAGTGGTGTCGGGGGGGAGGGCGTATCTCTGCAATGTAGGGATTAAATGGAGGGTTATTGTCATTGACATTTGAAGGACCTTTTTTGGATACTCTAGCTTTCACCATTCTCCTATCTGGTAAACAAACAGATACGAAAACGTTAGTAGGCTCATTAAGTCTTAGAGTTCGAACCGTAACTCTGATACCACATGTAACATCCCCACTGGTATCTACTTAGAATAACGTGATAATTTTTTTTAATTTATTTAATCTACGTATTCATTTACTAGATTTCACCACGAGAATCCAATTATTGATCCAAGTCTAACATACCAAGCATGTTAACTTATAAAATAAACATGTAACATCTATCTGTCACTGATCGCTATCATCAGAGGAAACAAGACATAACTGAACATAAAAAGTAATTACAGATTTTCAGCCACGGCTGGTACAAACATATAGCTACTAATGTCAATATACATTGAGTAAATAATTTCGTCTCATCAAGGATAATGTTTCAATAATAACAAATACAATACAATATACAAGATACAAGGCTCTACGGAGCATGAGTTTCTCGAACTCCAGTATCTATGGCAATCTCAAGTGTAGTCTCCAAAGAAGTAATGTTGTGGGGAGGGAGAGCATCATCCGAGCACTTTTTCACACCAACAACAGACCATCGATCTCTTGCACAATCCCCTATTAGGGAATAACCCTCCCTTCATGGATGAGTAGATAGTGACCTTGTAGGAATTTAGAGAGACATGCTAATACCTGTGTGCTGTAAGATTTTTAATATATGATGTGTACCATAAAGAAAATAAATGTTAACATGATATCACACAAACATGTAAATCATACATATGAAATGACAATGTCTAACTAAACATTATTTTGGCCAAAGTTTTCAATAGTTATTGATCTCTACGATCAGTCAAATTCATACACACCACTTGATTGGATTACCTTCATCTTGCATTGATGATACTAGTAAGCTAATGAAGTCCATCTCATTACTTAGTACCAACAATGCGAGATTTGGTTAATATAAATATAACCAGCAAATTTATACAAATTATTTCCTACTAGTAGACATAAAACATGTTAAACGCCGATATAATCAAAACTCATATATTTAATCCGTCAAATGTATGAATGACTCTCCACTACATTATTTATCACATAAATAACATAACAAGTACAATTTATACCGACCGAGTGCAATATATACTTAGACTGCATGTTTTTAATTTTTCGTAAGTAAATACAAATGTAGTACATTCTAAGATAACAACTATATCAAAGTCTGATATTTTTATGTACATATCACTCAATTACAAACAGCGAATCATATAATTTCAAGGTCAAATAACTCATTAACAAAACATAATCTTTCATTTATGTAACCCGTTGTACTTTTGGGAGGCTATACATATAAAGATAGTGTACTATCCTTAGGATTTCTATGACTTAATTTAATAGTCAATACACCATAATTATAGGCACGCTTCCATATATATATATATATATGGGTGCCTAAATTCTCGTAAATATATATTTCATACATTTATGCACTTTTACAAAATGTACGCATACATAACAATCAATAATCTGTTGTACAAATAGACATATTTTATTTTATTTAGAACTTCGCATGATTCAAATAACCATTTAATTTAATTATTCTCAAAATGGTAATCAATGATCTAACATAGGGTCACCTTGTACCCTATTCTGGTTTCCACTATTCATATACCATTCAAGGATTCTTAAGTATCAATTTAGGTCTAACTCAAACTCATGTTGAACCGTAAAATCCTTGCATAGCCTGCTTAGTTTAACCATATTGTCTTATGTATTTTTACCAAGTTCTGGCTTATCGACATACCAAATATCATAACACTCATATCCATATATAAACATTTCTAGTTCCCATACAGGGTTCGAACAGATAACAAACACTAGTCTCTAGATCCCAGTATAATAAATAATAAATAACAAAACAATGTTAAAACTTAAAACCCACTATGGATATATGCTATCGATTACTTCTACCTAATTGATTTTTGACTTAGTTTATCAAAGTAGGTTTTATATGAACAAGTACACAGTCCTTATAAATACATATCGCATTTCAGCCAAACGATAAACAAAGCATCCATATATATCCGTTCCCTTAAACTATACGCATATTTCCACTATTTAATACAAAAGTATACACAGTTTGCTTTTTTTTTTATAAGAATGATAAACCTACACGCAATTCAGGATGCCCATATAAATCTATTCTTTGTCGAAGTCACACAGCCCATGGCGCATATTTTCACTGCTTTGAAATAACAAATGTACACACAGTTCGAACTTATAAACTCCCTGGGTTTTGACTGAAAAATTCGCACGGTTTACATAGTTCGCTGTTTTGAATATTATAATACACAAACCCCTATACAGTCATATAGTTTCATGGATTGAATAATTACTATTCCTTAGTTCATACTTATATAGGTATTGCTGGTTTTTAGATGTCTAAAGCACACAATCTATATAAATATTGCTGTTTTAGATATTCTTATACATATATACATCGTTGTTCATATTTATATAGTCCCCTATACATCATAATTAGCTCGCTATGCATTGTATATAATCTGCTATATGTTATTTTAACATTATACACGCAGTTTTGGACTTCAAAAACTCATGGTTTTGGTAACACACAATATATATAACACTGGTTACCCTATCTAACTCGGAGATGACCTCACAATGCCTATTCACAAGTTTTTTTAATCCATTACACAGTTATTTGCTAATCGCCGCTACATGTACTCAATATACAATAGATTTGGGGGCAGTTTCATATAAGCAGTCCGCAATTTAACTATTCTCAACCTTTACATAAATACATTATCACGATTTGGTTGACAACACACACAAATCACCCAAAACATTACACATAGTCCTAATGTAGCACTTTGATTTAATATACACATAATTTTTTTCTAGACAAAACTCAGTTCATTTATGTATTTCCTAAACTCGGCATCACGGTAAATTAAATACTTTTATCCCTAATAGATTTTTCACGGAATAACATCACCAACCTTTGATAGCGTCAGATGATACCAGATATGCCTTCCTTTCCTCTGTTCCACTTCGTTCGCTCAACTCTTCTTTTCTACTCTATGCTTCATCCTTTTTTCTCCTTCACGCTTTGCTCTTCTCTTCTCTTATTCCCTTCTCCTTTCACATCGCCGTCACTTTCCTTTCTTTCTCTCTTTTTTTTTATGACTTTCTTTTTTTTCTTAACCAAAGCAAAAGCTCGCCGTTTTTTCTGAAGCTTGCCATTTTTTTCTAAAGCTTCCTTTATTTACTTTATTTCATAATTATAATACAATATAATCCAATTGCCAAGTATAACACAATGCAATGCAATTGCTAATTATAACATAATTGCTTTATTTGTTACTAACTTAGTATAGGTAAACAATCATTATGACTTAAGGATAATATGACTAATATAGAGTCAATAATATTCTTTTAATCCGAAATGGTAAATCAACAAATATTATATGAAAACACGATGGTTATTATAACAATGTAATTATTATGTTATTACTACGTTATATCGATAATCTATGTCTTTTGTTATCTTTATGGCTTAAGGCGTTAAGCCACATAATGGTATTTCCCGATATCATAAAGATAATCAGCTAATGTTCTCAAACATTACTAAGACATGATGGTTATGTTGACAATTTTGCCCCATAGGCCAAATCGTCACCATTACCATTTGAAGCTTCGTTCACCATGACCATTTGCCTTGAAAACTAGGGCTTGACCCTTGAGAAATCGAGGATAAGTCACTTTTGTGTAGGTACAGGGATTTTCTCATCAGGCAATGATTTTTTCTAGCACTTACAAAGCAATCCGGGTTTACCAGGTTGCATGTCTTATTAACTTTTATAAGTTGAAGCAGTCAAAGAACCCGAATGGGTCTACAGTGCATATCGGGTTTATGGGGATGTCTTACTTATTTACTTTTATAAGTAAAAGCAGTCCAAGGGCCCGAGTTGGTCTACAGAGGGAAGTGGGTTTGTGGATCGACTTATCTTATAAAGTTTTTATAAGTAATGGCACTTGTAAAGCCCGAAAAGGTCTTGGGCATTTCGAAGGGCAGGGGATTTCTTTTGGAGAGCTTTTTCATTGGCAAGGTGGACGTTTCAAAAGTTTCGAAGGGTTATTAACAAAAATCGCGAAAGGTATGTGCCCTAGCAGGGGACACATCAAGCACGAAGAAGACATTGGCAAAAGTTCCGAATGACAAAATCAATTTTTTTGAAGGACACCTACCCTTGTGGAGGGCACCTGGTCGGTGGCAGGACCTTTTCAAAAGTTCTGAAAGGCATTTTTGAGGACGAATAGCCCTTGCGGAGGGCACTTTGCAGCGAAGTGGACCTTTTCCATTCTTTCGAAGGGCACTTCTGGAAGAACCTTACCCTTGCGGAAGGCACCCAGGCGACTAAAAGGACCAAATCAAGAAGCCCAAAGGGCATTTTTGGGAAGCAGAAGCCCTTGTAGAGGGCACCTTCATAGTGTCAGGGACATTTCGAAAATTCCCGAAGGGCACATGCCATTCGGGGAAAGATAGCCAAAGGAGATGAATTCCTTCAGACAAAAAGTCCGAAGGAATTCAGAAAAAGACCCGACGGAGGATATACTCGGGGAAAAGCCCGATAGAAATAAAACAAAGGCACAAGGAAACAAATTCTTTCGGACTTTTTGTCCGAAGGAATTTCTTAAGACAAAAAGTCTGAAGGAATTCTGATGGAACAAAAAGCCCGAAGGCCGAATGAACGCCATAAACAAAAGCAAGAAACAAACCCTGAAGCTCGGTTAAGAGCGTAAGCAAAGGCCAAAAAAGAGAAGAAAATGCCAAGCCCGGGAAAGAGAAGAGACAGAGAGTCCTTCGGACAATTTGTCCGAAGGACAAAAACCAAAAGCCCGAAGGCTAAATCATGAACAAAGCCAAGACAGAGAACAAGGCCAAGACAAAGAACAAGCCGCGGAAGAAAGAACAGAGCCCTTCGGACAATTTGTCCGAAGGACATATACAAAAAGCCCGAACTTGACTGTGAAAGCCATAAATGGATAGAACACATAACAAAGGAAGCACAAACCCAGACTGAATACAGAGAAGAGTCCATGAACAGAAAAGCCGCTGGAAAGCAAAGACTAACGCAGAAAAGACAGATACAATAAAGACAGACAAACGTAGAGAGCAGAATTCGTGGGAAAAGATGACCCAGAGAATCAAAACACAGATGTTAGACGCAGAAACCCAACATATATACAAGATGAACATGCGCATGATCAAAGGGAAAACAAAGGGAAGATTTGTGGAAAAGACAAATATAGACGGTGAACATGCCTAAATAGTCCGAGAATACAAGAGCATGCAACAACCATGAATAGGAATAGACACGTCCAAATTTCACTATTCTAACACGTCACCTTCAGTTCTTAAATAGAGGCTCACTTTGCATGAGGACTCGAGTAGTGGAACAGTGGAAAGCTTAAACAAAAGAAATACTAGGCACGCACTTTCATTTGTCTCAAAGCTTGAAACGTTCTGGCGGTTCAAATGTAATTCTTAATTTGGCATTTGCATTGATTTCATGCAAAGGGGAGACTTTCAAATGTTCTAGTAGTTCGAGTGGATTTGACTACTCTTGTTTTGGAGTTGACTGGTTTTCAAGTCAAGACATCTATTCGTAGATTTCATGCATCCAAAGCTTGTCTTCTTCTTTTTCAACTCAAGAAATTTTCATGCAAGACAAAATAGACTTTTGTAAAGGTTGAATTGGTTTGAGTTTACTCCCTCTCTATTTTCAAACGTCAATCTCTTGGCTTTTTGTAATTTTCTATAATAATGGCTTTTCAGTCTTGTGAAAAAGATCTCTCTTGGTAAGACCAGACTCTGCGATTGGTGAGTTGTGTAACCTCTTTAATCCATAGGACTGTATTTTCAGATTTCAAGTGTTGGCATAGTGTACATTCATTCAGCAATTTGCATACGTAGTAGATTTCTCTCCCTTTCCAAATTCTGATTCGTACCTAGTTGCTAGCTAATCATGTTATGCAGGTCATGTTCAGTGTTTTATAGGTCTTTTGTTGAAGCTGTAAGTGGGTGTTAGGTGGCTGCATAGTGTCTTGTATCAGACGTTTTGCCATTGGATCGAACTTTCTCATGAAATACTTATGCATAGTGATCAATTGAAATCAAAGGTCTTCCTTTTCCTTTGTTTAGTGTTCACGGTTCCAAGTAGGGTGGATCAACATTTTGGTGCATCACCGTCATTAGGTAGGATTTCTCCTTCAAGTTTCTTTCTCCCTCTTCCATGGTAGTCCGCAACACAGAGTAGAGATTCTCATTGATACATCTTACAGGAACTAGCCTTCTCTGGAGGTTCTTCTCGCCATTTAGGCATCCACCTTCGTGAGAAGATCCCATTGTTTCAACTGGAGAGAGGACTAACCATTTCAGCATGTCTTCGATTCAGGGTGCAACTCCAGGTTGACATGTTAGTCTACATACGGTAGTATCAAATACTATTCACACAAATTTACGTTCTCGAAAAACATTAATAATGATGACATAAACACACAGTAACATTATAGATCCAACCTACTTATAACAACCACAACGCAATCACACGAGATTAATTCCACATAAGCATTAAACTGAGCTAACACACAACTAACATGCATAAACAATTATCTAAATGCAGACAACATAAAAAATGTACTAACGCTAACAATTCAAACTATGCATGTAATGAGTGCCATCTAATGTGGTGTGTGCATGGGTTCTAGCCATTCTTCTGTCGTCCTATTGGCCATTTTTGGTCCACATCAAATTCTGCCTAAGTATGAAAAAATGAGCTTTCAGGGAAGGAAATAGCAAGCCTTTGGGAGGAATTCGGGTTTTCCAGCAGTGACAACTTCGGGTTTCTGAGGGCACAGTGCAAATCGGGTTTCTAGTAGTGCTCAACTTCTAAATGTTTTATAAGTAGAAGTAATTCAGGTTTACGAACCCGAATTACTCATAGACAATGTATTTCGGGTTCTCCAAGGAACACTACTTGATCACTTCATAAATTGTGAGCAGTCAGAAGCTTGAAATAATTAAAGGGACTTGACAAAACTGATTTGGTCTCGAAAATTAGTGCTTCTTCGATTCTTCATGGGACGAGTCTTTTTTCAAAAAAATCCGAAGGGTCTTTCAAGAACTCGAAGGTACACTTCAACTTTTTCGAAGGGCTTTTTCTTCTCCAAGTGGACAGTTGCAAGTTTGTCGAAGGGTATGTTACCCTTTTGAAGGACCATTTCAAAATTCTCGAAGGGTATCTTTCCCTTCGGGAGGATCGTTCGCGGAAATCCGAAGGGACACATAGAAAGCCCGAAGGGTCTCTTACCCTTCGGGAAAGTCATTTTGAAAGGTCCGAAGGGTAATTTCCAAAGATAGATGTGGACAAAAAGTTCGAAGGAATTCCTTTAGAGAAATTGTCCGAAGAAATTCCTTTGGAAGATTTGCCCGAAAGAAATAAGTTGAGAAGGAACTTTGAGATCAAGTGTCCAAAGGAAATGATGGGCCAATGGATGTCAAAATCAGGATAAGCGACTAGCCGTTGGAAGTAATCGGGTTTGAAAAGCCCAAAGTCTTAAGGCTTGGGAAGCAACAAAGTGAGAAGACTTCAAGATGGACAAGTCCGAAGTAAGCTTTGAGAACTCGAATTACTCATGGGCATAGAGTAAATCGAATTTCTGCAAGTACTTTACTTAAAAGGCTTTATAAGTAAAGGATCTGAAAAAGCCCGAAATTGGAAAGATCAAAGAACCCGAATTACTCTGCATAGAGTAAATTAGGATTCTTTAAGTGCTTGATTTAAACTTAGTCCAGTAACGCGAGAATCATGATGCAACAAATGGAAGGCTGCCATGTGGCATAAGCTGGAGTGAAAATGACCAATCAGTAAAGGACAAGTGGCACAAGGGTGACCAATGAGCATGGGAGAGTCCAAGCGACTGGTAGCTGGAAATTATGAAGGCTCTCATCCGTCATAGTTTGCTCCATATGATTGCCGTTCGACGCTTAAATGCAACATGACTTTTTAGACGCGCCAAAAAAAGTCTTAAAGATGGAAGGGGCTCGAGAGGATTGTCGAGTGATCTTGAGCGGCGCATTAAGGGGCAACAAGGAAGTACAACGTGAGAGTCCCGCTATCAATGATTTTTTATTTCTTCCCCTTCTCTCTTCCCCCTTTTCTATATAAATAGAGGCCTTGGAGCCAAACAAATCATCCTCGGACTGGGGATAGAATCACTCTACGAAAATTGCTGTGTAACAGACTTTTAAAGCAATAAAGATTATTTTACTTATCTCTTTGTCTAAAAATTGTGGTGAGTTAGCTTGTGCATAATAACATTGTGAAGAAATGTCCTTCCAACCTTATTGTCCTTTTTTCTTGCTTATTTTTAGATGTTTTCCAGTTAGTTGCAGGTCTGAACTTGAGCTCTTCCACCATTAATGGATGCTTAATGTGGATTTATAAATCCTTTGCTTCACATATGGTTCAGTGAGCCTAGTTTATGAAATATTTATACAACTTAGCTCGTTAGGAGGTTGTGTAAGCAAACTTATCTCATGCTGAATTAGTGTCATTCCCCAAACCAAGTGGATCACTTACTTTTGGTGCATCACCTCCCTTAGCTTAGATTTCCCTTTCAGTCATCCTCCTACCCCTTTTCTTAGTAGACAACAGATTTTAGTGTGAAATCAAGAGCTGAAGCAAAGCACTTGAGGAACTAGCCTAATAAAAAAGCCTAGAGGTTCTCAATATAGGATACCCACATCTTGAGGTTGTCCCCATGCTTGTAGTTGGAAGTGGGGAAGCCTGAAGAACTCTCTCACAAGGGTGCAATTCCAAGCTATAATAGTTTTGGCACATTTGGTGGGACAACTACCATTTCATTTTTTTTTTAATGAAAGATTGGTCAAATTTGATGTTGTTTGATCATTTTGTAGTAGTGGTAGCATTTATCTTTCAACATCTGACAACTCCAAAGAATACCCAACTATTTAGTGGCAGAGTAGTAGCTATCTTTCATCCCAAAGGTGACTACAAGATCGACTTCTGCAGGTATTCCTTTTGAGTTTATTGAATGACCTTTAAACTCAACAAGAAGGTTAAGGTTCGCCCATACTCACCCTTACGTAAGAAGCTACCCTTTTAAACCAGTCATAAGGTATACCTACGTTATAAGATCTTTATGAACGCCTCTTGTTGCTATGATTCCCCAAAGAGCTTTTGTGGGCTTCAACGGCCAAACCCCTTTGAACTTACCACAGTATGATCCTATGCTGGTAGCAGTCCTCAAAAGTGTCCTTTATTACACAGGAGACCAAGTTGTAACTCCTATTGAGCACATAACAGACAACCAACTTTTGCAACATTGACAATATCACAGTGGAGAACGTGGCTGTATCCTTCAAAGGAAAGGCATTAGACTGGTATAGGGGCGTAGCTCCTAATTCTATCCACTCATGGAACGAATTGGGAACAACCTTGTGTAAAAGGTTTGCAGATAAGAGTGATCATTTGTCACTTGCAGAGCCGCTGATCACAATCAAGAGAGCTCCTCATGAAGTCATGCAGGACTTCAATACGAGATTTCAAAAGGCATGGGATAGAATTCCAGTAGCTGTTAGACCATCTTCGAACTTTGCTTTCTTGTATTACTTGAAGGCTCTTAACAATGACATAGTTGTAATGATTCAATCTATGGGAGGAGACATACTGCCAGATGTATATGAAGTGGCCATCAAGATAGAAAATTGCCTAGTTCAGACTGGCAAGCTTACTCCCAGACCCCCAATGCCTCTTTTTTCAGAGATCATACCACCCCCTGCAGTCATTCCTCCACTTGATGTTATACTTCCAATGCCAACAATTGTTGCTGTGCCTTTACCTAAGCAAGAGAAGGCCTCTACAAGTGGATCCAACGACTCCCAAGAGCAGAAGAATTACTTGGAATTGAAAAGCATGCTCCAATCCTTAGGGAATGATGTGGTCAATGTCAAGAGGTAGCAGGCCTACAACAAGCCTTATCAAGCTCAGTATCAGCCTTAGCAGTAGCCTTATGAAGCTAATAGCCCACCCTACAAAGGAGGTTTCTAAGGATAGGGCTAGCCTAACTATGCTAGGCAGCATAATTATAATCCAAATGCTGCAGGGCCTTCCAACTCCTTGGTCTTGGTTTAGAACAATGTCGCTGAGGAGGCTAAAGGGACAATGCCTTGGAATCATTCTTTTGGACAATCCATTGTCCCAACTAATGGCTTCAATCAAGCATTCAATGATCAATGGAAATACGCTGTTGCTTATGGATATAACCAGGCCCTTATGGCCCAAAGCACAAAGGTGCCTGTTGACCATTTTGGTCCTGCAGGCCAAAATTGGTCCCCCTTTTTCCCTGCTGTTCTGAGCCAATTCATTTTTTGATTTTGCACAAGTCTTGTTTCTACAGACTCTGCAGGCTTGTTTCTACGAACTCTGCAGGCTTGTTTCTACAGACTCTGCAGGAAAGAAACAAGTTCCCAACACTTAGGCGACAAAAGGACGTTTGCAACTTTTCCGAAAGGCAATTTTAGAGGCCAAACAGCGCTTGCGGAGGGGCAGTCAAGCATAAAATGGACCATTCTAGTGCCCTTGTGGAGGGCAGTTTCGGATCCAATTGCCCTTGCGGAGGGCAGGGAACACTTGCAAAGGGATCAAAGAGAAGGCCGAAAAGGTAGGTTTTTCTTCGAAAAAGTGAACAAGGCAAAAAAGTTGGAATTTCTTCGGATTTGTTCAAGGCAATAGATGGAGAATTTCTTCAGACAAAATGCCTGAAGGAATTCCTTTAGACGTTTTGTCCGAAGAAATTCATAAAGCAAAATCAATGTCTTTCAGGAAGATTTTCTGCGAAAAAGAGACAGGACGAATTCTTTTGGACAAAAAGTCCGAAGGAATTCCTTTGGACTTTTTTCAGAAGGAATTTGCCCGAAAGAAAAGGCTCGAGGGAATAAGCGGGAAAGAATAAAAGAAAGAATTCCTTCGGATAAATGCCTGAAGGAATTCCTTCGGACATTTTGTCCGAAGGATGTAATGAGCAAGGCCGCTGAAGGACCCTGTAGGGCAGAGGCCCTTGTGGGGGACTCTCGGTTGCCAAAATAAAGACACTTCTCCAAAGCCGAAGGGACACCTTCCCTTTGGGAGGTTCCAAAGCAAAAGCCCAAAGGAAAGGAAGCAAAAAAGGCCGAAGCAAAGGAGAAAGCCGAAGGAATTGCCAAGGAGGGTGACGGGCTTGAAGACGTCAAAATCGAGCACAACGAACTAGCCGTTGGAAGTTCAAACGCCCAATGACGAGTGCACAGACGTCAAATTTAAGGCAGTGAAATAGCCGTTGATTTTTAAAAGCTTAAGGACAGGCGCGAGTGAACTCAGCGACCCGCTAAGAAGATAGCCCTCGAGGGCCGAAGGAGACAGAGAAGACAAAACCAGGAAGAGACAGTGCAGAAATAGTCCAGGTGGCAAAGGGAGGTGTCGACTCAAGGATTTACTCTTGTAGTCGGAATAGTGCCTGCCAAGCGGTCATCAAGAGGTGCGAATAGTGAACGGCGCGCCCTGTTTTTCAATTTGCATTTATAAGCAGACAAATCCCGTGAATATTTGAAAAGAGCAGTCTTGTTTGCAGAAAAATAGGCGCGGCCTGTGCTTTCACATTAATGTTTGAACGCCAAAGTCAAGACCGGCGATTACACAACATGGTTCTACTAGGTCTCTTCTAGAAGGATGATATCAGCAACGACTTCCTCTTCCCGATGCTCTCAACGCACATGGGCCAACTTGTCAAAGGGTGCCAAAGTCTTTTCTAGAAAGTGCCAAAAGTCTTTTCCTCTCTCTCTATAAATTGTAAACTTCTCATTTGAGAAAGGGGATCCTCTTAGCCCGTAAGGCAAAGCTCTGCCCAAAAATCTCTTGGGTTGTAAGGCAGAACTCTGCCGGATTTTACCTTGAATCAAGACATAGCATTTTTACCTCTATTCTGAGTTTGCACTTTTGTATGTGTCTATGTCTTTGTTCTGTGTTAAGTCATTTTCCTTTATGCTTTCACAGGATGATTTCAGCATGTCTAGTGCATTGTGAGTTTTCCTTTTGCAGGTTAGCCAGAAGTGTCTGCAGCAGAGTATAGGCGCATGTGAACAGGCTGCCATAGAGTGTCTTAGAACACCTCTGGTAGTTTTTCCTCCCTGTATCTCTACGGACCCCTAGCTCACTGATGCAGAAGAATTTCTCGTACCAAATGAAGTGTATGTTAGCTTGTCCTTGGTGAAAAGTGTATGTTTGAGCTAAGTAGATCACCTTTTTTTGGTGTATCACCTTCTAGTTTAGGTTTAGGTTCTGTTTTCAGCATCATTCTCCCTTTTCAACCCCTCGCCCTGTGCCCCCCTCCCCCTTTCCCCCCCTTTTTCATTTATTTGTTAGCAGTAGGAAATTCAAAACCTAAAAGATACATCAAAGGGAGCTAGCCCTTATCTAGAGACTCTCCCCTCAATTTTGCCAGACCCACAGGGAAGAAGGGAGTTTCCATTGTTGTGCGTGGAAGGTAGGAGCTCAGCCTCATGTCAATGGTGCAATTCACTGCATCAACAATTTTTCGCACGCCCGGTGGGACCACGTTTGAACACTCAAAAAAGTTTCAGGATTGGTGCTGGTCTTGTTACGGCAGAACGAACCATTAATACAGCATCTGACCTTTAATCAGACGATTGTGGGACAAGTTTTGTCCAAAGAGTTGAAGAATTTTTGGTGTGTCCTTCAACCAACCAACCTTTGGAGGCTTTTTATCAACACCAATGGCGACTCCGAGTTGAATCAGTTGGTTAAGCAGTCCAGGTGCCATCAAGAAATCTCATTTTTTTTTAATGTATAATCCCATTTCTAAAAATCATGGGCCTTGTGTTCTTTCATATTACCATGATCAAGCTCAAAATGTTCAGGGAATCACCTCAAACAACTCTCCTAGTTGCCCTTCAACAATAAGGGAAGTAGTGCTGGAGTTTGAGAAGCAGGTGATGGAGATAGACCCATTAGATGAGCAGTATAGATATCAGCAAGAGCTTATGTACAAAGAGGAGTGTTTGTTTAGGCAAGCTCAGGGCTTGCAATCCATGGAGGAGGAGGCAGGAAAATGGAAGAGTCCATTCATTCAAGGCAGTCAGCCTTGTGTGCCCCCTCCTATTCTAAAGAAAGCCCCCTCTTGTGCACCAAATCCTTTCTACCAGATAGCACTTGCTCACTCTAGCTCATCTGATGCGTTAATCACTCCTGCTCTTAACCCCTTGAGCCTTGCTTTCAAACATCAAAGGGCATTGGAGCAACCTCTCATGGAGATGAACCTTCTCAATTCCTTGGAATGTGTATCCTCCTCTGAAGGGAATACCATGAACCAACACATCTCTCTTGAAGCAGCTCTTCCTGTACATGAGCAGACCCTTCCTAGTCTTCCTCAACCTCCTCAAGTCTTCTAGCATGATGTCAAGATTCCAAGTTGGGGGAGTGGATATCATGAACCGGCTCAGGACCTTGAAGAGGTTAAAGTTGCTCCTTGTTTACAGGAGCAAAGTTCCAATCCCAAGGTCATGAGTTGGAAGCAAACGATGGAATCATGGGGCAGGAAGGATGAGGAGAAAGGTTTTGCTCAAAACCTCGAAGAAGATAAAGCTGCTCCTACTCATCGTGATGATGATTGTGACCTCCAAGAAAGGCTCTTCCAAGAAAATATAGCCAAGAGAGTTGCAGAGTTGGAGTCCAGAGCGAGATTCCTCAGCCAACGTGTGATGGACGTAGCAGTTTCCATGTCTGAACACACCCCATCTACAACTTCCAAGAGAGCTATCAGGCCACCCCTGATATAGATGAAGTGCTGGCCAAATGGAAAAAGGTGAATCATTCGATTCTAGCTTAAGGACTACCTCCTCTTCCACATGGTTTTAATCATTAGCCTTCCACTTCATCCCTTCTCAAGGAGGAACCTGTTTTGCAGGAGGCGAGTGAGGAAGAGAAGATTCAATTTGCAGTTTTCCAAGAGGCTATCATGAGCGACAATGAAGAGGAAATCATCATGAAGGCTCCTTCTGAAGACATCATCAGCAATGGAGAAGACGCAGGTCATGCATACATGCAGATGTTCCAGCAATACGAAGAGGAACATAAGCATGGTGAGCTCTCTCCTCCCTTGTTTGATGAACTTCCTTGTTGCTTCGATGAGGAGGATAACTGTGCCGAAGACCCTGAGTTGGAGGAGGATTAGATGGAGTCTTTGAACAATTAGAGACTCTAATCCTTGAGAAGGAAAAGGAGAAGCCTGCCCATCTTGAGGAAAGCCTTGAAGAAGAGAGCCTTGAGCAAGAAGGTGATGTTCTGTGGGATGAGCAATCAGTCTGTGATTCCATTTCAGACATCACAACAGTCACCCTTCTTCAAGAAAGCCATGGAGCAGAGGATGAGTTTGACAGGGTTTTCAATGAAGCAGAAGGGACGGGTCAAACCATGATGCACTGCAAAGGGACTACACATATCAAGGGGCTTATCGTGATGAGCCAGTAGCCATCGATTTTTTGATGAGACGCACCAGCACGAAGGGCCATCGTTCGACAAGCTTCCAAGAACAAGAAGAGTACATATATGTTGGGAGCATGTTTGATTCTGATCCATTCGGATGTAAGCCAACCTAGGTGGCAGGCAAGAGGAGCAGGTCACCAAGTCTCCATTCCATTCAGCCACTTGTCTGGCATCATAAGGGGATTTAAGAAAATTTTCCTTTGATCCAGGAGGGAGGCAAATATACCTGGTTAGCTGTACATAGTAGTTTGCTTTCAGTTTTCTTTCCCTGTTTTTCCTTAGTGCTGTTTGCATAGGTAGTGGTTTTTGGCCTTGTGTGTGTTTTTCTTGGTGTTTGGGGTAAAAGCTTCATGATTGATTCTTGGATCTATCAAGGCTGTTGCTAACCTTTTCAAGTTGCGTTCTGACTCCGTGCCCAATGGACTTTAAGGCAACTTGCTTTTAAGCATAGCAGGAATGCTTCCCTTGGGAGTTGCCAATTTGTTGACCATTTTGGTCCTGCAGGCCAAAATCAGTCTCCCTTTTTCCCTGCTGTTTTGAGCTAGTTCATTTTTTGATTTTGCACAAGTCTTGTTTCTATGGACTCTGTAGGGTGATTTCTACGAACTCTGCAGGCTGATTTCTACAGACTCTGCAAGGTTGTTTCTACAGACTCTGCAGGAAAAAAACAAGTTCCCAACACTTAGGCGACAAAAGGACCTTTGCAACTTTTCCGAAAGGCAATTTTAGAGGCCAAACAGCCCTTGCGGAGGGCAGTCAAGCATAAAATGGACCATTCTAGTGCCCTTGCGGAGGGCAGTTCCGGATCCAAGTGCCCTTGTGGAGGGCAGGGAACACTTGCAAAGGGATCAAAATGAAGGCCGAAAAGGTAGGTTTTTTTTCGGAAAAGTGAACAAGGCAGAAAAGTTGGAATTCCTTCGGATTTGTTCAAGGCAAGAGATGGAGAATTTCTTTGGACAAAATGCCCGAAGGAATTCGTTCGGACATTTTGTCTGAAGAAATTCATAAGGCAAAAACAATGTCTTTCGGGAAGATTTTTCGCGGAAAAGAGACAGGACGAATTCTTTCGGACAAAAAGTCCGAAGGAATTCGCTCGAAAGAAAAGGCCCGAGGGAATAAGCGGGAAAGAATAAAGGAAAGAATTCCTTCGGACAAGTGCCTGAAGGAATTCCTTCGGACATTTTGTCTGAAGGATTTAAAGAGCAAGGCCGCCGAAGGACTCCGAAGGGCAAGTGCCCTTGCAGGGGACTCTCCGCTGCCAAAAGAAAGACACTTCTCCAAAGCCGAAGGGACATCTTCCCTTCGGGAGGTTCCAAAGCAAAAGCCCAAAGGAAAGGAAGCAAAAAAGGCCGAAGCAAAGGAGAAAGCTGAAGGAATTGCCGAGGAGGGTGACGGGTCTGAAGACATCAAAATCGAGCATGGCGAACTAGCCTTTGGAAGTTCAAACGCCCAGTGACGAGTACACAGATGTCAAATTTAAGGCGGTGAAATAGCCGTTGATTTTGAAAAGCTTAAGGACAGGCTGCGAGTGAACTCAGCGACCCGCCAAGAAGATAGCCCCTGAGGGCCGAAGGAGACAGAGAAGACAAAATCAGGGAGAGACAAAGTGCAAAAACAGTCTAGGTGGCAAAGGGAGGTGTCGACTCAAGGATTTACTCCTGCAGTCGGAACAGTGCCTGCCAAGCGGTCATCAAGAGGTGCGAACAGTGAACAACACGCTTTGTTTTCTCCACTTTGCATTTATAAGCAGACAAACTGCGTGAATATCTGAAAGGAGCAATCTTGTTTGCAGAAAAAGAGGCGCGGCCCGTGCTTTCACATTAATGTTTGAACGCCAAAGTCAAGACCGACGATTACACAACATGGTTCTAGTAGGTCTCTTCTAGAAGGATGATATTAGCAACAGCGACTTCCTCTTCCCGATGCTCTCAACGCACATGGGCCAACTTGTCAAAGGGCGTCAAAGTCTTTTCCAAAAAGTGCCAAAAGTCTTTTCGTCTGTCTCTATCTATTGTAAACTTCTCATTTGAGAAAGGGGATCCTCTTAGCCCGTAAGGCAAAGCTCTGCCCAAAAATCTCTTGGGTTGTAAGGCAGAACTCTGCCGGATTTTACCTTGAATCAAGACAACATTTTTACTTCCATTCTGAGTTTGCATTTTTGTATGTGTCTATGTCTTTGTTTTGTGTTAAGTCATTTTCCTTTATGCTTTAGCAGGATGATTTCAGCATGTCTAGTGCATTGTGAGTTTTCTTTTTGCAGGTTAGCCGGAAGTGTCTGCAGCAGACTATAGGCGCATGCGAACAGGCTGCCATAGAGTATCTTAGAACACCTCTGGTAGTTCTTCCTCTATATTTCTACAGACCCTTAGTTCACTGATGCAGAAGAATTTCTCATACCAAATGAAGTGTATGTTAGCTTGTCCTTGGTGAAAAGTGTATGTTTGAGCTAAATAGATCAAATTGTTTTGGTGTGTCACCTTCTAGTTTAGGTTTAGGTTTTGTTTTCAGCATCTTTCTCCCTTTTCAACTCCGCCCCCGTTTTTCATTTATTTGTTAGCAGTAGGAAATCCAGGACCTAAAAGATACATCAAAGGGATCTAGTCTTATCTAGAGACTCTCCCCCCAGTTTTGCCAGACCCATAGGCAAGAGGAGAGTTTCCATTGTTGCGCGTGGAAGGCAGGAGCTCAGCGTCCTGTCAATGGTGCAATCCACTGCGTCAACAGTGCCCACGCTGACAAAGCAAGAGCAGCCTCCACAAGAACAAGGCTCAGATTAGGTGTCAACCTAGCTGGAAGCCTCAATGGTCATTACTGAGCAAGAGGAGTGCTATGCATCCAATCCGTAGGCTACTCCCAGTTTGGCCCACATCCCAATCTCAACGAACACAAGGTTCAGGAGAAGGAATATGGGTGACAATCATGAAGCTTTCAAAGAACCTCTTGTCGCTGCTCCTTCACTGACAAAGCCAACAACGGCGGCTTCCAAAACCCAGGCAAAGGCTGGGGGTACGCCAATCAACATTGTGGATCAAATGAAGAAATCCAGCGTGAGCGCACCAATGTGGGACATGCTTTCTATGCCCGGCCAAATAGACATTCTTCAGGAAGGTTTGTCCAAGATGAGTGTTTCTACAGTTGCGAGTAAGCAACCAACAAGGAAGCTAAAGTCTTCACTAATGTAGCCAAGAGTCCTTTGGGAGAAAGGTCAAGTAGTGTGATCAAGCCCCCCTATTCTACATCTCATTAATCATCGGCAACTCCTTGGTGCAACACTGCTTGGTGGATAGTGGGGCTAGCACTTCAGTCATGCCAAAGTCTATTACTGACCAGCTGAACCTCAAGTATGAGCCGCACACCAAGGGGGTTCTGCAGCTTGATGGTTCTTCCACAAAGCCATCAGGTATCATCAAAAATTTGAGCCTAACATTGCATGCTTGTCTTAGCATGTCCGTGGTGCAAGACGTGCTGATCTTGAATGTCACTCCTCGCTTTGCATTGTGTCTTTCTAGAGAGTTCACAGCCAAGATTGGGGTTTACCTTGCAGCAGATTGGTCTTACATGGCATTCAGAACAAGGTATGGGATCAAGGTCTCAATCAAAGCTGAACCCATGGCACAATTCCATATTGAACCCCATGAGCCTGATAACATAAATCTCAATTGTGCTATCCTTGATGAGGATGAGTTTACAATTGGACAGGAGCTGAACACTCATCTTGAAGAGGTTTCAGACTTGTTCTTGGATGAGTTATGGGGCGATAACGAATTTTTCAACCCTTTGGAAGGTGTTGAGGAAAGAGACATGGGTGTCTATATGCTGCATGAAGAGAATCAACCCTTGCCTTCTCTCACTGGGCCTAAAGAAGACCCCTATGGGTTATGGAAGTTGTTATTTAATGGCTCAAAGAGCAAAAACAGTGCAGGTGTTCGGGCAATGTAGATTTCACCCTCAGGTATTAAGCTTTTTTCTTCCTACAGATTCCATTTCAGCTGCTCTTCAAATGCAACAGAATATGAAGGCTTGATCTGTGGCCTTCAATGGGCCAATAAAAGAGGAATCAAATTGCTGCAAGTTTATGGCGACAACAAGCTCATAATAACCCAGGTTAGAGGCTTGAACATCACAAAAAACCCTTTAATGAGGTCCTACAAAAATCAAGTGTGGGACCTAATTGAAGAGTTTGAGGCCTTTGACATTCAAGCTATCGCAAGAAATCAGAACTAACATGCTGACAGGCTGGCAATCGTGGGAGCTCAGTTTGACATTTCAAGTGAACTGAAAGAAGCTAAGATTTAGCCACATGTCAAGGTGGTGGTGAGGCCATTAGTGCCAGAAAATGAAACTCACTGGCAGGTTTTTGAAAGTGATGAGCAAATTGCTTGCTTCTTACAGCAGGAAGTTGAGTTCTCCAACCAAGCTAAATTGCAGCATCAATATGAGGATCAGATTGTTTAGCTGAAGTCGAACAAACTTCCTAAGGGGTTGGTTACACTTGAGGGCCTTTTTCATGAAGGAGACCATATGAAGAAAGACAAGGCAGCAATAACAACTGATGAAGAGAACTATGAGAGAGTCCTCATCTTCAAAGACAAGTTTCTCAAGCTTGGGAAGGTAAGCAACAAGGTTGAGAGGCATGCTTTCATAGCACTTTGTCAAGAGTATGCAAACATTTCTGTTTGGGAGTATATTGACCTAAAAGATTTTGATCTTAAGTTAGCTCAGCATACCATAGAGTTGGAGGCCAATGCCAAACATGTGAGGCAAAAGCAAAGGCCCGTTAACCCCAAAATTGAAGAGTTGATGGGGAAGGAACTAACTAAGTTGATCGAGTCCAGGATCATCTTTCCCATCAAACATTCATCATAGGTAGCCAACTTGGTGCCTGTAAGAAAAAAGTGTGGAGATTAGGCTTTGTGTGGACTTTAGAGATTTGAACAAAGTCTCCTTGAAGGATTACTACCTCCTGCCATCCATGGAACAACTTCTCCAAGTAGTTGTAGGATCAGAACGTTTCTCTCTATTGGATGGGTTTTCTGGCTACAACCAACTTTGGGTGAAAGATGAAGATTGGTACAAGACTGCCTTCACCACCAAATGGGGCACGTATGAGTACCAAAAGATGCCCTTTGGTCTATTAAATGTTGGCGCAACTTTCCAAGGAGCCGTGGACATGGCTTTCCAAGGGCTGCTAAACCAAATGGTGCTAGTTTACTTGGATGACATCACGGTTTTCTCCAAAAACACTTGTGAACACATGAACCACTTGAGGCTGATTTTCGAAAGGTGCAGAGAGTATGGAATTTCTTTGAATCCCAAAAAGTGCGTGTTTTCCATGCATGAAGGCAAGCTGCTGGGTCACATCGTCTCAAAGGAGGGGCTGTCCATTGATCTTGAGAGAATAAGTGCCATCTTGGCCTTATCCTTGCCCAAGCATAAGAGACTCCAAAGTTTCCTTGGAAAGATAAACCTCGTGAGAAGATTTATCCCCACTTTTGCAAGTTTGGTCAGATCCATCACTGCTATGCTTAAAAAGAACCAAGTGTTCACTTGGTCAAATGAAGGTAAGTTAGCATTTGAGGCTATCAAGCAAGCCATCGCTCAAGCACCCACGCTTACGAATCCTGATTTTTCAAGGGATTTCTTATCGTATGCTTTTGCCAACATTGATAACATCAGTCATGCTGATGCAAATGAATGATGGACTTGAGCAGCCATTAGCATTTTTCAGTTAGGGGCTTGAAGAGTATGAGGTGAGGTATACCTTTGTAGAAAAGCAAGTCCTTGCAGCAGTAAGGAGCCTCAAGAAGTTCAGGCCACTGCTATCCAATAGCAAAATCCACTTTATGGTGTCTCATCCTGGAGTAAGAGACTTCCTTCTTAACAAGGATTTGAGCGAACAAAGAGCTGGTTGTATTACTAAAGTCATGGAGTATGACATGGAGATCAAGGTCACTAAGCTAGTAAGAGGTAAAGGCTTATGTGAGCATATGGTTGATAACTTTCATGAAGATAAATAGGTCATTTTGGTAACACAAGATAACCTACAAGTAGATGCACCTCCACCTCACACTAGTTGGCTCCATGATATGACGCACTTTCTGCTAACAGGTGAGTGCCCTCAAGGTTTGGACAAAGCTAAAAGAAGGTATTTCAGACTTCAGTGCATACTTTATGGTTTAGTTGATGGGGTTTTGTTCAGAAGAGACCTCAATGGAGTGCTCTTAAGGTGCGTAGATGATGATCAAGTAGCCAAGCTTTTGGAGCATTTCCATGATGGGCATGTAGGAGGTCATTTTGCTCCAATAATTATTGCAGCAAAGATCATGAGGGCTGGTTACTACTGGCCCAACCTCTTCAGGGACGCTTATGCATGGGTGAGGAGGTGTTAGGAATGTGTTTTTTCGCAAGCAAAGGTTAGTAGCTTTCCCTCTCAACCCGATTCAAGTGGAACAACCATTCATGCAGTGGGGTTTGGATTTCATTGGTATGATCAAACCCCCATCAAGTGCTAGGCATAAGTGGGTGCTTACTGCAACTGATTACTTCACCAGGTGGGTGGAAGCCATTGCATTGAAGGAAGCCACTGAAAGCGCAGTCTTAGATTTCTATGAAAGCATTGTGACTAGGTTTGGTGTCCCATCCACTATTATATCTGATAATGCATTGGCTTTCTTTGGTTTGAAGACAAGTGAATGGGCTCTTAAAATGGGCATCTACCTTAGCACTTCTTCAAATTATTATCAAGGCAATGGGCTCGCTGAGTCCATAAATAAAAATTTGTTGAGGATTATCAAGAGGACCATGGAGGAGAATCAGAGGACGTGGCACACCAAGTTGATGATAGCCTTGTGGGCTGATCGGGTAACTCTTAACGCTGCTGTTGGCAAATTTCCATATGTTCTAGTATATGAAAGGGAGACCAAGTTACCACTTTCCCTTGAGTTGCCTGCATTAGAGCTAGCCCTGTTGGAATAATTGTCATTGATGTCAAAGGAATTGTAATGGATGTGAATGGAAATATCAAACGAAATTATTGTCGGAAGTGAACCGAATTATTGCCGGAAGTGAATGAAAGTGTTGCTAGAAGTGAACGGAATTGTTGTCGGAAGTGAACGAAAATGTTGATGGAAGTGAACGGAATTGTTGCCAGAAGTGAATGGAAATGTCGACGGAAGTGAATGGAAATGTTGACGGAAGTGAACGGAATTGTTGCCAGAAGTGAATGGAAATGTCGATGGAAGTGAACGGAATTGTCGACCTTGGCCGACCTATTGGGAGGAGTTGTGACCGTTTGAATGGACGTTTTCACTTGAAGAGGCATGACCTTAATTTGTGGCTTTCCGTGGCTTATAAATAAGTGCATAACGAATGGCAAAAGAGTAGATTTGAAAGTGAAGAATATAAAAGAAGAGCAGAATTTTTAAAGGCAAATTTTTGTGAGAATATTAAAAGAAAAAAACCAGCAAGTATAAGGAAGAGTATAGCAGTGAAAACACTCAAGTGTAGATCGAATCGAAAGGAGATAAAGCAAGTGTTCTATCATCCATTGTTTTGACAACAAATTTGAGATAGAAGAGTGATTTTTTCTGAGAAGGTTGGTGCCTTAGTTTTGAAGAGACTGGTGTCTCTTGCTGAGTTGGTGCTCGGTGAAAGGGGTTGGTGCTCTTGTAGGTTGGTGCCTACAAAATTGTTTTTGGGGTAGGTTCTCCAGTAGGTTGGTGCCTATGAATATTTATATTAAGAGAATTTCTCTGTGGTTTTCTTCCGAAAGGGTTCCCATGCAAATTTGTGTCTATTTGCATTGTGTAGTTTTGCATTGTATTTTTTGATTGCTTTGAATATATTAATTGCGGAGTAATTTGAGGTTTTGGATTTAAGATTAATAGTCGAAAGCGAAAAAAAAATATCTTATACTGATTCACCCCCCCTCTCAGTATAAGCTTGTGCTTAACAATTGGTATCAGAGCCGGTTCCTTCGGTGTTAGCACAACTGCTAGAAGGTAGATCTTGGAAAGCACATATGGCAGGATCTCAAGTGCTGGATGGTTTCTCCACTAACAAGGCTCCTTTGTTCGGTATAACGAATTACGCATTTTGGAGCATAAGGATGAAGACTTACTTGATGGCCCTAGGTTTCGATATTTGGCAAGCAGTGGTAATAGGATACACAATGCCACAAATTGCACCAACGGATGCGACCGGAAAAAAGCACAGTGAGAACAATGCGAAAGCTATGAATTCAATCTTATGCGGGCTTTTAGAAAATGAGTTTGTTAAGGTTATGCATTGTGAATTTGCAAAAGAGATTTGGGATAAACTCAACACTTTTATGAAGGTGATAGTAAGGTTAGAAAAGCAAAACTCCAAACACACCGGAGGCAGTTTGAAAGTTAAAAAATGAAGAATGATGAAAACATTGCTGGGTATCTTCTTCGTGTTGATGAGATTGTTAATGTCATTCGAGGACTCGGAGAAAAAATTGAAGAATCTGTGATCGTTCAGAAAGCCCTGAGATCCCTACCATTGAGATTTGATGCGAAGGTCTCCACCATTGAAGAAATGAAGGATTTAGACACGATGAAAATGGATGAGCTCCATGGAATTCTTACGGCCTACGAAATGAGAACCAAATTTGAGAGATAGTCGAAGAAGGAAGCATCATTCAAGGTCTCGAAGAAAGAGAAGATCAAAGAACCAAAATCAAGTGAAAATTAAAGTAGTGAAGAAGATGAAAATGAAGCTCTATTCATTCAGAAGCTAAAAAAAGGATCGGGCAAATATAAAGGAAAGTTATCATTTAAATGCTTTAATTGTGGTAAAATTGGTCATTTTGCAGCGAAATGTCCAAATACAGGAAATAGCGATGATGAGGGAAACAAACCAAAGTACAAAAAGGGATTCAAGCCGAGCAAAGACAAGCAAAAGTTTGAGAAACAAAAGAAATGCCTATACTCCAAGAGGTATAGCAGCTCATCCGAAGAAAACAAAGAAAGTGATGTTGAGAGTGATAATGAAGAGATTCTGTTCATGGCTATAGAAGAAAATGCCGCCACCAGCAAAGATAATTTGGAGGAAGACAGAGACATGGAAGAAGGTGAAGTGAACCTTGAAGAACTTATTTGCGCATTGGAAGAAATGAAAACATTTAAGAAGAATCTGAGATTGAAGTTACAGCTCCGAAAATATGAAGAGAATCGAGACTTCAAAGCGAAGACATCACAAGTCTTTGAGGAATCAAACAAGGTAATGACTGATCTAAAAGTCCAAATCGAAGAAGCAAAGAAAATTGAAGAAGATCTAACGAATCAACTAAAGAAGAAAGGAGAAGACTGTGAAAGGTATGAATATGAGATAACTGCTTTAAAAAGGGATCTAGGAAAGGTGAATTCTAAAATAGCAAGTGACTTGAAATCTGAGAAAAGCACTCAAGTTTTGAATAGGATTTTAGAGAGTCAAAAATCACCATCTAACAAGTCAGGCATTGGGTATGAGAAGGAAAAGGAGAAAGCTAAGAGCTATGTTGAAACTCTTAAGGAACCAATGAAAAAGGAGACCAAGAAGGAAGAAGCCCAGAATACAAAAACCAGCTCTATCAACAAAGAAAGCAAAGGAGAACAAAACTTCAGAAGACCATTTGCTCCAAGATATGCAAATAAAACCAGGTTTGGTAATTATTGTGATGGATATTGTTATTATTGCAATCATTTTGGTCATAAGAAATTAGATTGTAGAAAGAGAGCCAAGGCTATTGAAGTCAGGAGCAGAAACAAAAGAACTTATGGAGCTTCGAACAGAAAATACAATTCGTTTGCTCCCTTATCAAACTTTGATGAAGCTATAGTTTGTTACAAGTGCAACAACTATGGACATATAGCATGCTATTGTAGAAGTGTTTTTGAATCTGTAAGACGATCAAAATTTCAAGGCTCCAGTGATAAAGAAAAGAGAACCATCAAAGCCCTAGAAGAAGCAAGAAGAATCCATGATTGTTCAAACAACATTCCATGCTAGAGATGAAGGACAACAATGGTTCATTGATTGTGGATGTTCGAGACACATGACTGGAGATAAAAGCAAATTTTATCTTGTTAAAAAGGGTCAATGAAGGCACGGTGAAGTTCTGAGACAACACTACAACCAGAATAACAAGAAAAGGTGCACTTAGTCTTGATAATGGAAAAACCAAAACAGAAAATGTGTTATATGTGGAAGGGTTAAAGCATAATCTTCTAAGTGTTAGCCAAATGTGTGATTAGAGACACACACTCAAGTTCTTTTCTGAAGGTTGCGAGATCAGAAAAAAAGACATGGGAGAACTTATTGCAGATGCTCATAGAACCACAAACAACCTATAGATGCTTGGAGAAATGAGAGGAGAGCAATGTTGTCTGAGTCAAGTCGAAGATAGTTGGCTATGGCCTAGAAGGTTAGGGCACATAAATTTTGATAAACTTGTGAAAATCAGCAACAAATAGGCTGTGCGAGATATGCCCAAGATAACGAAACCTTCAAGCACTCTATGCAAGCAATGCCAACACGGGAAGCAAATCAGAGCAAGGTTTAGAACGAAGGAATATTCGACCACCAAACCATTAGAGCTGATTCATACAGAGCTTTGTGGTCCTACCAGAACTAAAAGCATGCAAGGTGAGAGCTACTTTATGTTGCTCATTGATGATTATACTAGAATGACGTGGGTAGCCTTTCTAAAAGAAAAATCAGAAGCATTTGAAAAGTTTAAAGCTTTCAAGGTATTAGTAGAAAATGAAAAAGAGTTGAAAATAAAATGCCTAAGGTCAGATCGAGGAGGTGAGTTTATTTCAAATGAATTCAAGTTTTGCGAAGATCATGAAATTAAGAGACAATACTCAGCTGCAAGGACTCCACAACAAAATGGAGTGGTGGAAAGGAAAAATCGAACCGTTCAAGAGATGGCTAGAACTATGTTGAATGAATCTAAGCTATTAGATAGATTTTGGAGAGAAGCATTGGTTAAGGGGGAGCTAAATTTCTTTTTTCAGCTCTTTGAATGACCCTTTGCCATTGATGTCAAAGGGGGAGAATGGCAGCATGGGGAGTTGCAAAAAAGATCTTTTTGAAAGGTTTCCATCAATGACAAAGGGGGAGATTGTTGGAATAATTGTCATTGATGTCAAAGGAATTGTAACGGATATGAATGGAAATATCAAACGGAATTGTTGTTCGAAGTGAACGGAATTATTGCCGGAAGTGAACAGAAGTGTTGCCGAAAGTGAATGGAATTGTTGCCGGAAGTGAACAGAAGTGTTGCCGAAAGTGAATGGAATTGTTGCCAGAAGTGAACGAAATTGTCGACGGAAGTGAACGGAAATGTTGCCGGAAGTGAACAGAAATGTCGATGGAAGTGAACGGAATTGTCGACCTTGGCCGACCTATTGGGAGGAATTGTGACCGTTCGAATGGACTTTTTCACTTGAGAGGCCTGACCTTAATTTGTGGCTTTCCGTTGGTTATAAATAAGTGCATAACGAATGGCAAAAGAGTAGATTCGAAAGTGGAAGATATAAAAGAAGAGCAGAATTTTTAAAGGCAAATATTTGTGAGAATATTAAAAGAAAAAACCCAGCAAGTATAAGGAAGAGTATAGCAGCGAAAACACTCAAGTGTAGATCGAATTGAAAGGAGATAAAACAAGTGTATTATCATCTGTTGTTTTGACAATAGATTTGAGATAGAAGAGTGATTTTTTCTGAGAAGGTTGGTGCCTTCGTTTTGAAGAGATTGGTGTCTCTTGTTGAGTTGGTGCTCGGTGAAAGGGGTTGATGCTACTGTAGGTTGGTGCCTACAAAATTGTTTTTGGGGTAGGTGCTCCAGGAGGTTGGTATCTACGAATATTTATATTAAGAGAATTTCTCCGTGGTTTTCTCCCGAAAGGGTTTCTACACAAATCTGTGTCTATTTGCATTGTATTCTTTGATTGCTTTGAATATATTAATTGCGGAGTAATTTGAGGTTTTGGATTTAAGATTAATAGTCAAAAGCGAAAAAAAAAAATCTTATACTGATTCACCCCCACTCTCAGTATAAACTTGTGCTTAACAAGCCTATCAGTTGGAGTTGACATAAGATGAACCCATGAATGTGAGATTGACAGAACTCACAGAACTTGAGGAGACAAGGGACCTTGTAATGAAGACGCTGGAGGCACATCAAGCTTAGGTTAAAAAGGCTTTTGACAAGAGAGCTACAGCAAGGACTTTTCAGGAAGGAGGCCTGGTTTTCAAATGGGACTCAAAAAGGGCCAAACTAGGGAACCATACCAAGTTTGACAGCTTGTGGAGTGACCCTTATTTGATCCACGGATGCAAACAACATAACGCTTTTCAGCTCGCCCAACTAGATAGGAAGGTATTACCCATCCCGGTCAATGGGATCCATCTAAAGACTTGTTATTAAAGGAGTTTGTAGTCATGTATATATTGCACCTTTTGTACAACTTTTCATGTTTTTCTCTAAGTGCCTTGTGCACATCCGTTTTAGTTGTGTGTTTTTCCTTACCTAAGTGCCTTGGGCATAGTTTGTTTCATTTTGGTTGTACTTGTTGCTTCAAAGGAGATTTCTAGATAAAGCTAGCATTGTACAAAAGCAGTGACCCCATGCCCAATGGATTGAATGAAGCAAATGAGCTGGGTTCTCAAGCATAGCAGGCATGCTTCCCTGCGGATCACCATAAATGTTGGCCATTTTTGGTCCACATATCAAATTTTGCCTAAATATGAAAAAGGGAGCTTTCTGGGAAGAAAATAGCAAGGCTTTAGGAGGACTTCAGGGTTTCTAGTAGTGACAACTTAGGGTTTCTGAGGGCACAGTGCAAATCAGGTTTCTAACAGTGCTTAACTTCTAATTGTTTTATAAGTAGAAGTAATTGGGGTTTACGACCCCGAATTACTCATGGGCAGTGTATTTCGGGTTCTCCAAGGAGCACTACTTGATTACTTCATATATTGTGAGTAGTCAGAAGCTCGAAATAAGTAAAGGGGCTTGACAAAACTGATTTGGTCTCAAACATTAGTGCTTCTCAGGTTCTTCATGGGACGAGTCTTTTTTTCAAAAAAATCTAAAGGGTCTTGTTGACGTTTTTGCCCCCACAGGGCAAAATTGTCACCCCTACACTTAGGAACTTTGCTATGGTGCCAAGTTTGTCTTGTGAATCAGTTTTGGGGTCCTTAAATGAGCATTTACAGCCACCCAAATGGCCATCTACACCCAGGTGAAGTTTAGTCATGCAGAGGTTTCTAAGGAGCTTGCTTGATTGCAGCCAAACGTGCAAATACAGCCAAGATATTCAAGCTGTAAGTTTATTTGTTTCGTCTTCTCAAGGAATTTTTTGGGTATAAGAGGTGGACTATTTCTTTGGACATTTTGTCCGAGAGAAAGAGCTCTCAAAGGATTGACAAAAAGTCCGAGAAAATGACTAAATAGCAGTCGTTAAAGGCTTTTTCTTCGGGTTTTTTCTCTGAACGAAAAGAGGAAGAGCACAGTTGAGAAGACAAGACAAAAGTCTGAAGGAATAAGGGTGACTTACAAAAAGCTCGGGTGCCCTACAAAAAGCCCCGATGCCTTTCAATTCTTCCAAAAAACCAGTTTTGAAGGACACCTGCCCTTGCGGAGGGCACTTGGTCGGTGAAGTGGACCTTTCCAATGTTCTCGAAGGGCACTTGGTCAGTAAAGTGGACCTTTTCAAAAGTTTTGAAGGGCACAGAGGAGAAACAGAGGCCCTTGCGGAGGGCACTTGGTCGGTAAAGTGGACCTTTTCAAAAGTTCTGAAGGGCACAGAGGAGAGACAGAGGCCCTTGCGGAGGGCAGAGACATAAACAGTGGACCCTTCAAAAGTTCCCAAAGGGCATGAAAAGATAGCCAAAGGAGACGAATTCCTTCAGACAAAAAGTCCGAAGAAATTCGAGAGAATAAATAAACCCGGGGAAAATATACAAGACAAAGGCAAGACATAAGAGCCTAAAAAGAATTAATTCGGGGAAATTAACAAGGAAATAAATTCCTTCGGACAAAAAGTTCAAAGGAATAAGTAAAGTCCACAAAAGCCACAGGAAATGAAACAAAGGGACAAGCGAAATAATCCAAATCAAATACAAGTAATGGAAGGGATGGACTAAGTTGAAACAGAATATCCGATGAAAGTCTAAGGGAAATCTAAGTATGCAAAATGGTTGAAAATAGATAACCCGATGGGAAGTTGAAGACAAAAATAGAATCCCGCCAAAAATAGACAAGACACAGGCAGGGCAAAATAAGAGAAAATACATGCGAGCAAAGACTATTTTTTAGCTGACTGGTCAAATCTTGGGTTGACTCGTTAAAGTCACACTTCTCTATAGTTTGACTAGTCAACCACATGCATCCAAATGTTCCAGCTCAGTTCAAGCTTGACTTCTAAATTTGGGCATTCCTTCCACGTTGCAAGGCTCTCAATGATCTGGCAGTCCAATTAGAGTTGACTGGACACATTCGTTACACGTTTTCTTTGTCCATGCAAACGCGAGCAAATCAAGGGGAGTCTATTTTGGAAACTTGGCATAATCTTCCATGCAAAGAGAGGTGGACGTTTTAACAGACCCACCGACCATTCTCAAACGCCAAAGAGCTAGTGAAGTTTCTAATTTTAGACATGGCTTAGCTGAACATGCACAAAGTCAAACGTATGAATTCACCGTCTAGATTCTAGCGCCAAAGAGCTTTCATGCAAAGAGGAAGAAGACAAAATAGACTTTTTGTAAATGCTGAGTTGGTTTGAGTTTACTCCCTCTTTATTTTCAACGCCAATCTCTTAGCTTCTTGTAAATTTCTATATTAATGGCTTTTCAGCGTTGTAAAATCTATCCCTCTTGGTAAGACTAGCCTTCGTCATTGGTGAGTTGTGAAACCTCTTCAATCAATAGGACTATACTTTCAAATTTCAAGTGCTAGCATAGTGTACATTCATTCAACAATTTGCATACGTGGTAGATTTCTCTCCCTTCCCAAATTCTGATTCGTACCTAGTTGCTAGCTCATCATGTTATGCAGGTCATGTTCAGTGTTCTATATGTCTTTTGCTGACGCTGTAAGTGGATGTTACGTGGCTGCAAAGTGTCTTGTATCAGACCTCTCTCTATCGTTTTCCCTCACGTTTTGGTCATTCGATTGAACCTTCTCATGAAATATTTATGCATACTGATCAATTGAAATCAAGTTTTTTTTTCCCTTTTCCATGGTAGATTCGTAGAGATCCATTGATACATCTTACAGGAATCAGCTTTCTTTGGAGGCTCTTCTCACCATTGAGGCACCCACCCTCATGAGAAGATCTCATTGTTTCAACTGGAGAGAGGATTGGCCATTTCAGCATGTTTTCGATTTAGGGTGCAGCTCTAGGTTGACAACAGGGTTTTCAAGAGCTTGAAGGTACACTTTAACTTTTTCGAAGGGCTTTTTCTTCTCTAAGTGGACAGTTGCAAGTTTCCCAAAGTGTATGGTACCCTTCGGAAGGACGATTTCAAAATTCTTGAAGGGTATCTTTCCCTTCGGGAGGATCGTTTGAGAAAGTCTGAAGGGACAAAAAAACCCTGAAGGGTCTCTTACCCTTCGAGAAAGTCATTTTGAAAGGTCCGAAGGGTAATTTTCGAAGACAGACGTGGACAAAAACTCTAAAGGAATTTCTTCGGACAAATTGTCTGAAGAAATTCCTTCGAGAGATTTGCCCGAAAGAAATACGCTGAGAAGGAAGCTTGAGACCAAGTGTCCAAAGGAAATGACGGGTCAATGGATGTCAAAATCAGGATAAGTGACTAGCTGTTGGAAGTAATCGGGTTTGAAAAGCCCGAAGTCTTAAGGCTTGGGAAGCAACAAATTGAGAAGACTTCAAGATGGACAAGTCCGAAGTAAGTAAGCTTTGAGAACCCGAATTACTCATGGGCATAGAGTAAATTGGTTTCTCCAAGTACTTTACTTAAAGGCTTTATAAGTAAAGGATCTGAAAAAGCCCGAAGTTGGAAAGATCAAACAACCCGAATTACTCTGCATAGAGTAAATCGGGATTCTTCAAGTGCTTGACTTAAGCTTAGTCCAATAACGCAATAATCATGATGCAATAAATGGAAGGCTGCCAGGTGACGTAAGCTGGAGCGAAAAGAACCAATTTGTAAAGGACAAGTGGCACAAGGGTGACCAATGAGCATGGGAGAGTCCAAGCGGCTGGTAGCTGGAAATTTTGAAGGCTCTCATCCACCATAGTTCGTTCCATATAATCACCATTCGATGCTTAAATGCAACATAACTTTTCAAACACGCCAAAGAAAGTCTTAAAGACGGGAGGGGTTTGAGAGGATTGTCGAGTGATCTTGAGCGGCGCATTAAGGGGCAACAAAGAAGTACAACGTGAGAGTTCCCGCCATCAGTGACTTATTCTTTTTTCACCTTCCCTCTTCTCCTTTTTCTATATAGAGGCCTTGGAGCCAAACAAATCATCCTCGGACTAGTGATAGAATCACTTTGCGAAAATCGCTGTGTAATAGACCTTTGAAGCAATATAGATTATTTTACCTATCTCTTTGTCTAAAAATTGTGTTGAGTTTGCTTGTGCATAATAGCGTTGTGAAGAAGCGTCCTTCCAACCTTATTGTCCTTTCTTGTTTATTTTCAGATGTTTTCCAGTTAGTTGCAGGTCTGAACTTGAGCTCTTCCGCCATTAATGGATGCTTAATGTGGATTTATAAATCCTTCTTTGTTTCAGATATGGTTCAGTGAGCTTAGTTTATGAAATATTTATACAAGTTAGCTGATAGGAGTTTGTGTAAGCAAACTTATTTTATGCTGAATTAGTGTCATTCCCTAGACCAAGTGGATCACTTACTTTTTGTGCATCACCTCCCTTAGCTCAGATTTCCCTTTTAGTCATCCTCCTACCCCTTTTTTAAGTAGACAGTAGATTTTAGTGTGAGATCAAGTGCTGAAGTGAAGCACCTGAGGAACTAGCCTCATAAAAAAGGCTAGAGGTTCAACCTCACCATAGGATACCCACATCCTGAGGTTGTCCCCATGCTTGTAGCTGGAAGTGGGGGAGCCTGAAGAAGTCTCTCACAAGGGTGCAATTCCAAGCTATAACATGTCCCCCAACACCTCCATCTACGTCATCCTCTTCGATGATGCTCTCCCTCCATCATGCTCTGAGGGATGAATCTCTCCTGCGTCAAATTCATGACAAGAAGGTAGTTAGCCCGTAACATCATGATATATAACATAAAATACTGCTGTAACAACAATCAACATGATCATAATGTAAAGAATATACATTACAACTAACTCATAGAAATGAAATCATTTAATCGAAACAACATACAACTGTCCCATAATAGCGTATGACTTACAGTTTAATTGACTAATAATTAAATCAAATTATCAGCCATAAAAATCCACGGATAATCAAGTAAATTTGCTTAGTGAGAAATCGGGATGTGACAAGTAGAAATTAAAACGTATCATGATCTAGTAGTATATGTTAGACCCATACCAATGACTCCAACAGATCAAAAAGCTGCAGAGGTTATTGAAGAATCACAGTGCCAGATAAAATTCAAAGAACAATTAATTCAGGGGTTAAAGGATTGTTGCTCAGAAAACCCACTAGAATTTTGAGATATAAAAATGCCTCTAGTAGATATCCAACACTGGATGTCATGGAGATTTTGCAGATATTCTCTCATGGAGATTTTGCAGATATTCTCCAGTTCTATGAAGAAAGAGATTTGCGAAAGGGACGACAAAAGCATCAAAAAGCTGCCGAGGTTACTGATGAATCAGAGGGCCAGATAAAATTCAAAGAACAATTAATTCAGGGGTTAAAGGATTGTTGATCAGAAAACCCACTAGACTTTTGAGATAAAAAAATGCCTCCAGTAGAATTTCAAACATATCTTGATCTCTTAGTATATGCCAGGCCCATACCAATTACTTCAACAGATCAAGAAGAGGCAAAGAAGCAGATTGAATATTTGTCACAGCTCCAGCTGATTAGACCAAGTCAGTCCCAATATTCTTGCCCAGCATTTCTAGTAAGAAATTATGCAGAAATTAAAAGAGTTATGGAATGAACGGTCATTTAAAAGCCTTTCAATAAAATTACAGTTCCATTCAGTTACCTTTTAGCTAATAAAGATATGTCAATTCAAAAAATTGGGAACACATATTTTTCAAATTTGATTGCACAAGTTAGGATATTATCAAATAAATATCCAGGAAGCAAAGTGCCATAAAAACTACCTTTTCAGTGCCTTATGGTTTATATGAATGGAATGCCATTCTGTTTGTGTTGAGGAACGGTGCAGCCTTTTTCCAGTGGAGAATGGAGTTCATTTTTTGCTACATATTCAAACTTTATAATTTTATACATTAATGATGTGTTGAGTAATTCTCAGTCCGAAGAAGAGCATTTAGGACTTCTGGATTTTTTTTCTCCTCTTTAGTTGAACTATATAGATTGTCTGTTGGAAAAGACAAAGCAATTATTAAAACAAGACATGGAATTTTTGGGAATCGAAATCAAGAACGGACAGATTGGTATGCAGCTACAATTGTTGTAAAAAGTTTCAGAATTCCCATAAGTGCTCAGTGATAAAAGACAAATACATTTTTTTAGGATTATCAAGTATGTTGATAAATACATCCCTATTGTATCAATTATTTTGATAAATACATCCCTATTGTATCCACAAAAGAGATTAGAAAAGCATTTGAAATACTATAATTCAGGATGGTCTGATACCATGACAAAACTAGTTAGTCTAGAAGCTAAAATATATTTTTGAAAATTTGCCACTGTTAAATTGGCCTGGTCATGGTCAGATGATTCTTCTGATGATTTTAGGTCTGCAGAGTTTTGGAGAGTTGCCAACAGTGAACATATCTGTGGATATAAGTCAGGAGAGTTTAGCAAGTCTGAGAAGTATTATCATATTGGGAAGGAGATACTAACCATTAAAAGAAGAAATGAAAAGTTTCAGTTGTACCTGATAAATAGGGTGTTCTTAATAAAAACGGTTAGTAATAACTTTAAACGATTCTTCTCTGCAAAAATTGACAGGAAACTAGCAAAAGGAAGGTTTCAAGTTTGTAGCTATAGTTCTCTCAGCTAGATATTGAGGTGGAATGGATAAAAGGTGAAGATATTGCTCTAGTTGATGCCCTTACCAAAGAGATGGAAAGAGTGAAAATGTGGAGATCCCAAAAACAGAAACAGGCTAAAAACCCAAAGGAAGTATAGGAAGAAATATTTTGGTACCTAAAAAGGTTCAAAATTTTGACTCAGCAGCAGAAATAACATGTTTGCAAATCAATAATGGAGGGCTTTAAGGTTGAAGCCTATATGGCAGAAGGACCTTCCTTTTGATGTGTATATAAATTATGCAGGATATGTCACTTTGTATATAAACCATGGGACATGGACAAAGAGTATTTGTATCATGGCTGATATGCTAGTAAACTCTGGGTGTATGAGTACAATTACAATAGGTTGGTTGGTAAAAGCTACATCTCTCATATAAAAAATCTGTTTGGATACCTATTTTCCTATTAAGAATTGAGATTTAAAGTTTGGAGAAGATATGCCAATAGCATTTCTGTATACCAAGTGCTATGTGGAATGTTCTCCCTTCACAAAATCAACAAAGCATCCACTTGTGCAGCTTAATATTGTTTTAAAAATTATGGTGGATTTCAAAAGAACCTAGTTTTAGGTCATGACAGCGATTCTGACACTCGGCCAAAATGTAGAGCAGGTTGTAAATTTGGAGAATATATTAGTGTCTAAGCCAAGTATGCCTCTTCTAGCTAAAGTGGTGGGTTTGTCACCACAAGGGCTTTTGTAATGTGGATAGACCTTGTCGATGGATCTTGTAAAGTGAATAGGTCAAGAAGAAACAACTAACATTAAGACATCTACTACTCAACAGGGACGCACTAAGGTCGATATGTCATCCCCAGTGCCTCATACCAAGTATGAATTGCAAGTTACCTAATCACTTCGGGCTAAAGTGGTGGGGTTGTCACCATAAGGGATCTTGTAACACGTATAGATTTTATCAGAGTAGTACTTTGATACGACCTCCACTACTCAATATCCTTATTTATTAGTTAATAGGATTAGATAATGTTGGAAGTCCGAAAGTCTTTCGAGCCCATAAATAGGTGAGCTTCCTTTGTAATCAACAAGCTTGATAATAGACTATTGACGCATTTAAGCAATTTTCTCATTTTTTTTTTTTTAAAATATTGAAAGACCGTTAACATAAGTCAAACACCTGAGGGTGCACAAAATAGGCTACCACCACAAGGGCAGTCAAATGTCTCACCAAAATAGATACATGTTCAGAGCATTAACGATATGTCAATATAAAAAAACACCTCACGCAGGATGCAACAACAAAAAAGAAAAAGTGTGAGCTAAACAACATAAGAGTCACAGGCCATAGTTTGCCCTCAAAACACATCAAGGAAATAAAATACTATGCATGATCATCTGGTGCCCCCCTAGAAGTAGCACCATTAGAGCATTCACCAATACCATATTTATTCAAACAATCAGGGCCCTGCTGAACAAAATCTACAGGGCCCAACTGAGCAGGAGATTGAATATCCACTTCCAGGGGGAAGTATGTAGAAACTTTGTCCAATAGAGTAGCAATTTTGTTTTCTTTTGTAAACTGAAGCACATCATCCGCTTCCTTTTGACCACCAACTTTAACTAATTTCTCAAGCTTGCTGGAAAACTTGTTTATTTCTTTATGAATGATCCTCCAGGTTTCTCTTTGCTATTCCTCAATGCATTGTGGAGAACTTCATTCCACCCCTGTATCATCTCCCGTAGCGTCAAGCTCAAGATCCAGGGTCATGAGACCTATACTAGAAGAGTCCAGGTCATCAGCAACCACCTAAGAATCTGGAATGGGATTGAGTCTTGACACTATTAATACTCATATTGGGAATTGCATTCATCTAACTAGGGACACCATTTTTATCAGTATCTGAAGAAACAACCCAACCAGGAATAGGATCCTTAGCTTGCTCAAAGTAAGAATCCTTGATGCATGACCATTCATACCCATAAACCTTGAACTCTATAGCCATACTGTGGGAGAGATTCCAATCTGAGTGGGGATAATCTCATAAATCCTCTTGAGCATAACAAATAATCCGATGTTACTTTCAGCATAGCTGTACTCAGAAATTTCTCCAACACCTCCTGAGGGATCTTACCCCTGAGAAGAATTTGCATAAAAACAATGCTAGCGATGACTTCAATTGAGAAGTCAGTTAGTGATCTAGCTTTATATTGAAACACCTCCTCATTCCTTTGTCTCCAAATAAACCATAAAATTTTTGTTGAAAAAACAAGCCAAAACTTATGGAAGAAGGGATGCATTTTTATCTTACGACAAACATAACCAAAAGCAATATTCAGCCAAGAAAGATCACAACCAAAGACATTAGACAAACACTGTAACAGTTTTTCCAAACTTTAGTAGCATAGGGGCAAGTAAAAAATAGATGTTCAACAAATTCAATTTAACCACAGACCAAACAATAGGGAAGGACCACAGAGTGCTTAGAAATGACCTCACTAACAACAAGTCTGTTAAAAATAATAAGCCAATGAAAGCAATATTTCTAAGGTTCTAAACAAGAAGCCCGCAAGACATTAAATCTAAAGGACCAACTCCAGAGGGGGTCATGCACCTTCCAAATATAGTTAAGAGAGAGGTAAGGGGGTGCTTGGGGAAAGAAAGCTTGTTATATAGCCATTTAGTGGAGAACTCTAGCAAGGGAGGCCCATTAATTCACTTGATACTCTCCCAAAATACATCCTTAATGTCCATCACCAAAATTGAATTATTATCCTTCAAAGCCTTAGAAACCATGGAGAAGGTCTTCCTTTGAGACAAAGGAATATGATATCTGAATTTGATTAGATCCCAAGAGGCCCATCCTTCAAATGAGGAGATCCTTGAAACTCTGAAGACCTTTTTGTAACCATTGCAAGGCAAAGCAACCCTTGGTAAGAGCAAAGGGCCGACCATTGAGGGAGAGGTTCCACCATATTGATCTGTACCCCTGATAGTAGGACCCAAACCAACTAAAGACATGTTGTGTAGTGACCAAATGTTTGACCAAATCCCAATCTTTTCAAATTGACCCATAAATAGAAGGGCCAACAACTTTTACCAAGAAAGGGTCAAGAAGGAGCTCTGCCATATGTAACCCTGTCCACCCAGGCCTTCCTTTAGGGAAGCCACTCAATATATTATGTCTAATGAGGACTTTCCAAGGTCCATTGCCAACAAAAGAGCGAATGATCCATTTCATAACCAGAGTGATTCATTGAATTCAAAGATCTTTAATACCAAGTCCCTTAATACATTTAGGCCTACATCAAAATTTCTAGCCTACAACATAGCGTTTATTGTTACCTTTGCCATCAGACCAAAGGAAATCTATTAATATTTTGTTGAGTAAGTTGATTTGGTACTTGTTGAACATCCAGCAAGAGACATAATATATGTTGTATGAGGAGAGAACCTTCTAGCAAACCTGGATTATTCCTAGAAAATATAACACATGATTTTGCCATCTACCAATCTTCTTATTGATTTTGACATACAACCATTCCCACATTTGCTTAAAGGAAGGGTTGAGAGTAAAAGGTATAACTAAATATCTAACAATCTGATTAGGACCTTTCCATTCTCAACCAAACTCAAATAGCATCAGGAAGTTCATCAGACCACCCCATTATGAAGGACTTGTGCATGGCAAACTTGGAGCCTGAAGCTTGGCAATAGATATTGAGCCTTAGTTCAACTTGGAAAAGGTTGTCATGGGAAAGCTCAAGAAAAAGAGAGCTGTCATCAGAAAAGAGAATGTCTTTGAGTGCAAAATTATTGGGGAGTGATACCCACAACAGGAGGGCCAACCTCTCTGCAACGAAGAAGATAATGTAGGGCATCAACAACAATGACAAAGAGAGGGAGCAAGAGGGCAACCCTGTCTAATAGATCTTTGCAAGACCAGTACCTTAGTAAGTTCCCCATTCACCTCCATAATGGCAGAGGCATTTTTGAAAAGAACATTATTCATTCTGCAAAAGTGATCTTGAAAGCCAAAGCCCTACATAATAGATTTAATAAATGGCCACTCTATTCTATCATAAGCTTTTTCAAAGTCTAAAAGAATCGTTCCTTTCATATTGTTGAGAGTCTCTAGCCCAGTACATCCCCTTCCAATTGGAAATTAGATGATCCAGATTATATGTGCCTAGCACAAACCCAGTTTGAGTCTTTGATATAATAGAGGGAAGCGATGAAGAGATTATATTTTCCATAATTTTAGCAAAATTTTTATAAGAAACATTAAGAAGGGTAATTGGTCTCCAATTTTTAACCAGGGATTGGTCTCCTTCCTTGGGAATGAGCTTGATGACTCCTCTATTAATCTTAGGTCCAAGCGACCTAGCCTCAATGGCTTCCAAATAGACATTTAAACATTCAGATGCAATCCATTCTTTACTAGCTTTATAGAACTCAACAAGAAACACATCAATACTAGGGGCTTTGTCATCTTTCAAAGAACCAATAGTGTTTAAGACTTCATCTAAAGATATGAAACTATCCAAGAAAGAAGCCTGAGTAGACGCTAGTTTCCTAGGAATTATTCTGGCACACAACTCTTTGCTCCTAACTATCTGTGCATTAGACCCATTTGACTGAAAGAGGGTAGAATAAAATTCAAAGAAGGCCTTCTTAATCAGATTGGGGTCATTTGAGACGACTCCCCCGAAGCTAATTGTAGGGATTTTTTGCCTTCGATGCTTAGCTTTCAAAAACTTGAAAAAGAACTTAGTGCCTTTGTCCCCAAGACGGATCCTATTCAGTTTGGATCGAAACTGAGCACCCCTAGCAATATACATTTAGTGCTGCCTAATAAGATGCTTAAGAAAAGAAAGGTCCAATAGTAAGGAAGGGTTAGCTGGGCCATTTTGAAGTGCACTCTCCACCCTAATTAGCTTCTCCTAAGTCTCTCTAGCAACTTTCCTCATTCTCTTAGCTTTAATTTGCCCATAAGATCTAGCAATATTTTTTGACATAGCCATAGAACAATTCCACTTGTCTATTCTAGAAGAAGAGCTATAGGTACCTTTACCCACATTCCATGCAGAGCGGATGCCATCCATACAAATCCTATTTTCTAGATGGGAGACATTAAACTTATAAAGACCCTTCCAACTTCTCTTATCACTTGACCTCTCATCTTTAAGGGAGACACAAATTTCAATAGGGGAGTGATCAAAAATAGTTCTCGGAATCACCTTAACCAAGTTAGCATCATGACAAAGGGGAATATCAATTTTTTTTTATAGAGATAGAATCTGTCCAGTCTAGAATACATCTTTTTAGTGCTAGTCTGATTATTACACCATGTGAACCAAATACCTTTACTCGACTGCCTACCTTTATTAAGGGGATCCACTACCTTATGGATTCTCTTGAATTTAAACCAGAAAAAGAGCTCATTACTCTTCCATGAGCGAGGGTCACCTTCTTGCTTATCTTCTCTTTCCTCAATCATATTAAAATCACCCCCAAAAATCTAGGGGACATCTTTAAGGTTAGAGGCTAGCCAGTTCCACAACTCTGCGCTTTGATTATAGTCATTGGGGGCATAAATGTTACAGATGCCAAACAACCTATTGTTAATACAGAGTCACCCATACAACATGATTACAATTTGAGACTCCATGTTCAACAATACAATCCTTCCATATTTGGTTAATTAGGATAGAGGCACCTCCTTTGCCTCTCTAGTGAAAAGTGGAAAATTGAACCGAGTTTGGCTAGATAAAACTAAGAGTTGAGGAGAGCATGAAACCGATAGCTTTAACTTCTTGGAGTAGGAAGTCTAGATCGTGTTTGGTGTTTTTGAATTGTCTAACAATAGGCTTCCTATCAGGGGTTTCCAATCCCCTAACATTCCAACTTAAAATATGCATAATAGAACTATATATTTTTATCAACAGCAGGGGACTTACTCCCCCCTTTACTTTGATATAGGCCATTGAAAAGTTTTGGAACATGGTTTTCTTTATTTCTTTTTTTGCTAGTTCCATCTCCTGGCACTTGAGTAGAATCCTTAACTTTTTTTTTAACATCATTAGCCAATTGGGAATTGTTTGGGCTAAGGGCAGCCTCTTTCCCGATCCTTTAGCTTTCCAGTTTTCTCTAGAACTTGGGTCATAGTTGGTCACCATATCTAACTCCCCAACCTTGGAGTCAAAGGGAGAGAAACAATCTCTGGAGGAGACTCGAGATGAGTAATATCCTCCATTAAAGAACCAAGAAGACAAACGGTGCTGCGGTCAGGGATTTGATCAACAATTAGAACATTTTCATTTGACTCTCTAGTTGGCTTCCCTTTCTAGAAGGGAATGACATCCACCATGAGCTCATCTTGAACCCCAAAAGAGGGCTGATAAAAAATATGAAAGTTTGGCTTAATGAGTATCTCATGGGGTGGGAGAATCTCTTTCTCAATAGTCGGCACAAAAGTAGATTTCAAATTGGTGTCATTGTTTAGCCTGAACGGACCAATACCTTCCAGACTATGACAATCATCACAATTTTGTGGTTCTTGCAAACAAATCCTACCCTCATCATTATTAGGGGATGCTCTGACTTCCAAGGGTTCACTGTAAAAGAAAGGGTTATTATCAGGATGTAACTTCTCAAACCCAGGAGGGTTGGGATAAACTAGTCCCTCTTCATTGTCAAATTTGGGGCTCGGCTTTGAGGCCCTAGCTTGATTTTTAATAAGACTAGGGCAATCCTTAAGTGACCATCTCTTTTACAAAAGAAACAAGCATTGGACCCCCTAACACTTTGATAGGACAGATACTAGTACAACCGTGAAGATTAAAAGCAAGGGTTTCAGGAAAGAAGTCCAATGGAGCTAGGGAAATTAAAACCCTAGCATTCATGTGGGCCAAGGAGCACCTGGTGTCTTCAATTATGAGCACTTCACCTAAGGGTTTGAGCGCTTGAGGCAAAAAATTTAACAATTGCAGAGGAACATTTTCTATGTCGATCCATCTAGGTGAGGTCTTAAAAACAAGGTCTTTAGAATCCAAGCTCGGGTCCCATGGCACAACTTTAAAAATAAATTGACCCGCATTCCACAAGGGTTTGCTGATAACTCTTCTTTGCGTATTTGAAAATTTGCAGGTAAACAAAAAAGTCCCTTTTGGTACATTCTACAAAAGTTCACATATATCCCCATTTTCTTTCCCTAGATAGTATTTAACTAATTATCAAAAAAATTCGGGAAGGAAGAGAATTTTTGTTAAGACAAAAAAAAAACCAACATTTTTTAGTCTGGGTTATTCGTTCAACAAATCTTTTTCCATGGAGAGATTAGGGCTAAGGAAGAGCGTTTTAGAAGAGCTAGAAAACTTACTAGTTTCTCCCACACATTCCTTTCCCGCTCCATCCTCAACAAAGTCGACTTGGCAAACCATGAACTCCCCACCCTCAGAGTGTTTAGCAGCCTCTTCTTAGCGTAGGATGTCGAAGAACAATTTTTCAACTTCCTCCAAGACACTTTTCTTGTTTCTGGACAATCTTCACCACCGCTTTTTCCAAGGCGAACCTTATGCAAATCTGGAGCACGATTCTTTCCATTATTATCTCCTTCAACAATATTCCTTGCACGATTGAGGTTGTCTTACCCACCATCAGCCATACACCAAGTAATTCATTCAGCCACTTTCTTTTCCCAAGGGGAGAGGGAGCGAACGAGGGGGGGACAACAATTGAGGGGATGTGGCACAAGCCACGGGTCAGAGCCCAGATTCCCAGGCAAGGAGAACTCACACCACATAAAAAGAACAATAAACGAAACAAAATAGAATAAATGCAAATAATCAAAAACCAAGCCCAACAACTATGACCATAAAAGTAAGCATGTCAAGAAAATCATAAGATAAGATGCTTCTTAACTAGCTTGATAGAACTGAGTAAGGAGACAAAGAGAAGCAAGGAAGACAAAGGAAAGCTTGAAGCACCATCAATGGAGGGTGACCTTTCGACTCCCCATTGTAGAGCTCCAAACTTCTTTTTTTCAATTTTCTCATTTTGGTATCAGAGCCTCGTTTTATTACCTTGCCTCTTTTTAGGTTGGAAAATTAAACACGACTATTGGGTAATATGTCAATTAGAATACCCAATCGATCCTTTGGTGAAACTGAAAATAAGTGATTTCGGTTGTGAGACTGCTCTTCTGAAATCCTTAAGTAGGAGTATCCAAAGTTCTTTTTTCGTTGCCACCATGGATTATCGTATATCAATGAAAGAATTTTCCGTTAATAAATTTGAAGTGGATATGGAAGAAGAAAATCCCCAAGAAGAATGGGCTCCTCCCATGCTCAAGTGATGTGAGATCTATAAAGTCAACCCGTTCCAATTAATGGCATATACCTCAATGAGAAACACTCAAAAATACAATTTTATCTATTTGGGTGTTATCGCATATACTTAAATCCTCTATGTAGCACCTTCTTGTGCTACCTCCAAAGGCAACCACAATTTTTTTCTTTTCTTTAACTTATTTAAAGTCTACACACAATGTCCAAGTCCAGTTACCATCATACACACAAACATTCTTTTGTGTAATACAATATCATGATCACATCCATAATCAATCTTAACGGATTAATATGGATAATGTAATGTTCCCAAATGGGACAATTAGGACAAGTTGGGGTTTCCCAACACACCTTTAGGTGAAACTGAAAATAATTTGAATTTTGCCCAAAAAACCAACAAACCCTAACAACAAAAGATGTCCAAATTTCAAGCAATAACACTCCACAATAACCCCAATAATTAATGAATATGAAACAACAATAATGTACCTCACTTTGTGGCAAGATGAAATGGCGATGTGGCTGGAATTTCTTTGCAATAATTTTGATTTTGAAGATGCCGGTACGATTGTGTTTTCCCTTCCAATCAGCCTTGAAACCCTTGCACAAACTCACAATAAATATGCGAAAAATCCGTGCAATTTATTAAGGCTTCCAAAGAACAAATTAGGTCTGCCAATAGGCAATTTAGCCCCTCTAAACAAGTCATCACACTTAGAAGAATAAGAGAAACAAATCTGAAAATCAAACCCTTGTTCTATCCCTTCAACAAGGTCTCCAAGCTCCCCAATCAATTCGTCGTACTTGGGAAATTATTCAAATAATTTTCAGATTGTAAAAATAAATTATTCCCTTCAATATTAGAGCCCAAAAACACTCTAACAACTTGTCCAAGTGAATCGGTCAACTAGAAAAAATTATATAAATAATTTTCTAAATTGATTACCTTATTTTCAGCACTCAATAATTTATTATTTGCCTCAAGCAGTTGAAATTTCAGAAATTCATATCTTCTAGAATATTTGGAATTTCAATGCACAAGTTAGCTCAAAATGATCATAAAAATAGTAGCTATCAAATAAAATTAGAATCAGAATTTTTTCTCCATAGAAAGTCCCCTAAAAGTCTCAAAATTCCAAAAACCCTAGTTACAGTCCTAGGTTGCTTCAAACTCGAAAATGGAGCTCAATTGCGCAACCAAACAATGAAAAATCAATGCAAACAACTCTCCAAGGTATTCACTTTGCCTTTGAACAAGGTTGTGTTATAAAACACTTTTGTAGGTTCAATTGCATGCAACCATGCAAATTTGAAGCGCAATTACAGCTCTTGAATAGAGTTGTCCTGAAAGTAAGAATGGAGGTTTTCATCCCCAAACCCTTGGCACACTTGAAGGTTTTCGTCCTCAAATTGTGGTGAACAAGCTTGACATGATCAATCATTCAATATTCCAAATTAGCATGCCCTCAAATGAAATACAAATCCCCTTTATATATCCACCTTTCAGTTATGAAAGAAGTGTTAGTGGATTATAAGGATAATTTGCTTTTAAAATCACTTAAGGGCTAAATAAGTCCATGACCCTAAAAAAAGTCCCAACTTAAGTGAAATGGAAATGAGACTATTATTACTTTATTTTAAGTTTATAAAAATACTTTTTATTTTAGTAATAATATTATTTTAATTTCAAAATTGGGACATTACAATCCTCCCCATCCAAAATTGTTTGTTCTCAAGCAATTGCAATATCCATGGAAGTGTCCCAACATACCTTATTGTATAATGTCTATTTGTAACCTCTTCCCATGGAAAAGAAGCTCCAAATTGAATTTGTACCTTGTTGTACCTGTGTTTGGAGGCTGCTTCATGGTGTCAAAATTCACATAAAAGTCATCCAGTGGCTCTCTATGCTCCCATGCTTCCAACTCACTCAATACTGAATCAGGCATGATGAAATCTACCATCATGTCAATCCAATCATGGCCTCTGGAAGATGTCAAACTGCTGTTTTGTTTGTAGACGTTCACTGGAACCAATCTCAATGAATGCATACTAGTAAGGTTGTAGTCACAACTCACCTTACTCATCTCTCTATGCTTTGAGGAAGAATCCCAAATGTGCAAAGAAGTAGCCAAAATAATTATCAGGTGCAACATACCTCTGAAGCAACTCATCACCATATGCAATCCACAATGAATGGTCCCTATCATATGCAAAGCATGTTTTATCTCGGGTTGCCCCTTCTCATGACTGCTATGTAAGTATGTGACCATGTAAACATAAAAAAAATGTTCAAAGAGAAGTAAGGTACACTACTGTTCCATACTTACAAATTTTACCCATTTCTTGTGCAAATCGTGGTCTCCAAAGATGTCTTTTCCTGAACTCAAGAACAACTGGAAGTAAGCAATTAAATCAGTCATGTTGTTCTCACCAGGGGCTGTAGTAGAAGCAAAAAATCTGTTTTTTCTGATTGCACAAATTCAGGAATACATAACAACTGTAGATGTGCACAAAATTCAATAATTCCTTTCCAATAAAGAGGTTGTAGTAGAGGCCAAAAGCCTGATTTTTCAGATTGCACAAAATTGGAAACACAAGGAATAATATCTCTCTTTGTCATAAGTAACAAGGTACCTCCAAAACCAATTTTTTTTTATGTATGCTGGGCCGCTGTAATGAATAACACCACTCAGAAATTCTAGAAACAAAATTTTCAGACTTCTTATCAACAATTTCAAGCTTCTTTGTTGGCTGTAGTAATGGCATTGAAACTGAGTTTTCTGATTGCACAAAAATAGAATTACACCAAATATGGCCCGGCCCAGGGTTTTCTCATGGTATTATACGGATAGATGAAAACAATGACAGAGGCTGACGATGAATGGATACAACTTCTGATTATTAATTTAGTCAAATTTTTTACAGTAGGCTTTGAAGAAGAAGATTTTTGATCCTTAGTATCGCTTGAAGCGCTAGAGGAGAGCATTCGTCTTTCTTTTGGCCTTAAAGGCTTTCCTATGACTCAAGACTCAAGACTTACAATGAAAACTCAAATGACTAAAACTTGGAATGCTTAATGCCTTCCAAGCTTTTTTATTTATAGCAGAAGATAGGAACCTGCCAAGAATCTTTTGCTTGGCGGTGTCAACTATTTTGTACTTTACAGCACACGATATTCTTTATGTACAAATCATGATTAAAGATAAATGTTGTTGGATCCATTTGATGATGATGATGTGGATGTTAAAGGTGTAGGGTCTAACAATGCTTCCACTTCGGTCAGGAGGTCATCTTCGCTGATGGGACAGAATAAGCATCCTATCTGGAATACATGATGCATGTTTAGTACCTCCATCATTATCTTCATGTTGTGGGACAATATAAAAGTAAGATTTCCACTCAAGCTTGCGGCGTATGATTGTGTGGACAACCATGTCTTGATTGTGTTGTTCCTGTTCATGGATTAGATGTGGGCTGAAATGTGCAATCCATCTGTAAAGATAATCATGATGTCTTGTTTGGATTTTAACTTGCCATGTCCAATTAGGTCTTCTGATTAAATCAGAAAATTGTCTCATTAATAATTTACTATTTAGGCATTAAATAGTGATTGTTCTTTCATTTTGCTGTCGATCTGTTGATATATGGGCAGCGCTTGACATTTGTAAATCTGTAGAGGCACTATGTGAGAATCATAAATATCTGGGATGAAAGCCTTCTCTCAAGATTTGTTCCTGGATCAAAATATTAAGATTAGAAAACTTCTGATTATAAATTATAGTTAGATTGAAACCAGGATAAGGTTGAAACATTAATGTAGTTGCAGGATTGTTGCTTAATTAATCTGCCATATGATTTTTTTTGTGTTTAATATGTTCTGCAGTATAATTAAAATAATTAAAGTATACCTGCCATTTGACATACTTGCCTCTACCATCTTTCCTGCCATGATCCTTTTCTTTAAAGGTCAAGAACTGAGAATAGTCAGTTTTGATAACAAAATGTTTTAGATGCTTAAGTTTTTCAAGACATTCTTCACAGCGTATATCTCCTTATCTGAGGAGATCCAATTTTTGACTTCATCAGAAAAAACTCCGCTAGCATATTCACAAACATACTCTTTTCCTTTTTCAATGCAACAAAGAATTCCTCCCCAAGCTATATTAGATGCATCTGTATATAAAATAAATTCTTTTGGTTGTGGAACATGCAAGACAGGTAGTTTTGTTATCTTTTCTTTAATAGTCTGGACAACTTTTGAATGTTTTTTAGTCCAGGAATATTTTTTATTCTTTTTTAATAATTCCTGAAGAATTATTCTATCATTGCCGGTATCAACATAGAAGCTATTGACATAATTAAGCAATCCTAAGAAGGCTTGAAGCTGCGTTTTATCAAGAACATCAGAGAATCGAAGGACCTTTTTGGTGATATGAGATTGTACCTGTAACTATCCATTTTTAACAAGGCCAAGAAATTTACAACTATCTTGTCACAACTGAATTTTTGTACTTGATATTACAATCCTTGCATCTTTTCCAATTTTATAAAATTGGGTTAAATGATTCAGATGTTCTTCTAGCATTCGGTTAAAAATAAGTATATCATCAATATATACATAGAGAAACTTATATGTACCTTTGAAGATTTCATCCATATGTGCTTGAAAGTATGCTGGTGCATTCATCAAACCAAATGACATAACATTCCACTGATAATGTCCAAAAGGCAACTGAATGCAGTTTTGTCCATCTTCTGGTTGCCTCTGAATTTGATAAAATCCTAATTTACAGTCAAATTGTGAAAAATATTTACATTGAGCAACTTTCTATAGCAAATAAGATTTATCAAGAATAGGGTAAGGATATGGTTCTGTAATTGAATTCAGAGGTTTATAGTTTATTACCATTCTCTTTTTGCCTCTTTTCTACTTTGAGTGTTTATTTACCATGAAAGCATAGAAACAAAATGGTGAAGTGGATGTTTCAATGAACTTGGCATTCCTTAATCCCTGAATAGCCTTTTCCATATCAGGGTAATCTGAGGTTGGAATAGAGATCATTTTCCCAATTTTTATTGTTTTTCCATCTTTGATCCTTATTTTCATTTTAGACATATTTTTAGCCCAAAATAATTGAGGATTCTCATAACAAATCTCATCTTGTATTTATTTCCCTATTTTTTGTTTATCTTGATAGATTGGATTTATAGGCTACATGTTCATTGTGGTAGGAAACTGCTCAGTAGCATAAGGCGTGGAGCTCTTATTCTTTCACCATGAAGGGTGAAAAGTACATTCTGAGGAGATCCATAAGGGAGAATATCTATCTATGAAGTATCCACCAAGGAGTATATCTATCTATGAAGGATCCATATCCCTTCCAATTGGTTGCCAATGTATGAAAGCTAACTTATTCCTTGTATTGCCCTTTGCAAGGGATCTCCAAAATAAACCTACACATGAAACAAGTAAGTTAAGACAAACATTGGTGTTTAATAACACTCTTTTGATCCAATTGTGAATCTCTAAGATCATAAGGTACATCCTTATTGCCTTGGTCCTCCCTTGCAACTCTTTCTTACTTGAAAACCAAGAGGTATTTTTTTGTTGCTTCTGATATGAATGTAGCAACTTCCTCTTTCCTTTTTTCTTTTCCCTATGGTGGCTTGGAATTCATTTATATATCTTTGAACCACCCTCTTCATGTTGAAGGGCGTGACGCTCAACTCTTTGAGACCCATGCATAACATGTACACAAAAAATCATAAATGAGACAAGCTGGAAATGCAAAAAACAGGTGTCAAATGATTATCAACAGATCTTGTAATGACTCATGGGTCATAGTACTTGTCACCTCTTACTATTCTCACGTCTAGCCAAGTTTTTCCCTTGGTACATCCACTTAAAACACCATAGACAAGGGCTTGATAAGGAATGTAACAACCCTTAATTGTTTGCCTTTTCCCTCCAAAAGACAATGCACACTTTGCATATCTTGATACTTGTGATCCCACATGGCAAGCTTTTACCACATATCATACGACAATGCATTATTTCTTATGTAGTGCATCCACCAAAAAACTGAATTGTAATTATTGTAGTTGATTTACCACAACAATACATACCTCAAGCCTTGCCATTGGTTGGATATCCTCTTGCATTTTCCTTCTAAACATAACGATTATATGTAGCATTTGAAATGTATCAAACGAATGGTGATGCTTACCAATTTCGTGATGTGTTTGCACACTTTTTGGCATGCCCTTCACCTTGTCCTCACCCTTGGCATGATCATCATATCCTCCAAAGTGATGTAGGAGCATAGTAGGAAGGTTTTCCACTGATGACTTGCCATAAGAATAATTAAAATGGCTTACCTTTATCTGCTGTTCCAGAAAATACAAGCAGCTGATAGTGATTATTAGCCTTAGTGGTGTGGACCTTGTTCACTGATTTCCCTTCATCAATGTGCAATATTGATTTCCTTTTATCTTTGGCATAATTATGTAGTTGTTTAAGGGATTTTCCTTTCGCTTGCATGACTTGCTTCTTATCACAAGTGGCTGCCCCACTTGATCCTTATTCCATGGTGTGTCTAGAGTTCATCTCTCTTGGTTCATCCATCCTTTTGGTTTGCTCTTCAACTTCAGTTTTGGATGCCTCTAAATCTTCCCCTTTTGGCTCTATTTTTTCTGATTATTTTACCTTTTCTGATTTCTCAAAGCTTGCTGGTCTTGTACTTAAATGTTCTGAATTTTTTAATTTTTTGTGGTTTGAAGTTGCAACCTTGTCAAATCTTGCCATGAACTTTTTGCTAAATTCCTTATAGTTGTCTATGAGGTGATGCCCTTGGGTTAACAACCCCTGGTGCCACCAATCATGGGCAGCCCCTTCTAAATGTGCCATGATGAATCTTAGGGCCTCTTCTACCTCCATGGGACGAAGTGCAAAGTGCCTAATTTATCAATCCATGCCCTAGCTGAAATGTTTGTAGAACCATTGAATGTGGGTAGAACAATCTTGCTCAAAGCATCAAGTAACTCCTGTCTAACCTGAGTACTGCCCTTACCTCTTTTCTATGATACAAAATCCTTGAGGTCCATCTCCTTGAAAGGGGGTGGGTATTGCATATACTATTCATAAATGTCCATCAAATCCATTTGTAATATCCCAAGAGAGGATATTTGGATGCAAAACTGTTTATATCTTAAATCCACAACAAACTAAAATTTGAAATGAATAAATTCGGCCAACCCTAGCTCCCAACAATTTATCCAATTATAAATTCTACCCTTAAAACCCTAGGTGCCACACTTCAATGGTGTTGTAGGCAATTTCCAGCAACCAATTGACTCACAAATCACCACAAAATATGCTGAATTAATTAACAAGCTGAAAACACAAAAATGTTACCTTTTTCCTTATTTTTCTGAAGCCCAACTGCCACTTGCAAATGATCCTAAAATTCTGAATTTTCTCCCACACTTGCACTTGATTTTTGATTGAATTTTCACTTCAAACCCTTATCATAAATAGCCTCGATAATCAAAAAAATATTAGAAAATTTACAGTGAACTTATTGAGCCGAGAAATGACCCCTGCAAGCCCTTAAGACAAGTTGCCCAAGTCGCCCAAGCCAAGGAAAAATACCAAAAAATTATGAGGTTAATTTCCAGCCTTCCACTAATAGAATCAACCCTCAAAAGCATCAAATTTCATCAAAGAATAATATGAAAATTATTAAGAACCTTTTCATCAATTTGGAGCCTTAAAACATCCGCAAACCACCTCAAAAACCCAATGCTAGCAAGTAGAAAATTAACAATAAATTTCAGAATATTTGCTTAGCCTTTTTGACCTCAAAATCACATGCAAACCACTCCCATTGCAAGTCTCTACACCTGGAATAATTAGCAGAAAATTGTCAAAGCATGTCATATCAAAACAAACTCAAAAACCCTATGTTAGACCTCCAAAAGCAAGTTGCTAGGCTCATAGGGCATCAACATATAACTCTTTTTCAAGGTGGCGTCAAAAGACACCTTTGCAGATAGAGCACAAGAACAATTACTATTAGGCATACATCTCAATAGTTCCCTTCAAGCTCGAGAGCAATAATTTAAATTCACATATATCCAAGAAGAGTCCACCAACTAGCAAATATACCCTTCAAAGTGGGGCAAATCACTTGGGGAGAGTATAGCTTCATTAAACCCAGCGTTTTGTCGACTTTCTTAAATCTTCTTTTTCTTTTGATCACTTAAAGCCGACCAATCAAATTTTCAACATATTCTATTAATTAAATAATTAAGTGCCTTAAAACAACAAATGATTAAAATCACTATTCGAGCAAATAATTAAATAATTAATAAAATACAAATCCTTAAAAGGAACTCTTTAGTCTATGGGAAAATAGACTAAAGGTCTTCAAACTTTCTCATGTGTGATGTGAAAATGGGGACATTACACCATTCGAATGGAAGACTGCTCTTTCCTTTCATGAGCTTGAGAGGATCTTTCAAACCTTGTAATGTCCATATCTCCCATGTCACTGTTTGACATGAAACCCTCAAACCCCACAATTGACCAATAAATTGGCTTTGATATCACTGTAATGTTTTCAAATGGGACAATTAGGAAAAGTTGGGGTTTTTCAACACACCCTTAGGCGAAATTGAAAATAATATGAATTTTGTCCAAAAAACTAGCAAACCCTAGCAGCAATAGATGTTCAAATTCTAATCAATAACACCCCACAATAAACTCAATAATTAATGAATATGAAACTACAATAAAGTACCTCTTTTTGTGGCAAGATGGAATGGTGATGTCGCTGGAATTTTTTTGCAATAAATATGATTTTTAAGATGTCAGTATAACTATGTTTTTCTTTTCCAATCAATTTTGAAACCCTTGCACAAACTCACAATAAATATTCCAAAAATCTGTGCAATTTATTAGGGCTTTCAAAAAACAAATTTGGGCTGCCAATAGTCAATTTAGTCCCTCCAAACAAGTCACCACACTTGGAAAAATAAGAGAAACAAATTTGAAAATCAAACCTTTAATCTATCCCTTCGACAAGGTCTCCAAGCTACTCAAATCAATTCTTCCCACTTGAGAATTTATAAAAAAGAATTTCTAGAATGAAAAATAAATATTCCCTTCAATATTAGAGCCCAAAAACACTCTAACAACTTGCCCAAGTGAATCGCTCCACTAGGAAAAATTATATAAATAATTTTTTGAATTAATTACCTTATTTTCAGCCCTCAACTTGAGTAGCTGAAATTTCAAAAATTCATATCTTCTGGAATATTTGGAATTTCAATGCAAAAATTAGCTCAAAATGATCACAAAAATAGTAGCTATCAAACAAAATTAGAATCAGAATTTTTCCTCCATGGGAAGTCCTTTAAAGTTGTCTCGAAGTTTCAAAAACCCTAGTTATAGCCCTAGGTTTCTTCAAACCTAAAAATGGAGCTTAATTGTGCAACCAAACAATGAGAAATCAATGCAAACAACTCTCCAAAGTATTCACTTTGCCTTTAAACAAGGTGGTGTTATAAAACACCTTTGTAGGTTCAATTGCATGCAACTTTGCAAATTTGAAGCGCAATTACAACTTTTGAATAGAGCTGCCCTGAAAGTAAGAATGAAGGTTTTCGTCCTCAAACCCTTGGCACACTTGAAAGTTTTTGTCCTCAAGGTGTGGTGAACAAACTTGACATACTTGATCAATAATTCAATATTCCAAATTAGCATGCCCTCAAATGAAATACAAATCCCCTTTATATATCCACCTTTTAGTTATGAAAGAAGGTTTAATGGATTATCAAGATAATTTGCTTTTAAAATCACTTAAGGGCTAAATAAGCCTATGACCCTCTAAAAGGTCCCAACTTAAGTGAAATACAAATTAGGCTATTATTAATTTATTTTAAGTATTTAAAAATACTTTCTATTTTAGTAATAATATTATTTTAATTTCAAAATGGAGACAATACAGATAAACTACCACGTAGTCTAAGCTTACTTCATGAAGCGCATACTTGGTTATAAATTTTGGATTTGTGGGTTATGGGCCCACAAAGGGCATCTTCACCGAGGTTTCCCAAAAGTGAAATATGAACCTACCATTGGTTTTAAAGCATCATAAAACCCTTTATTTTCAGTATTTAAAAATACTTTTTATTTTAGTAATAATATTATTTTAATTTCAAAATGGGGACAATACAGATAAACTACCACGTAGTATAAGCTTACTTCATGAAGCGCATACTTGGTTATAAATTTTGGATTTGTGGGTTATGGGCCCACAAAGGGCATCTTCACCTAGGTTTCCCAAAAGTGAAATATGAACCTACCATTGGTTTTAAAGCATCATAAAACCTATGGAAAGACTATAAACGTGCCTTGAATGGACATCGGGTATGAAATCCCCATTAATACTGTGGGTCGTTGATTATATGATATTTTAACTCTAATTTATTATTTTTCGTCTTTAAATATATTGTTTAATATAATCACCAGATCACTTAAAATATTTCCACGCAATAGTTATGCACTGTACACCCATAGTGTCCTCGTGGCCTCGACAATGTGTATCAACACTGTAACGGTGGGACTAAGGTCACCCTTTTTTCCTTGTGACATGATTCCAAAGTAAACCGAATCCATATTATAATGCATCTACGGATCCATACAAACATCATAGAGCCCGCTTGAAAATCGATGTCGCGCTCGAGGTGAATATGAAAGTGGGTCCACCATACCCACGTGGCAACCTCTTAATTAGGTGTTAACGTCACAATTGCAACCTAAGCCTTATGGTTTTTGTGCCTTAAACCACACACACACACACACACACACATATAACCCGTGGCCTAGAAACATCGAGAAGATTTGAACCATCCACACGTCTGCATCACACTATCTCAGGTCACAGAGTGGCAACGTTCACTTTGAAGATGCATTTCCTACTGTGGATATATATATATGTGTGTGTGTGTGGCCTAGAAATGTTGGGGAGATCTAAACTGTCCACATGTCTCCATCACACTGTCTTAGGTCACGGAGTGGCAAAGTTCACCTTGAAGATTCATTTCCTCCTATGGACTCCATGGACGTGTGGAACTCATAAATCACATTTCTATCCACTCAAGTCAAAAAGCTTTCTATTTTATTGTATCATGGCCACATGGTAAATCCTATGTAGTGGGCCGTTGTTGGGCTCTAAGTCTTCTTCGACTTCCACCTTTACACACGGCAACTAGAACGGGTTCACAGAGTCACGACATACCAAAAATCCCATGGAGTGTTCGCTTAAAGATGAATACTTGGATTACAGGGTCTTTGCCAAGTGGCAGGATCACGAAAGGGTTTCATGGCGGTTGCAGGTTAATTAAATATCTACCCCATCAACTTAATAATATTAATCTAGCCGCTTACATTTTCGCATGAAATATTGTCCACATGGTCAAATGCCGTATATATATATATATATATATAAGAGCCTTCAATATGTTCATGTGATCCTCGCTTCAAAAAAGCAAACATAACCACCATGGCTTAAGTTATAAGGCTAGTGGCATATTAAACCTTAATTCATATTACAATGGGTTTGTGTACCTTACATGAATAAAACTTGTTCAAGGTCTTTGCACTGTGGAATGAATGACACATGTCACCATCATGCACTATCTGTGGCCCAAGCCAAAGGTTAGGGTATTAAGTCTTGCTCATGCGAATGGTGGTCACGGAGGGTTAACTTAAGCATTTTGTTTAAATCATATTAAAATAGCTTGGGGGAAAGCCTTTATTCACTATGACATGTAGCCTTTATTTATTTAAATGTCTAGGTTTGCGTATACGGGTCACGGACCCCACGCGGTTCATAGAGTGGCCACATGGTATAAGTTGAAGGCAATCCTTGCATTACTATGAGTAGTGGGATTTGTGCCTCGTGGCTCAATCTCAGACTCTTGGATCATAGAGTCTTTAAACTGGCCGCATGAATTTATTCAAATTCAAGAAATGGCAATGGAAGAGCGAGAAGCTCAAAACGACATTAAATTTAAAGAGGACAAACTTTCATCCTTGAGATTATTACAAATGCAACACATAGAGAATGCATATGGCCATGATCTAAAAGACTTAGTTCTTATGCAGGCTAACGGTTGAGTGGCTGATGGATTTTACTGTGAACCCCTTAAGGGGTTCAAAGATGTGATCACAGTGGCATTTGGAATATTTAATACGCAGAGCCTCAATTGACGCTGTAGGGGAAACACAATGACATATTAGTTTCATAAAACGTGGTCATATATTTATATAGCTCTGTAATGTCCTCGAATTCCAAACCAACATTAATTAAATCATAGTCAACCATCAAGGTAAATCGCTGCCAAACAATTCATGGGAAGACAAACAACAACAATCAAGGGAAATTGCAGAAAATCCAAGAGATATCGCAGTAGTCCCAAGGAGGTCTACACAACAAGCTAATGAGATACAACAATCCCAAGGAGGCCTACACAACAGTTTAATGAGATCGCAGCAGTCCAAGGGTGTAGCGGCATCATTAAGAAAGCCCATTGTTAACCATTAATTACATCATTACTATTGATTAATTAATTTTGCATTAATTAAATGAATAGTCACCACTCTTGGAAATGACAACATTTGATGGAGAGGTTCTGATATATTTATATTCATTCATTGAAGTGGGAAAAAACATTCATTCAACTCATGTATTACACATTCAATCGTGTCCAAGCTTACACTTCTTATTACACTTAAGGACGAAATCCCTTATTTGTAAAATTGGATGCAAGGACGGAAACCCTTGTCATCATAGCCCAAGGATGAAACCCCTTGTGGACTTATATTTTATTTAATTTATTATTTTAAATGCAACATTTATATTTATAAAAAATATTATTTAAAAAAATTCCAGAAAATTCAAATTAATGTAAAATATTTTGATTTGGAATATTACAGTGATATCAGAGCTATTTTTCTTGCCAGCCTGTGAACCATGGGGTCACTACATAAGGAAATTATGGACAGTTACGAGTCATACAATATCCTTTCAACAGAGATTTGAAAAGAAATATCTTTTTCAGAGTTTTTGGATTTAAAAGAGTCATGGAATGGAAACAGGTGCTATGAGGAAGATGAGTTTGTGAATCATAGTTATGGCAGTGTTGAATATGAAGAGAAATTTAATTTTCAAGAGGTCCCAGAAGAAAGGAAGATGACAAAATCCAAGACTGACTTCCCTATCTAAGAGCAAACAAATGAGGCATCCAACGTTGAACTAAGGGAATGCCCAAACATACTTATCCAAGAAGAAGTTGATATTTATGGAGACTCGTCTATTGGGAAGAATGACATAAAAAATTTGGATATTAGAGATGAACAAGAGTAATCTATCCAAAACACTAATGATGATGTTGATATGTGTTGTCTACTTAGAGTAAAGATAAACTTTAGTGTGTGCAAGAGAGAGGTCTTGAGGATTGTTCCCTGAACACGTTCTAAGTTTAATAAACCAATTGATTGTCTAATCAATGCACATTATCAACAAGATATCATGGGCTACGGTCTTAAAAATAAATAAGATGGAGAGCCAACCAAAATAATTGATAGAATATGGAAAAAATGTCCATCAGATAACCTTGATGCCTTGGAAGACGGACAATCATTAAATGCACCTCACTTGTTGAAGGATACTGAAGAGACTTCCAGTGATATTATGGATAACAAACAAGACTCTACATGTGCACCTTTTCTTTTAGATTTGCCTGGCTATCTTGGAGTAATAGGAAATTCACATGTTGAACATGGAGAGTCCTTGGAGGTGTGCTTAAAACATTCATAAATCAATAAAGGCAATCAAGTTGTAGCTGTTAATCTTGGAAATGTTGCACTTGAGGGCTGTGACTTAGAGATAAATTACACACAACCCTCCACAACAACAGATGAATGAGAAGTTGATTCCATACCTGCTTCTTTGGTAGGAAGGGCTCAAGTGATATTGGAAAAAATAAACTATGATGATGGACTATTAAAGGACGTTGATGAATGGCATGCAAAGGATGTTGTGAACCTAACAACCGGATTAAAAAGTCCAAATTTGTTCATATTAAATATAAGGGTTGTGTATCCACACATCAAGCTATTAGAGGATGTAGGTCCTCAAGCGTGGATTTTTAAGGAGCTTGAAGTTATCAATAATTCAAACTTCATATTCCCAAAGTTACAATATGGTGAGTCTCAACAGTTTGAACTTGGCTTTGCATCTAAAATGGTTAAACCTTTGTTAGTGTATAGGGAAGAAGACATTCTTCATGGGAAGTGTTGTCAACTTGGAGCTGCGCCCTGAATCGAAGACGTGCATGAAATGCCCAGTTCTCTATTCGGCTGAAACAATGGGATCTTCTCATGAGGGTGGGTGCGTCAACGGTGAGAAGAACCTCCATAGAAGGCTGGTTCCTGTAAGATATATCAATGAGGATCTCTACTCTATGTTGTGGACTGCCATGGAAAAGGGAGAAGGAAACTTTAAGGGGAAATCCTACCTAATAAAGGTGATACACAAGAAGATTGATCCACTCAACTTGTAACCTAGAAAGCTGAACAAACAAGGGAAAAGGAAGACCTTAGATATCAATCGACCACTATGCATAACTATTTCGTGAGAAGGTTCGATCCAATGACCAAAACATGAGGGAAAACGATGGAGAGATGTCTGATACAAGACACTTTATAGCCACCCAACATCCACTTACAGTTTCAGCAAAAGACATAAAGAACACTTAACATGACCTGCATAATACGGTAAGTTAGCAACTAGGTACGAATCAGAATTTGGGAAGGGAGAGAAATATACCACTTATGCAAATTGCTGAATGAATGTACACTATGCTAGCACTTGAAATCTGAAAGTACAATCCTATTGATTGAAGAGGTTATACAACTCAACAATGACAGAGTTTGGCCTAGCCAAGAGAGGGATGATTTTAATCAAGGTTGAAAGCCAATTTATAGAGAATTACAAAAGCCAAAGATTGGCGTTGAAAAATTGAAGAGAAGGATTAACTTAGATTAACTCAAGGCTGACTTGGCCTTTCAATAAAATATGTTTTTTCTTTGTCTTTGCATGAAGCTTCTTGCGCTTGAGGAAGTGAACTTGTCTTTGTTCTGAACTGCCCACCTCTCTTTGCATGGAAATCCACGCTAATGTCAATTTTAGAACTCTATGTGAGCTGCTTGCTGCCGAGTTGGAACGTTTGAAAAGCTGAGTTGACCGTTTGATAAGCTGAGTTGGACGAAGAGATTATTCTCCTTTGCATGGGAAACTCCTGGTAGATGTGGCATTTAACAATTAGTCAACCCTAAATCTAGAATAGTCAACTCGACATTCGAATTTGGAACTCCGGTTGAAGCTGAGTTGGACCTTCGGATACATGAGTTGATCTGGGGATGAGCAGGACTTCAACAACCAGTCAACTGAAGCTTTGACTAGTCGATCGAAAATAGCCCTTGCTTGCATGTATTTTATCCTTATTCTGGTCTGCCTGTTCATGTCTATTTTTGGAGGGATTCTATATTCGGATGTATTTTTATTTATATCCGGTCTATATTTCCTCCATTTGGCCTTTTTTCAACTTCCTGTTGCTTAATCTAAGGTCAACTTCTCGTGGTTTAATTCTTTCAGAATTTTGGGTTTACCTTTGTTTCAACGGTTACTTCCTGCGATCAAAATTTGACGTCTGGCGAGACATTGCCCGTTGGCATTTTCTCGGGCTTATTTCCTGTCAGGCCCCTTAGTCTTCTTATTTCCTTCGGAATTCTCTGTTTGTAATTTCCTTTGGACTTCTTTTCATTTCTTGGGATTTCCTGTAGCTTTTTTTCCTTCGGCTTTATCCTCCGAAGTATTCCTTCAGACTTTTTTCCGAAGGATAGCTTCCTTTTCCTTTCCTTTGCTCGGGCTTTTGTTTAGTCGGGTCCTTGTTTGGTGGCTCCTCCGAATTTCTTCGAAAGGGACAAAAATTCCGAAGATACTCCTTCGTCTTTGCCTTTGTTGACTTCGGACTTTGCTGTCAGCGTTTTTGCACGGGCCTCTTCCTTGTAATTTCTCTGAATTTCTTCGGACTTTTTGTCCGAAGGAATTTTTCCTTTGTTCTTTGTTGAGAGTGTGGACTTTGCTCTGTTGGCGTTGCTGGGGCCTTTGGAATGTACCTTTCTGAATTCCTTCGGACAAAAAGTCCGAAGGAATTAATCCTTCGTCTTTGCCTTCCGACTACCTTCGAAATGTCTTTCGGGAATGTTGCAGTGGTCCTGTCACCGACCAAGTGCCCTTCGCAAGGGCTTTTCTCCCTTCACCTGTGCCTTTGTCGAAAAAATTGTAGGGCACCCGGGTTTTTTGTAGGGGTCTCGAATTTGTTCTTGCACCTTCCCAAAGGGTAGGTGCCCTTCAGGATTGTTGAAAATGACCCTTCTGAAGGGTACCCTACCCTTCGGGTGTCTTGAAAATGACCCTTTCGAAGGGTACCTTGGCTCTTGTTTTTTTTTTTTTCTTTGGGCGGACTTTTGGATTCTCTGAAGTATTCCTTCGGACAAAAGTCCGAAGGAATTACTTCCTTTGTCTTAGGCTCTTTCCTTCGTTATTCCCCGCAGACTTTTGTCCTTAGCACTTCTCCAAAGTTGTGTCTTTAGCAGAAGCCTTTTTGATGAACCATTCCTTCGGAATTTTCATGTTGTAGCAAAGGCCATTACCAAAGAAAAAACAATGTATTCTTTCTTTCCTTGGACAAAGATGTGAATTTTCCGAATGGCAAGAGACAATCTGTCCTATGGAAGAATTGTCAACATTTCTGGCGACTCATCTGGCTCAACATGCCTGCTATGTTTGAGAACTCAGACCATATATAGACGCTATTTGAATTCCCCAATGGTGAACCTGATTTCTGAATGAAAATCTCCTCTAATCATGGCTGAAGCAACCTCCTTCAAAATAAGAAGGGAAACACTCTAAAGCAAAAAACTAACTAAGAAGCAAATGTGCAAACAAGCACTTATTGGACAAAAATGAAGCAAACTATTGTGCTTAAACAGCACTTGGAGGAAAGAAAAACAAATAAGGAACCTAGCTAACCATGATAAAGCATGATTTGCCTGGATGAAATGGGAAATTCTTGAACTCACTCCTTCCAAGGGATGGTACAAGTTGCAAAGCAGGATGTTTTTTAATCATAACCTATGATGAGGTATTTTCCTTGTCTATGAACTGTATTAGCATCTTCTCAAATGAGTCATCGACAGCAAAAAAGACAAACTCATCAAGTACCTCTTGATCTTTTTCAAATTGCTTATCGTCTACCACCTTGTCAAGTGATACCTCATCTATGCATGGTTTTTTGGTGACCACATCCTTCTTATTGACTGCTGCAAGTTCATCCAGCTCTTCAAGGAGCTTTGAGTAGGCAACCCAATCCAACCCAATCTGTACTGTGACCTTGAATAGGTGATTCTTGATCAAATTTCTCATAAACATGCTCTTCAATAGCCATCAGATCCATACAAAGCTCTTCAATCTCTTGTAGAGATTCAAGGTAGAGCTGCTAATCATCTTTTTATTCCTCATTTTGATCTATTTGAACTGAATCCGCTGTAACGTTATTTGGATCCTTCTCAATAGGAGATACCTGTAACTCATTTATAACTTCAATCTGTATAAGCTCCTCTTGAAGTTCCTCTACATCAAGATCAGTCTTCCCACTCTCAGTTGTAATTGGATGTTCAATTACAACCTCAAGTGAAGTATCAATAGGAAATTCTTCCTCAAACACACCTGAAGCATCCTCTACACACTCTGCAAGAACTTGTCATGTAGCTGCAACTTCTTTCTCAATACTCCAAAGAACAGGGTCCTCCTGAAGAAGGGGGATGGCAGGTGGGTGATAAAATTCATTTGTTTGAGAGGGAAAATGAAGTATGGGAGGTCGATCATGATCAAATTTTGGAATCTTGAGGAAAAAGGAATTATTTAGGGAGTTTTGGAGAGGAGGGAAAGAGAAACTCTTAAAGATGTCTGTGTTTTGTTCCTTCGATTTGGCCATTACCTCATCAAAGTCTGGACTCTGCTTGTCTTCCTGGACAACCTGATCTTGAGAGATGATTAGTGAAGAAAGGGGACTATAGAAAGGTTTAGTCTCATGAATAGTCACTTGAATAGGCTCTTGAATATGCTCTTGAATAGGCTCTTGACTCCAACTAGGAAGCTCCCTTGGCACACACTGGGCATGGTTAAGAACTTCATGAGAATAAGAAGCACAATAGCCCTTTGTAGACAATTGGTTTATCTCGATTTTCTGCCTTTCCCAAGCCTCCATCTTTTCCAATACAAGAATACATAGTCCATTTATCTTTTCTGGATCATTGGACACATTTCGAAATAGATCATTCACTTCCTCATACTGAGAGTTAGAGCAAACCTCTCTTGCATATGCTAGTATTCTGAGCTCTATTTCATTCATTTTTTCTTGAAGGCAATACTGCTTATATGCAACATCATAGCCATATGGGAAAGATGAAATCCAGACCTGAGATTGATATGGCTTACAAGGTAAGCTTCATGCTCTTGATAAGGCTGATTATGAGAAACTTGATAAGTCTCAACATAGCTTTGATAATACTCTTGATAAGACTGATTAGGCTTATAAAGAGGCTCATAGGTATCATGACCAGGCTGGTATGATCCATCATTGGGCTGATAAGGAAACATAGCATAGGAATTTTCTTCATACAAAGCCATCAAAATGCATTCACGATAATACAATAAAAATAGACTTACATGGAAGTTGTCCCTGCACTGTTAGAAGCAATTGCTTGAGCTTGGAATCACCGAATACTTCTTGAAGAACACTGCTACAACTGCAATTTCATCAAGACTAGCTAAAAATAGGTCCCACCGGGCGTGCCAAAAACTGTTGTCAACCTAGAGCTGCGCCTTGAATCGAAGACGTGCATTAAATGCCCAGTCCTCTATCCGGCTGAAACAATGGGATCTCACGAGGGTGGGTGCGTCAATGGTGAGAAGAACCCCCATAGAAGGCTGGTTCCTGTAAGATATATCAATGAGGATCTCTACTCTATGTTGTGGACTACGATGGAAAAGGGAGAAAGAAACTTTAAGGAGAAATCCTACCTAATAAAGGTGATACACAAGAAGATTGATCCACTCAACTTGTAACTTAGAATGCTAAACAAACAAGGGAAAAGGAAGACCTTAGATTTCAATCGACCACTATGCATAACTATTTCGTGAGAAGGTTCGATCCAATGACCAAAACATGAGGGAAAACGATGGAGAGAGGTCTGATACAAGACACTTTACAGCCACCCAACATCCACTTACAGTTTCAACAAAAGACATAAAGAACACTTAACATTACTTGCATAATACGGTAAGTTAGCAACTAGGTACGAATCAGAATTTGGGAAGGGAGAGAAATCTACCACTTATGCAAATTGCTGAATGAATGTACACTATGCCAGCACTTGAAATCTCAAAGTACAGTCCTTTTATTGATTGAAGAGGTTATACAACTCACCAATGGCAGAGTCTGGTCTAGCCAAGAGAGGGATTATTTTAATCAAGGCTGAAAGCCAATTTATAGAGAATTACAAAAGCCAAAGATTGGCATTGAAAAATTGAAGAGAAGGATTAACTTAGATTAACTCAAGGCTGACTTGGCCTTTCAATAAAATATGTTTTCTCTTTGTCTTTGCATGAAGCTTCTTACGCTTGAAAAAGTGAACTTGTCTTTGTTCTGAACTGCCCACCTCTCTTTGCATGGAAATCCACGCTAATGTCAATTTTAAAACTCTACGTGAGCTGCTTGATGCCGAGTTGGAACGTTTGAAAAGCTGAGTTGACCATTTGATAAGCTGAGTTGGACGAAGAGATCATTCTCCTTTGCATGGGAAACTCCTGGTAGATGTGGTGTTTAACAATTAGTCAATATTGAATCTAGAACAGTCAACTCGACATTCGAATTTGGAACTTCGGTTGAAGCTGAGTTGGACCTTCGAATGCATGAGTTGATCTGGAGATGAGCAAGACTTCAACAACTAGTGAACTGAAGCTTTGACCGGTCGATCGAAAATAGCCCTTGCTTGCATGTATTTTATCCTATTCTGGTCTACCTGTTCATGTCTATTTCTGGCGGGATTCTATATTCAAATATATTTTTATTTATATCCAGTCTATATTTCCTCCATTTGGCCTTTTTTCAACTTCCCATTGCTTAATCTAATGTCAACTTCCCGTGGTTTAATTCTTTCGGAATTCTGGGTTTACCTTTGTTTCAATGGTTACTTTCTACGATCAAAATTTGACGTCTCGCAGGACGTCACCCTTTGGCATTTTCTCGAGCTTATTTGCTGTCAGGCCCCTTAGTCTTCTTATTCCCTTCGGAATTCTCTGTTTGCAATTTCCTTCGGACTTCTTTTCATTTCCTTGGATTTCCTACGACTTTCTTTCCTTCAGCTTTATCTTTCGAAGTATTCCTTCGGACAAAAAGTCCACAGGAATTCCGTCGGACTTTTTTCCGAAGGATATCTTCCTTTTCTTTTCCTTTGCTTGGGCTTTTATTTAGTTGGGTCCTTCTTGTTTGGCGGCTCCTCTCCGAATTTCTTCGGAAGGGACAAAAAGTCCGAAGATACTTCTTCGTCTTTGCTTTTGTTGACTTCGGACTTTGCTGTCGGCTTTTTTGCACCGGCCTCTTATAATTTTTCCAAATTTCTTTGGACTTTTTGTTCGAAGGAATTCCTTCGGACAAAAAGTCCGAAGGAATTTTTCCTTTGTTCTTTGTTGAGAGTGTGGACTTTGCTCTATCGGCTTTGCTTGGGCCTTTTGCATGTACCTTTCCGAATTCCTTCGGACAAAAAGTCCGAAGGAATTAATCCTTTGTCTTTGCCTTCCGACTGCCTTTGAAATGTCCTTCGGGAATGTTGCAGTGGTCCTGTCACCGACCAAGTGCCCTCCGCAAGGGCTTTTGTCCCTTCACCTACGCCTTTGTCAAAAAAATTGTAGGGCACTCGGGTTTTTTGTAGGGGTCCCGAATTTGTTCCTGCACCTTCCCGAAGGGTAGGTGCCCTTCGGGATTGTTGAAAATGACCCTTTTGAAGGGTACCCTGCCCTTCGGGTTTCTTGAAAATGACCCTCCCGAAGGGTACCTTGGCTCTTGTTTTATTTTTATTTTTTTTTGTTTTCGGCGGTTTTTGGATTCTCCGAAGTATTCCTTTGGACAAAAGTCCAAAGGAATTACTTCCTTTGTCTTAGGCTCTTTCCTTCGTTATTCCCTGCGGACTTTTGTCCTTAGCACTTCTCCGAAGTTGTGTCCTTAGCAGAAGCCTTTTTGATGAACCATTCTTTCGGAATTTTCATGTTGTAGCAAAGGCCCTTACCAAAGAAAAAACAATGTATTCTTTCCCTAATGTATTCTTTCTTTCCTTGGACGGAGATGTGAATTTTCCGAATGGCAAGAGACAATCTATCCTGTAGAAGAATTGTCAACAGGAAGTTTGTATTCAAAACATGGTACCTAAAATTGATATTAGAAAGTTTAAGTTTCTTAAAATCACAAAATATGCGAGTTGACATAGTGACCCAATCAGTACCCTATGAATTGTCAAACGTCCAACATAAACCATGGTTTGGTGGTCACTACATTGTTGAAAACATTCTATTTTCTATTTTAGAGGAAAGGAAAAGGCCCTTGTTGAGAGACTCCACTTTACATCTGCCACTTACACATAATTATATGTTGGATCATTATTGTACAACAAACTTAATTAGCATGAAGATTTTCAAACAAACCTTGAAACTCCAAAATGTGTAGTAGATGATCATCCGATCAAAATATGGCATCACGAAGTAAATAAAATTCCTAATACATAGGCCTACTTCATCATAAACTATGATAATATATTAGGGTTTTCACCGATAAAGTCCAACGTACTATGAGAAATGTATGCTTCATTATTCTTGGATGTTCTTCAAGAGATTTCGTATCAAGCAAACGTGGCTCTGTTAAATAGTAGAATTTGTGAGTCTGGAACCTGCATTTCTAAAATCAAGATATATGGTTTGAGCGAAAACATTTAAATTTGTCAAAACATTTCAGGCCATAGAGGGAAGTTCTGATTTTGTAAGAGAGAACAAAGAAAGGAGTTATAAAAATGCTAGCATGGAATCTAAATGCACTCACAATATTTGAGCAAACTACCCAACATTGATAAGCAATTTTCCTACCTACTTTCATTATTTCATCTAGACATGACAACGTTTCTCTCAGATTTGTTTAGGTTCATCAATATCATCGGTCTTTGCCATGGTAAACTATTAGAGGCAAATGCTGATAAAATTATAGATTCATTTGAAGATACATTTGTATCGGCATTACTTGCACAAGTTCCAGTCGGTTATCAAAAGCTAGATCTTCCGCATAGAGCCCAACAAGTAAAGAACAAAGTATTTAAGAACAAGTTTGATATGAATACTTTTGTTTAGATTATTTTCCAACTAGATCCATTTTCCACGAGAGCACTTGCTATGGTAAACCTGTTTTGGTATATTGTTCTCAAGCCTTCTTACAAAGAGCAGCTAGGATATTTTGTTTGGTGTTCCCCTACAGTCTATCATAGTCATGTGGGATTTCATTTCACCGTTAAATCTTCCAAGCATAGCTTACTATATTTACCGGATAGAATAGACTCATTTCTTCCGAATTCAGAGATGCAATCGTATTCCAGCGAAATTGAATTAGTTGTGAAGTCTGGTATATCATGGCTGGAAAAGGCTTATCAGTCTAATAATTTTAATGAAGCTGAGTTATCTGCAGAAGACTCTACAGATATAATATATGTGCTGTTGAATGTGCAGGAATTTTTTTATACATTTATACTTTTCTATGATTCTAAACAAGAGAAAATCGTGGATCAACGTCAGACCATTGAAAGATCTATTTTTGCATTCCATGGAAATTCTACATGTACTTGGTACTCTATTTTAAGGAATGGCTTAAAGGGTTTGCGCAAGATAAAGTACATGTTTGCTGGCAATGTTTGCATCCATCTCTCGATTGACAAGAGCTATTTTTTTTTTTTTTTCCTATTCTTTCGTTGTTGAGTGAAAACAAGAAACATAAAGATTTCAGAGTATTGGTTCTTTGTAAAATTGTCTCATGGAAAATGTATACAAACTCCTTTAACATTTTGGTGGTTCCCAACGAGATTGAGGTTGTCATACGGTATTTGCTCGTATGGAGTTCATATGATCCTTCTACTTCTGGATTGTCAATAGAAGATGCAACGTGGGGAGGAGCCTTACTTCTTGAATATTCCAATTTACAATTGCTTGAGGACAAGCAATTTGAGGAAGGGAGGTTTGTAATGTCCTCGAACTCCAAACCAGCCTTAATTAAATTGCAGTCAACCATCAAGGTAAATAGCTGAAAAACAATGCATGGGAAGACAAACAACAGCAGTCAAGGGAAATTGCAAAAATCCAAGAGATATCGCAGCAGTCCCAAGGAGGTCTACACAATAGGCTAATGAGATCGCAGCAGTCCCAAGGAGGCCTACACAGTAGTTTAATGAGATCGCAAAAGTCGAATAAGACTGCAACAGTCCAAGGGTGTAGCGCCATCATTAAGGAAGCCCGTTGTTAACCATTAATTGCATCATTACGTTTGATTAATTAATTCCGCATTAATTAAATGAATAGTCACCACTCTTGGAAAGGACACAACATTTGATGGAAAGGTTACGATATATTTATATTCATTCATTGAAGTGGTAAAAAACATTCATTCAACTCATGTATTAAACATTAAATCCTATACAAGCTTACACTTCTTATTTGTAAAATTGGATGCAAGGACGGAAACCTTTGTCATCATAGCCCAAGGATGAAACCCCTTGTGGACTTATATTTTATTTAATTTATTGTTTTAAATGTAACATTTGTATTTATAAAAAATATTATTTAAAGGAATTTTGGAAAATCCAAATTAATGTAAAATATTCTGATTTGGAATATTACAAGCTTGCAGTCTGTCAAGTGGATAGTCACAAATCTCATTCCACAAGGGAAGTCCGTTGTTTAAGCATAAAGGAACAATCATATGAAGTGGTTAAAAGCATCACTGTGGGTTTATTTATTTCTTACTCTTTAGTATTAATCATGCTCCTACTTATGAACATTTCCTTTTTGATAAAGAAGTATAGCAAACAACAATCAGGGTGATTTCCAACATTCAAAAGAGTCACATTTAAAATGATTGACGAGCTATTTGAAACCATTCCTGAGCATTCCAACTTTCAAAGGTAATCCAAATGAAATAATCACAACACAGTAAGCTTCAAAATATGATGTCGCCATTATTCCATATCATCATAGTTTAAGCCTTTTCTCATACTACATATAATAGGGATAAAAGTCAAAATGTGTTCATCGTGTAATCCAGAGCTTGTTTGCTTGATTTAACACACTATTTAAATTATGCCAATGATAAGTGGTTGGATGCCATGATCCACCCAACCATCTGCACGGTGAGTGCACATCCATAAGGGTGTAATGAAGAATATCTGTAGTTTGTTGATATATTCATAAACCAACCCAACTGAATGGAAAACTCATAACTCTGTCCCAAACTGATGCCTCAACATTTTCCCAATTACTCATTTTCCTGATTTAACTATGACCCATGAGTGTTCCAGGGGAGAGATCACACAAGGGTTCAAACAAGAGCAACCATGATGCAAGGAGGAAACACAAGGATCAACATAAAATAAAATAAAATAGAAAAGGTTATCAAGACAAAGCAGAAAACATTCACAAATGGCCTTAAGCCTTAATAAAACATTCAAGTTGGAAAAGAGACATTAAAGCTGAACAGGGCTCCCACCCACAGTTGCTTGTAAATATAAGCATTGTCACATTATAAATTTAGAAACAACAGCCCTGGGCATCATCCCCCTCTCTCAACACCCTGGTAATATACCAGGTTTGCATATAAAAAGGGATTAAATAACCATAAAACTCCAGCCTTGAGTATTATCCCCTTGTCAATACCCTGGTGAGGCCTCTTAGCTATAACATTAATATAATAAATCCGGCGGGCACGAATGTACTTCTGGGATAAGCTAACTTCTTCTACTCCTTCTTACCCAACTCAAGGAAAACACCAAGGATGGAAATCACAATCACGGAGAAGAATAAACATGAAATGAAATAAGGCAGTCCAGCTGCTGTCATGAAAATTAAACATCCAAAACGGGAAATTGCCACAATAGAAACAAGATTCATATGACATAGATCTTCCAATTCAGCCACATCCTTCTACAAAAGGAAAAAGGCACAAAACATACAACAATAATATTTACCTTAAAGAAGGCTGTGATACTCATTCTCCCTCACATGGTCTGCACTGTAAATTCTGTGTCTGCACTTCTCTCTTTTCTTATTCCTTTCCAAACTGCTAAGTGACCAGCCCCTTTCACTTTCTTGGGTCCTCTTTTAAAATCAAATGATAAATCCCTTATTAAATTCCGCAGACCTTTTCACCAAAAGTCAGCTTAAATTTTCAATGCGGCATGTTTGGCCTCCTTGTTCTCTTTAATTCTTGCAGACTATCGCTGTATTATTTTCTTGTGGTTCACTCATGTTTGCCCAAAGAAAATGGAATTGTCACCATTTACTTTTCAACCACCCATGGACTTGGGTGATCCCTAAATATTTCCCAAATCTCTTTTGTTAATATCCTCATTGTTCGCTGCTTTCCTTCTTTAATTTATTTATTTCCACGTCGTCTCATTCACATCTGCACAATCGCCCACTTTTTATCCACGTCTTTAGACATCGATGTATTGACTTGTTCAAAGTGTCTAATGTGCATGGTGATCCTGACTGCTAATGGAGTGCTGATGTTGCTGAAGTTGTTGCTGCCACTTTGCTGCGTTGACTCAATTACCACCCCAATGGACATTATGCAAACCCTTACCAACTCATCTCATCATTGGTATAATGTTGTTTTCTTTGTCACAATACATGTCATCTGCACATAAACTAGATATATCATTGTACCTCTACGATATGACAATGGTAAATCAATAATCTCAATGATAAATGCAATAATGATGTAAACCATTGTCCATCATGGTAATCAATATGTCACACATCAAATAAATGCCATGTCATCATTTTTATGTTCATGAGTAATATAAGTCTAAGATCACATAAGGCAATAAGGTGTGCACACACACACGTGATTTTATATCCCCCACTCCCCTGCCTCAACAGCGCACCCTTCCCCGCCCCCTGAAACACCCCAATATATAAAGTTTCTCATTAAGTTCTATCTTCAAACGTTAGAAAAATGCATAAGTTCATAATATAATAATGGCTCGAAGAGGACTCCCATGGGTCCACAAAATAGGGGTTCAAAGTGGGGCACTACACTATTTAGGTTAGGATTAAATAATTCTTCATATATTGTGTTTCTAGTTAATTGACATAATAAGTTTGAAGAAGCAAAAGTTAGGTCTTTTATATGTCCATTAAATCAAGGTTTAGTGTGTGTTGATATCTTCCCTAAGTTTTCTACAAATCTTACAGACAAGTGGTTGCCACAACGTAGAAATTGTTAGTTGGTGTTCTAGATTTTAATATGAAAATGCAATCAGAATATTTGTTTGTAAAAGTCAATTGTATGTTTAGGCTGTTAATTACAATTTATAGTCATGCTAAACGGTTTGGTTATGGTAAAATAGGTACAAAATTCGGTCATACACAAACTCAAGGCTCCATTATTCAAGAGCTGCATATTCTTGAATTTTGGGATATTACTTACCATTCTGACAAAGATAAGTCTGTATAAAAAGCTTGTCCTCAGTGAAACCAGTTCACCATCTGGCCAAGTATCTGTCCCATCTTTAAAACGAAAAATGTTACTTCGCAACTATTACAGCTGGGAGACAGATTTAAAGTCTTTGAGCAAGGTGAAAGCTCTTAGACCTAACAATGTGAAAATTCTAAGACTCAACGCGAACATGAAGCTAATTATATTGAATCTTTAGTAGCCCCTAAAAAGACATACCTCCCCCAAGTGCATACATCAAAAATGCTAAAGGGATGGTCTTTGTTTCATAAAATGAAGACGAGGAATAGAAAACTTGGGTTGCAAATGGTAAATGGTTTGTTCAAGGAGGGAAATGGATTCATAAAAAAAAGTTTTGTGCTACATCCTCTTCAAAGGAAGAAATATGATGGTGTGCTGACCATTCTTATATTGTTGAGAAAAATGCTTCAGATCCTGTTGAGCAAGAGAATTTGGAAAAACAACTATCTATTGAGCTGGACTAGACATGCATAAAATACCATAGATAAAATTCAGAAACAACTGAATTTTATTAGCTCAAATATACAAGCCCTTTCAGCCTTGGAGAAAGAAAAGGCCAAAAGAAACGAAAAGAGGAAGAAAAGATGTTCCAGCCCTATGCAAAGTCTTTATGTTTGGCCGTATCAGTTCTCTAGATGATTTAGAAATTTATAAGGATAGAAAATATTTGCAAAATATGGATGAATCATTAAATACAAAGGCTGAATTGCCTTCCATTCCATCTTTGCTTCAGTAAAGAGAGCTTCCTAAACAATCAAAAACTTATAGTTCTTCCCAGCCTAATATAGACAAAAGCAGTCTTTTATCAAACAAAAAAGTGAAAAATTACCAAGAGGCAAGGATTTTTATAGATCAAGGCCTGAAGGATACCTATTAAATCTTGATTTTTTAGAAGATCCTTTAGATGTTATTAAGGACTGGATTGGATCTTTGAGAACTATGCAAAGAGTGGCTAGATTAGTAAATTTTAAAGTTATTGATATAGGTTCTACATGGAGGACTGGGATGGCTTGAAGATGGCGGGAAGCAGGAACAGAGGATGATAGAAATGCAATAAGAAATGTAGGACTAGATGTTCTAGGAGCAGCATTTATGAATGAATTTATCCCTAGTTTAAGAGACAAAAAGCTTCAAGCTTCAATCTGTTACAACCCCAAAAGTTATTTAGGAAGGCAATTTTGTCAATAGTTTTAACATCACAAGATTTGTTTTCCTATTAACGACTCAACTTGTTATAAGCATTTGGCTGACTCCAAGGAGTTTTCACTACGTGTTTGACAAACTTCGCCTACTGCTATTCCATATGTGCATACATTCATCATCGTAAAGTAAGCAACTACGTACATGAAATCCTTCGTAGTTAATGCAAAATAAGTTTAACAAAGATGGTTTTGTCATAAACCATCAAATTCATTACAACATAAACCATTGTTCATCATTAATAAGATACAATATCTTTCTCTTTTAAAAACAACATAAATAACCAAGTACGTTCATTATATGTATTATCAAGTACATGAATCGTTGAATATAATTACAATTTGCTTTCTTCAAAGTTGTAATAACAATATCTGCCACATAGACTCACATTTATGACAAATCTATACAAAAAGTGAAACCATGATGGGCTTCCAATCTGCTCCTGTCTCACAGCTCTAGTTGTTTGCTCCTTCAGATCAACGTTTCTTGGTGGGTGTGTGTTGTGATTTCAACAACAGTAAACTATTACACATTTGAATGCATGATATTAGCAGAATAATGCTACTTCTATTCAGTGAGAAAGAATAGCGTATGGCACTTATGTTTACAATGTGCATCAAGGCTGAGAATGAAGATTCTTGTGATTAGAAATGGGGAAACACTTACCAACGAATTTGTCTAGAATGGAATGTGGACAGATGACCATTCAATACTAGATGCTCAAAGCATGCTTGTGTATTCCCTTGGTGTGAAATGGGTTACAATATATCATTACAAAAAAGTAGCTACAAAAGGGCTTAATTATGCAATGGTTGACGGTTCGCCTCTCTATAGGTACAATGGTTTTCTGGGCATGCAATATGTTGATGGATGCTTAAACATTGGCACAAGCTCCAAAAGTGCGACCTAGCATGGCACAACATGCCGCAGAGCGTCCAAGTGGCTGCTGTGTTTTGAAGGTGTTGCATAGAGTTTGAGAGCTTTGAGGCAATCATCTTGGCGTTGTTCAAAGTTTGAGGGCTCCATGGTATGCATCTTGGTGTTGCGTGAACACACAAGGGTGTGTAGAGTCTCCATGGATGCTGTGAAGGTGTGTAGGTTGCGTCAGGTGCACGAGGCACTTAGGAGAAGCATGCAGACTGATGTGGCCAAGCTCGGATCAACTGGCTTATGGCACCAGCACTATAGAATTTATGAACAATTTTATGTAGTTTCTTTATAATACTTGAATATTTAAAGTTCTAATCGAATATAGTTAGGCACTCTATCTTTTGTATGTTGATGCAATTTTGAAAGTATGAAAGGTGTAATACATTGTAATGCTAAAATTTTGCTTGTTTTTACTAAAGCAAATACAGCTAGAAAATTCTAAATGGTCCGGTTATTCTTTCAAGTTGTACATAGCAGTCTTTTGGGATGTGGCATCCCTAGCTGATTAGAAGCCTAAAATGTCCAATCAACCCATTATCCAAATAATGGATATAATTTTTCTTTGCAGAGCTTTTGGGCTCTAAGTATTGTAGATGATAACTCGAGTTTTTTGTTTGTTTTCTTTTTCTTTCTTGTTTTGTAATACTCTTATAATTATGTTTTCAACTGCTATTATAATCTGTTTGTAAGGCCTTGCAATGTTTAAAATTCTAAAGCTGGTTTGTGACGCCTCATTTCTAATTTAATGTGCTTTTAATTTTTATATATTCTTTTCTTAATGAGAAAAAATATTTAAAATGGATTTTGGTGAGTATTTTGTTTTTTGATAATTTATAAAATGCATTGCTACGTGAATGTGAATGAGGAATGTCTGTTGTATTTAGAGAACTTCGGGATTGCATTCGGACATTAGCTGGCATGGTGGAAGTCTATCTTGACGTCTTGGTGAGTTTCTATAGTCAGGAAAGCAATCCAAATTTTATCCGCTTAATATCAATTACATTTTTGTCAAACCTTTATGGAAGTAACAATACAAATGTGTTAATGGTGGTTTTAACCATCTAGGTGGTGGTTGTCATAGTTTTTGATTCCATCATCACAAATAGGTGGAATATGTATCGAGCAGATTTGAATAAAAACATGAAAAAGTATTAAGCACTTTATTTTGGCAACAGTGTTTGCTTTGACATGAACAAGCATTGCCTTATCGTGCAGGCCCTTTTGGTGTTGTTTCTTTTGTTTTCAAGCTGGGTAGGATATATAATGTTTGAAGATACGCAGCAAGGCAAACTTATATTCAAATCTTATGGAGCAACGCTGTATCAAATGTTTGTGCTTTTCACAACATCAAACAATCCAGATGTTTGGATACCTGCATATAAGTATGGTTCTGTTCTTCATCTAGTTGAAATTCTAAATTGTATCATGTGTTTATTTGAAGCATGTAATTAGTGATAGGTTTTAAATGGAACCCTGATCTCATTGTCATGGAGATGATTTATGTGATTCTAGTGGGACAAGTTTTAATGTTTTCATTATTCTTGAAACTGAATGAAAACACATTGCAAAAATAAGCCAAATTGCAAAATTAAAGGCCATGTAGTGCACCATTGAAAGTTAGTTTGTTATTTCATTGTGATCTTATAATTTTTTGAGGTTTGCAAAATTAGTTACTACCACAATCTGGTTTCTGTGTGGACATGTCCTAACACTGTCAAATTGTCAAAAATATTGCACTATTCCTGGGTATTAACATTTTCAAAAGACTAAGTTCCATGTAGGAATACTTAAGAAGCTCCACCATTTGAGAAACGGGTAAGTGAATAGAACATGGGTAAAATGTATGAAATTGGAAATAAAAGTCTATGAAATTAGCATCTGCTTTGCCAAGTTAATCCTGTATAATAGCGGGGTATTGCTAGAAAATGTGGATGCAAATATATCTGTAGAATAATTTCATATAGAAATTTTGCACGGAAATGATCAGTTGATAAAATGTGATAAAATCACACCAGCCTAATCACTTATCAACCAAATGATAGGAAATTATAAATAAAGTACCTTAAAAATGTCGAGACCTTAAACAGTTATCTATGTCTTTGCTCTTCTGGGTTAAGCTCAGACAATGTTCTTAAGTGCAGATCTGTTAACTAAGGTCAATTGGTTAGATATTATTTGAGAATCAGACTCTTTTGTCATGGGAGTTTTTGCTGAATAATAGAGCTAGCTTGTAAGAAAGAAGTATTTGATGTAATTGCTTCTATGATATTAATCAACATCTTTTGTCCCTGTTAAGCACATGCTATTACTGAGGGGGGGGGAGGTGAATCAGTAATATATATCTTTTTCACTTTTGACATAAACAATTATTCCACTTAAGATATGCAATATAATCAAATCACAACTCACACAACATAAAGTAATAGTGACACAAGATTTATATGTGGAAACCCTTTCGGAATAAAACCACGGAGAAATAGATCTCAATATAAAAATTTGTAGGCACCAACCTACTGGAGCACCAACTCCAATACAATTTTGTAAGCACCACCAATTCCTCTGCCAAGCACCAACTCAACGAATCTTCGTGAGCACCAACTCAGAAGAGCACCAACCCCTTTGAACAATGGCACCAACCCTCTGGACGAAATAACACTTCTATCTCTGACTTGTTGCTTACACAACAGATGATAGGACTTTGCTTCTTCACTCTTTTAGATCCGATCAATTACAATATAGCTTTGCTGCTATATGCCTTTATACTTTGCTTATGCTTCTTTGTTTCAACGACCACTTTTCTTCTCAAATAGTTCTGCTCTTCCTTTTTTCCTTCTCTCTCACACTTATATGATCTTCAATCAAATCGAATGCTTAAGATACTTCCACATCTCTTCTCTCTTATATAGCCGTTAAAAGATGTGTCGCATCCAAGGGGTACCTCCACCAAAAGATGTGACCCTTGACATTTTCGTCGTCATTTTCGTTCACTTCCGTCGACATTTTCGTTCACTTTTGGCAACAATTCCATTTGACATTTCTGTTCATATCCGTTACAATTCCTTTGACATCAATGATAATATTTCCAACAGTACCAGGGACAGCTAGTACTAATGCCTCTTAAAAATCCATTCCTTTGTTAGATAATTTGTTTAAAATTCCCTTATGGAGAAATTTTTTTACTGTAAACTTTGCATTTGGTTGTACTTAGTATTTACTGTTTCAACTATTAAGTGCCTTCTTATCACCATTGAAATTTATGATTTCATTTGTATGATGCAGGTCATCTCGTATATCTTGCCTCTTTTTCGTAATATACATACTATTTGGTGTGTATTTTGTGACAAATCTTATACTTGCCGTTGTTTATGACAGTTTCAAAAAACAGGTAAAGAGATTGTGAGATTCTTAAGTAGAACATATTTCCTTTACAAGTAAATAAATTTATTTTGATGCTAATGTAGCATGCTTTTTATTTTCCATACATGCTGTTATTGGTGCCATAGATGATCATCAGAATATTATAAAATAGTTGGCTCTTGATTTCTTTGATTTATAGATCTATATTCCGTTAGAATCAATTCTCCAAGTTGATTCAAACAACGTGCTGATGTTTAGAATTTTACAAGATCTTCTGGCGTGTAATGGTCACAGCTTGCAAAACAAGTAGCTGAAATGGACAACATGCGAAAGAAAACATTGCAAACAGCTTTTGCCCTTCTTGATGTAGATGTAAGTTCTGCTGTTGCACTTTTGACCCTCTACCAATTTATTTCATCATTCATTTGCTTGATGTACACATCATCTTTCATCATTTGCTCTTATGCTTTTGGGCTTAAGATTTTGTGTAAGAAAGTTTTTTTTTTGGTCTGCAAAACTATAGTTACCAAATTCGGCGGGATATGCACAAAATCGGGCTGGATCTGGATTTTATGGCCAGCCCGGATAAGTTTGTCTCGGTTGGCCCTGTTTTTTTTTCAATTTTTATTTTTATTTTTTAGGTTTTCTACAGAAAAAATAATCAGAAACCATAGATATTATATAATATTAACGTTTTATATTAATTTATTTTTATTTTTCATTGGTTTTATCAATTTTGCGTGTTTATAAAACTTTGTTCACATATATAATATGTATATATTCTGGATTGGACTTTTCCAAACATTTGCAAGAATTCCAGATTTTTGGAATTTTTAGCCCTCCTGAACGGGTCCGGATTTCTGAAACTGGGTAAGAGAAAAAGAATATTAATTGTGAAAGTACAAGACATGAAGTAAGTTTGCTAAAGCCTCATGAAATAGAGGTTGTCATAAAAACAGACATCATAATATAGCATTTTTCTATGTTTATCACAACAGTGTCCAGCTGAATGTATTTCAAAATATCGTATAGACTTCTCAAAAAACATTATATCACAGTTAAATTAAGAAACAACAATATCCAAGGAAGCTAAATGAAATACTGATACCACAATTATGGTAAACCCAAAACGTGGATAGCAGCGGAGCATGGAAAAGATAAAACCACAACAAAAATATGTGTCGTCCATGACAACTAGCTTGGAGAATATTGTCCATTATGTTGAAAAAATGTGCAAGGGAAGAGATATGATTCTGGATTTCTTTGTTAATTTCTTGACTGAGATCATATTAAAGGGACATCTGACTTGTGAGACACATAGTCTAGCATATGCTCCGCAGCGAAAGTTGAATCCTGAAGATGATATACAGGCCAGGTAGTAACGAACATCTTTGGGACTTGCAGAGGTGGTGTAGACTAGGCTCTAGCTTTTGCCTACATCTGATGAACTTCTGTATCATGATGGTTTCACTTTCAATGACCTTGATATTGGTCATCAAAGCTAAGAAAGTTGGTAGTTCAAGATTTTTTTGCATCTCCTGTAGTTTATCTATTGATCTGAGATTTCTTGTAATTGGCAATCCATCCTTGTTAGTTCTAATCTGATTTTAAGCTTAACTTGGGTAGCTTCACTCAACCTGTGTTTTGTAACCTTAGGTTTTAGTTTGCACTTGGGTTTAGTATGGTTTCGTATCCACATGTTACAATTGGTAGGTGCGCACATAAACAAATCACTATTCTTTTGGAAAATCATGTGTGCATTTTGCATATGGCAAGCTATGGTTCATGTGTTGAAATTACTATATCGCAAGAGCAGATCCAAAACAATAAATCCCGATTCAACTTGAGGCATGCACAAATTACATCAATAACTCGCAAATTAGAGTAGAAAAGGGTAGATCCATGCAATATAATTATGTAAGTGAAATGAACAATAGAACCTAAATTATCAGGCTGAGCCACTTTGAGGGGGCAACCTCCACAATCCAAAGTGGTTCAGCCTCCACAATCCTTACAATAAGAACAAAAATCGCAACGTGTTGATCTGATACTCAAGAACTACCTCCCATAATTAGCATAATTAGGCTATGGGGACTCCATAATCACAATCAGCCCAACTATTGTTAATATTATGAAATCCAAAAACTACCAAATGACTAAGTCAAACGTCATACACGCCATAAGTCTGCCATTCGATAGTCCGATAGCTCCAATAGGCTAAGGGCGTAACATGCCCTCCCTCTTCAAACAAGTATTATCCCCAACACTAAGCAAATGCGGATGCTTCGCATGTAGGCTTCATCGTCCAATTTCGCATCTTCATTTGGGTAAGTTCTCCCACTTGATGAGGTATTCCATGATCACCCTAGTTTGCAGTTGCTTAATTCGTGCTTGGAGAAATGTTTCAGGTTCCAAGATGATTCTTCCTTTTTCATCTAGCTTTGACAACTTTGTCTGGGCTGGAATCTTATTGCCGATTACTTTATTCAAACAAGAAACTTGATGTATTTTTGCTTACTGAGGCAACTCCAATTTGCATGCCATGCTGCCATTCCTCTGTAAAATCTGATAAGGGCCATTATATTTAGAAGCTGATCTGTCATTTTTCTTTTGCCGCTTTAAAGACATTTTGTTTAATGGTTCTGATCTTAGAAAACCTAATCTCCTACTTAAAGATGTCTCTCACTCATGTGCTGGTCAGCCTGCTATTTCATCATGTTTTGTGCCATGGCCAGGGTCTCTTTAAAATTAGAGAGTACTTGTACTTGACTGGAAGCGCAAAAAAATGTGCATATTTACTATTTAGTGAGTCTATCTACCACTACAAACATACAATTCTTACCTTGGGCCATGGGCAGCCCCATGATGAAATCCATTGATATGCTTTCCCATTTTCGTGTGGGAATCGGTAGGGGCTGCAAAAGACTAGTTGGAATAATGTGTTCATCCTTGTTTTGTTGGCAAACAATGCACTCTCGAACGTATTGAAGAATCTCCCCTTTAAGGCCCTTCCAAAAGAACCTCTCCCTCACTTGTATGTTTTGAAGTACCTAGGATGACCAGCCATAGGAGTATCATGTACAACCTTCATTATTTGTTGTTTTAGCTTGGATTTAGGGGTTAAAAAGACCCTATTTTTGTACAAAATCATTCCATTAACCACCTTGTACTTTTCATCATCAAGTTTACCTTCCATGACAGCTGTAGTAAATCCATCTTTTGCATACCCAGCTATGATTACAGCATAAAACGGGTTTCTTGGACAATGCATCAACAACTACATTGTTATTTCACTTGATATATTCAATATCAAAGTCATAAGATTGCAACTTACTCACCTTTTTTTGCTGCTTATCACTCAAATCAGTTTGGTTGAGGAAATACTTCAAGCTATGGTGGTCTGTTTTTACCACAAACTTGCTACAAATCAAGTACTATTTGAATTTGGACAAAGCGTGCATTATGGCCAACATTTTTTTGTCATAGATGGAGAATCTACACTCCACTTCTTTGAGTTTTCTACTTTTAAAAGCAATAGGATGCCCTTTTTGCATTAGGACAGCTCCTATACCTTCCCCACAAGCATCACATTCCAATACAAATGGAATGGTGAATTCTGGAACGAGTATTGGGCAAGTACTCATCACCTTTTTGAGTATTTCAAAGGTCTCCATGGCTGTTTTTGACCAGCTGAAAGCTCATTTCTTTATCAAGTCCGTTAGTAGGGTAGTAAGTTGTGAAAACTTCTTCACAAACCACCTATAGTAGCTGCATAAACGAAGAAATCCCCTCAAATGTGTCATAGCAGTGGGTGGTGGCCAATCCAAAATGGCTTGTATATTTTTTTGATCCACATGGACCCCTTGGGCATTGATTACTTGCCCCAGATACAAAATTTTAGAAACTCCAAACTCACATTTGAATGCCTTGGCGAAGAGTGCTTGTTGTTCCAAAACTCCCAACACTATGTCCAAGTGTTGTAGATGTTCCTCCCATGTTTTACTATAGACAAGAATATTATCAAAGAAAACCAACATAATTTTTCTCAAGTATTGCCTAAAAACATGGTTCATATATCACTGAAAAGTGGTGGGTGCATTGGTTAATCTAAAGGGCATTACCAAAAACTCATAGTTTCCAAAGTGACATCTAAAAGCGGTTTTCTGCACATCCTCCTCCCTTACCTGGATTTGTAGGTACTTAGTTTTCAAATTAATCTTGAAGAAGTAAATTGATCCATGAAACTCATCAATTCTAGGTATGGGATAACTATTCTTGATGGTTTTCTTGTTCAACAAGCGATAATCTATGCACATCCTCATTGACCCATCCTTCTTTACCAACACAACCGAAGAAGCAAAAGGGCTAGAACTAGGTCTTATGTGACCCATTTCCAAAAGCTCTTTGATAGCTTTTTCAATTTCTTCCTTGTAGGCCCTTGGGTGGTGGTAAGGTGTAACAATTACCGCTTTGGTGCTCGGTTCCAATTCAATGATGTGATCAAAACCCCTATCCGACGTAGCCCATGAGGAATACTATCAAACACCTTTGCAAGCCTAGCAAGGATGGGCTGAATATCCAAGTGTTGATGTTGTTGTCCCAAATTAGAGTTTGTAGTACTTACCAAACATTCGGCTACTCAAGCAATCTGCCCTCTATGGACGGCTCTTTACATCCTCTTTGAAGTCACCACCATGGGTGCTCCATTGCTCAAACCATGTAGCACATCTTTATCTGCTGCCTTGAATTTTAGTTCCATTGTTTGATAATTTTAGGTGAATTCCCTATTGAGTGCAGCCATTGTACTTCAAGAACTAAATCAGTTTCTCCTATGCCAACCACATAGAAGTCATCTTCAATTTTATGCTTACCCAATGTGATACTCAACCTTGGAATCTTCTAGGTGCAAGGGATGGTGAAGCCATCCTCCACGGTCACATTAAAGCCTCTAAATTCGGTAGTTTGCAGCCCACATCTCGCTGCCAAATCCTCATCAATAAAGTTGTGGGTGGCCCCACTGTCAATGAGCATGGTTACCTTTTTACCTGGCAAGTCCCCTCACTCTAAAGGCGGGGTATCTAGGAGCTCCGGATAAGGTGGCAAGGGTGCCATCCAAGGTGTCCTCTTCTCCCTTTCCCACTTGTTCCTCCTCATAGGTGGTTGTCCCTACCTATTCTTCTTCTTCTCCATCCGAAACCACTTATATGTGGTGAATTTGACCCTTTCCAAGGCAGTGATGCCCCGGAGTACATGGATCCTTGCATGAGAAACACAAATTTTTTCTTTTTAGTTCACTTCTTGACTCTCCCCCATCTTTGTTCATCTTTGGCAGCTCTTTTTGCTGCCCAAACCTTTGCTGATAGGGCTTCATTTGCTTCCCAAAGGGGACTGATTTTCATTTTTCCAAAATTGCCATCCTAGGCTGCCCAAAAGTGTTTGTCCTTTGCTGTCCAAAGGGCCCAAAAGTATTAGTTTTCTGTGGTCCTAGAGACAAAATTTTGCCTCTAGGAGTTGTAGATTCAAGGTCAAGAGATTTTTGAATGGCGTCTTGAAGTGTAAGAGGGCTGAAAGCCTTGACTAAACCCCTGAGTGGGTCAGCCAACCCCTCTATGAACAAAATCACAAGTCTGCTTTTTGAATCATCTGCTACCATAACTAAAACCATCTGAAAATCAGCCACATAGTCTTCCACGAAAGTCTTTTATTTCAGTTGAGCCAATTCCTTGAAATGAACTTTCGGATCAGCCCTATCAAATCTTTCAATTATCTTTCTATTGAATTCCTTATTGGTGTTTATGAGGTGGTACCCTTGTGTCATGAAATTGTGGTACCACCAATCATAGGCAACTCCTTCCAAGTGCAAAATAACAAATTTTATGGCCTTATCTTTCATCATAGGCTGAAGTGTAAGGTATGTGTCTACCTTTTATATCCATGCCCTAGCTGAACTTTTGGTAGATCCATCAAAAGTGGAAAGTGTAAGCTTTCCCAAAGCATATTGAAGATCTCCTTGTTTGTTCTTTGGTTTATGACCAGCCCTTGCCTTTCTTCAATCCCACGAAATCTGCAAGGTTCATATCCCCTTTGATTTTCGGTGGAAAAGTCATATGCTCCTCATATCTTGCAGCCACATCATCCGGTATAGAAGACTGCCCTCCCTTCCTAGAATGACTTCCTCTCTCCGAAAGAAGTTGGGCTGATTAGGCCTTTGTGTAGATCCAACCGTCACCCTTGTTGGAGGGAGAAGGTGGTTGTTTGTACCTGAATTGCTGCCTTCACAATGTTGTGCCCTGTGTCCACTCATATCCTTCATGGTTTGGATTAATTCAACGATTGTCTTTGTCAACCGCTCTTGAGTTTGAGAAAATTTGTCAAACCTAGCCCTATCTTGGTCATCCATGTCACTATGCATTGGCTGTTCTAGTTCTTCTACCTGATTTTTTGGATCTTTTTTCGTTTCCCTTTCATAGTACCTCACTTCTCTATCATTGTTTGGCATGAAGCCACTCAAACCCCTACAACTAGCCAAGAATTTGGCTCTGATACCACTGAAATATCTCCTTTAAGGCATATTATATAAATTTGAAAATTAACCACAAACCCTAACTCCAACAATAGAAATTTATATTTTTTTGTTAAACTCTAGCCTAAAAAATTTAGAATTCTGGAAATATAAATCTAGGGCACAAATTGCAATATTTTATTATTAAATATTTGCCAAAAATTCTAGAATAATTAAAACTCACAAACACCTTCAAATCTGATTTTTGCATGCAAATATAGGTCTGAAAAATCACAATAAATACTAACTGAACCAAAATTTTTCCTTCGATTTTTCCTTCTTTTAGCTTATGGGAGACAACCAGGAAACAGGCTAAGGGCCTTCAACTGCTCATAATTTGCTTCCAAAACTATATATTTTCTCCTCAAGTTGAGTTGCAACCCTAGGAATGACCCTTTTAGTGGGTTGTGGGTCTAAAAATGTCTTACAAGGCAGCTCACCACCATCTAAAGGGTCTCTAACAGCCATGCCACACTCTTTGGACCCTGTAAATTGCTGCGCTCCACCAAATGAAGCCCTAGAAATCACCAACTGCTCAATTATGCCCTTTGCAACTCTTGGAATGAAGCTACCCAAATGAGGTTAAGGGTTTTTGTCCTTAACTTCAGGATTCCAGTGAAGGTTGATGTTTTCAATGAAGATAAGCCAAGTGTTTCGTGCTCAAACTCAAAAGTCAATTCCAAAAACATGGTAACCTTCTAAAATGAACCTCCTTTCCTTTTTATATCGTTCCCTTTCAAAAAGCCCTTCCAAAAAAGGCGCTCCACTTGGAGGGAAAATTAGAACACTTTTTAAAAGTACATGCCTTATAACTTCACTAAGGGTTAAATTAACCCATGATCCAAAAGCCCCCTTTTTAAGTCAACAATTATAAAAGATTATCAAAAGTATTTTTTGACAACTTGAAAAAGAGAATCAAAGTTTTCCCTTTGATTTTTCCTTCCCTTAGCTTATGGGAGACAACCAAGAAGTAGGCTAAGGGCCTTCAATTGCTCGTACCTTAGAAATGGACATGACAGTCTTTGAAATGTTGAAACACTGAAATATGTCCAAGTTTGAAACCTTGAAACCCTGGAATCTGACTAAATCTGAAATATGATAGGATCCTCCAAAACCTAGAATTCACAGTATAACTCGTAGAGGTCCAAAACCACTGTCAAACATCTTTAAAGTATATAAATAAAATATAACTTAAGTATAAGAAACTTATACTTAAATATTTATTTTATTTATATATTGTCTTGTTTGAGTTGGTTTTACATTTTTTTAGATTTTTGTTGACTTTGACTTTTTTTTGTGCTGGAATCCCTTCGAAATGCACATAATCACCTCGAAAATGTTCCATACGTTTTTGGTACATTTTTAGGCATTTCCGGTACATTCCCAGGATGTACCCAAAGTGTTTCTTTACCGGATATGTTTCTAGGGGGGGGGGAATGTGGAGGGGTGGCATTTCCTATGACACAGGATACCACATATATGGCTAGCCATCTTGGCAATCTTGACACCAATGGATGATAGGCAAAAGCTACAAGTGCTCAGGGGGAATATAACCAAGACCCTAGCTTGCATTGTAATATGTGCTTTACTTTTTGGACAACCATTGGTCAGGATGATGAAGTAATTCTTGATGATCTTGAGAGGGGTAGGCCAATATGAGGAAGAATGTGATAAAGGAATTCAAAGTCTTAGTGAGACAATAATGAGATTGTCGTGGAAATCTATAATCCCAAGAAAGGAAAGAATGAATTCCATCAAAACTTACAACAAATGGTTAAAAGAATTGATTCCAAGTTAGAGAACCCTCCTACTAATGGGTTAAAGAAGAGGTGGTTTAATGACAGCTTGAGGCTGAAGCTGCACACAAAGATGATGATAATGCTTCCTATGCCTATGTCCTATAGTGATGCATCCAACCAGGCCACGAACATGGAAAGTGAAGACAAGGCCAATGCTAGAGCACAAATATTGAGTGGCCTCAACCATAATGATTAAGCCCTGACAAAGCTTGCATCCATATCAATGTTAAGAAAAAATTTGATGTTCAAAGACCTAAAGGGAGAAACTAAGAAGGACAAGAAATAGGCATGGTGCAAGGCATGCTATGCCAAGGGGCATGTGAGTGGAAATTGTGCGAGCATCCAATTTTGCAAAATCTGTATCTACTCGGGCCTATGGTCAAATCTTGTCTCATTAGCTTGAAAAATTAAAGGAATAGGTGTTTTTGATATATGCTGTGCAGCTTCTAAAAAATCCATGATTTGAGGATTTCAAAAGTGATGAAAAATTAACCAATAGGGTGTGGTGGTAAATGCATTGAGAAAGATGCCAAGGGCTGCCCTCTAATCTAGTATCAAGCATGTAATGAATGGGGTCATGTTGCAAGTTGTTGCAATCAACAAAATATTAGTTTCTCATTAATTTTTGAATAGTGTGTGCCAAGGTACCATGTATCCTCAAGTACAAAGCAACGGCTAATGTCAACTTGGTCAGCATAGAGGTAGCCACTCTAGATATGTGACTATAGAGAAGACACCCACTAGTGGTAGTGTCACGCGGGATAGGAGTGCCCTACAAAGATTGTTGCATAATTACTTATTGGTCGATGAGGTGAGCATTGCTGCCTCAAAGCCTTATAAAATAGACGTCGACGACAACATTGAAAAGTCCTCCCTGATCCAAGATTTTGATGACAATCTAGAGCTGCTAAATATTGAACCCCAACACATTCAAGATTAAGCTTATTATTAAGATACATCTCCCATTGTCTAGACGTGTGCAATTACTATCATGTTGACAATAGGTAGAGCTAATAATACCATCGTGGACCATGGTGATGGCAACAATGCTTATAATATCAACAAAAGAAAGTCCTACAAAGGTGCAGTGAAAAATGGTTCTAGTCACCTCTTTTTTGGAAAGCAAGTAGAGAAAGCGTATTTATGGGGCTGTTATACATGCACAATGGGGGGAGTTATGTACATAAAATTATTCAAAGGAATTTGGAATTCTGATTTAGTGCAATGGCAGCATAGGGCAGCAGTCTTGTGATGGCACCAGGTATCGAAGGAATAAAAATAAAAATAATTCAATGTAAAGCTTATTTTTTATTTTTGTACATGGGTAAGCTTTAAAAAGCTTACAGAGTTGGTTATAAAAAACCAACGGGTTTCAACTAACCTGAGAAACTAACTTAATAAGTAAAATAATTAAATAAACAAATCACAACCTTGGATCATAAAATGACCCAACAAACTCCCCCTTGATCCAAAGGAGTATATAAGAAAAACACTAGAGCAATGACTCTGAAGTCATCAAAGAAACTCTAAAGCAACTGCAACTGGCGCATTGTACATCCTGGTATTGATCAGAACTGATGTTGCTCCATACAGAGCCCTGCCCTGTGAGTTGTGACATAAAACGCTGATGAACATGATCAAGCCCTGCTCATCCCCTGTGATCATCGTACTGTACTGCGGTAGAACACGATCAAAACCTGTCCAACTATATCGATCCACATAAGGCTCCACCCAGAAGCTCGTCAAAGTGACCAACCCATAATATGTATAGCATATCTCCCTGATGTCCAACAAGCGATGAAGACCTTTGCTCAACATTGAAGGTGCTAGTAACCCCTATCAACTCGTACTGTCATCGATAACTGATCAAAGACCAACCAATGCTATATCTTTTCCTCTATTAGGCAAGAGGCGAGAAGTTGTGCAATGAGAGAAACAAAATCAAACAACCTTGTCTGCTCCATGCTATGAATATCATATATAGAAAGCTAAAAATGGAACTAAAAGCAAAAACACAATCCAAAAAAACTGCTTTTATAATATATCCCAGTTTTGAGCCTAGTAGCTTGCACAAGACGGGTGAATCATTGATCACTAGAACAAGCTGTCAGGTCCATCGGGACCATAGACAATCATATAAAATGCGTCTTGATCAGAGGAAGTGTCACAAACAACCGGAAGATCTACTGTTAGAATGATCCACATAATTTGCCTTAGCTTTCTTTTTATGTGGAGAGCGGGGTCGTCGACGACATACATCTGCAAGATGTTCAATACCACCACATTTGAAACATTTGGGCTCTTTCTTATGTTGACGAGATCCAAAAGAAGCCGAATCACTGGAAGAACCATATGAGTGAGAAGAATGCCTATGGTGATGTTTGCATTTTGAAGATCCTGGAGTGTCAATGAGAATGTTGTGGAGACCGTCTAGAACGGTGTGGAGAGTGTCTCGAAGAATGACTTTGAGTGTTTCAAAGAATGCTTCTGAAACTATTGTTGTACATGGCGATGATCTCTATGATGGGACTCATTCTTTTTATAGTGAGCCTCTTCAGTAGGCGTACTCTTTTTTTTTGCAAACAGTCGCTCATGTTGAGTCAACAACTCACAAATATAGTCAAATGTGGCACCATTAAGCTTATCACTAAGTTGTAGCATTTCAACAAAATCGGTGTATGTAGAACTAAGGCCATTTAGTGCGATAGAAATCAACATGTCATCATCTATTTTTCCACCAGTTGTGCAGTATTTTTGTCAATGTTTTCATGCAGGAGAGATATTCAGATACATCTTTGTCAATACTAAGCTTTTGAATTAAGCAACTGCATTAAGGGGTCAATCTTTTTATAGGCAGGTTGTTTGTCATATAGATACTTTAATGCTTTCTAGGTTTTCCATGCACCAGTTTTAGCCGCTTCTATATGAATGATAACCTGTTCAGTGCAGGATGCTTTTAACAGTGTGAGTGCACGCTTATGACATTTCTGGTAATCAACCAATTTTTTGGCTTCAGTAGGTGGTGTGGTCTCTTTCTTTGTGATTTCTCATAAGTCATTAAAAATGAAGGTGTTCTCCATGTTCCTACTCCATTCCTTGTAGTTTTAAAGTGGCAATCTACCGTTTTCAGAGATCAAGCTTAGAATTTTTGTCATGACTTACAAAGAAGTAAAACGACAAGATGAATGCTACTTGGGGTTTTGCCTTGACCCTCACAAGTAGATTCGATATATAAGAGATTCAAAGATTTTTCAAAAATTCAATCACACCTTATATCTCCCTTACAAATAAAGTCAAAAGAAATTTTGACCAAAATATATAGCCTCGACGGGTTTTGAAGCCTAGATCCTTTTTTGTTTGCAAAGTGACTTGTAAAACTAAATAACCACCTCACCTTTAGTTAATTTGAATACATAAAGGCAATAAATACTTAAATAGATCTTGTTTTTCCAATGAAAGATAATAAATAGATAAGAAACATATACAGTAAAAACCTTTCACCGAATGTGTTTGGTGGAGCATGCGGTGAGTTTAGGGCTTTGAAAAGCTTCAAAATTTTATAATATTGTGCATGTCTCTCTTTCTCTTCAAATGACAGCTAATACTTGCACTCTTCAACTCCCAAAGAATGATGACAACGCATTTCACTGCGCCTTTTCCTTTGCTCATTTTTGGCTTTGTAAGATTGTGTCCAACACGCCGTGAAGGTACAATACAAATCTCATGGAGCCCACACGGTATGAAAGAAAACTCAAATGAAAGCTTTCATAATTTGCTTGGGTCTACTGCACGTACCATTGTTCATATGGTAACGTGTGACTGTAATAGATTGAAAAAAACTTCAAAATCCTAACACAGTACTTCTTCATAGCGTTTCGAACTTGCAATGTTGCCTTCGGGAAGTCGTGCGTTGTATTAAGATCTATTCCACAGGGAAGGGTGAAACAAAATGTTGCAAACACCTATACTTTCCTTCGCTGTAGGATTTGCAGTCACAGGTACCCGCCATTGCACAATTTGAATGGGAAGATTTATGGTCCACCCATGCCACCGTTCCCTTACAGGTCCAAGAATATAATGATGCCCTAGAAATATGTGTAGAGCGACATGAAGCCCATGCATCTCCTCCCAGAATTACGGAGGAATCAAGAGTTTCATCTTTGATACCACGATAGCGTTTTTTGATTTTGATGGAGTTCTGAAGGATATGCTATGGGGATGAACCTCTATTGCGCCCTTTTTCTAATGTTGAAAGGTTTTGGAAACTTCAGCCAATACGCTATTTCTTGTTCAGGTTTGACTTAGGGCCACCATATTCCAAAAGCCACCATACTTCTACACCAGATTGAACTTCTCTTCAAAATTTTGCTACCAAAATTTTGAACTCCTCTTCAAGATTGCTGGGCTCTAATACCACTGATGGCACCAGGTATCGGAGGAATAAAAATAAAAATAATTCATTGTAAAGCTTAATTTTTTTTCTGTACATAGGTAAGCTTTAAAAAGATTACGGTGTTGGTTATATAAAACCAACTAATGGGTTTCAACTAACCCGAGAAACTAACCTAATAAGGAAAATAATTAAATAAACAAATCACAACCTTGGATCATAAAATGACCCAACATCTTGTTGGAGAAGATCAAAAAATTCGATTTGGCCCTTACGAATAAAAGGGAAGCGCAGTTACCCGTTAATAGGTTAACAATAGTTTCTTGTTAAAAAGTAAGAAAGGATAAGAGCTCTTGGACTCCACCATCATGGTGGTTCAAGTTGAATTTTGATGGTGCTTTCAGAGGAAGCTAGGGTGCTTCGAGGGCTGGCTATATCATTTGAGACTGTAGCGGATCCTTGATCAGGGCAATGTCCAGGAAACTTGCAAATGAAACTTACAATGAAGCAGAAGCATAGGGTTTAGTTATTGGGATTGAGCTTTCCATCCAGTGCAATATCGACAAGCTTATCATTGAAGGGGATTCCTAGATTATAATCTCTATAATTTAGAAAAATGCTGCCAAATCTTGGAAACTTGAAAATATATTGTCTAGTGTTTGTGGAAAGCTGAATAATTTTGCCTCTCTAGATTCCAGACACTGCTACCGAGAAGCCAATGTTGTTGTTGCTTCCTGGCCAATTGCGGAATTGATCTACTTGAAACAAGCATCATGGATAATATGCGTAACACTTTGGATGATTTTTCGTCTTTAGCTTTCATTGACATGGGTTTTCAATTTATATTTCCTTTTAATTTGAGTTTTAAAAAATAAAAATAAAAGGAAATATTTCCCTGCCCAACCGAGTCAATTCGGAAGTGGCAGCTATGTTCGCCACGAAACTTATGGCTCTGTTATCAGACATAGAGGTGATATTGATACTTGACACTGTTTCTTCCATAATCCACTTCCAAGCCTTTCATTGACAATCATTAAGGATGATACCAGTTTAGAGGGGATAGATGTAGACGTGATTTTTCAAAAAATTGTACATAGACATAGTAAAGATAATGTAGGAATAAAAGAGAACAAAAGAGTTCTGTTACATTTTTTTATGATGTTTGAGTCATTATGAGTTAATTTAGTTTTTTGGGTTTGGGGCAAGTTAATGGGACCGTTGGGGTCAACTGTCACACCTTCTCACCTGACTTACCTATATCTGTGTGTTGTTTACAGGTGATCTCCATCAATTTCTATTGGAGATCATGATTTGAGTCAGGCTTGATTCTATTGAAGTTATTCCACTTCCATATGTTTGTGTTCTTTTACATTGCGATAGTATTGTATCTTTGTTTATGTATTGTTGTGTTTCTGTGCATTCCAGATGGTTGTTAGTATCTGATATCTACATACTTCATGAAGGCTGCCTCTCTTTTTAAAATCCAATATGTAAGGGATTGACATAGATTCACCATTCTATGGCTTGTGCTTGTGTAGATATGAATAAAATGATAGTCATAATCCCAGCCATGGAAATAATGAAGAAATCGAGCTTGGAAAAGGGTTTAAATGCCAAAATCCTTTATTTTTTCAAATGTAGACATATAAAGTAGTGAGGTGGGATTACACTGAAATTCTTGAAGTATTTCAGACTTTAAAGCGGCTGGTTGCAGTAGATATAACCACAGCAAATCAGGCTGGAAAAGCAGTTGTAGAAACACCCTTCTTGGGGTAAACCGTATACTTATGTATAGAAATTTTCTGCATACATCTTTAGTGCAAGTTCTGAAATCTGACATAAAACAACTACTAATTCTTTTCTGAGTTTTGGAATCTATTCTTCAATATCCTACAAGAATGTTCACCTCGCGCACACAGTTGTTAATTCTCTGGGAGTCCTATGTTGTAATTTGGTTAATATCTTTCCTTCCCACATGGTGCCATAGTACAGAACCCCTTTCACAGGACATGGCTTCAATGGTTATCCATTGGACTTCTTTATAGCTTCTAAATGACTCTTTATGATCCTATGACTCCTGATTCACTGAAAGGCATCTGACCCACTTCACTTTTATGCTTTGGAATCCGACTTAGGACTTGGAAAGCCCCAAGTGAGGGATTGACATAGATTCACCATTCTATGGCTTGTGCTTGTGTAGATATGATTAAAATGGTAGTCATAATCCCAGCCATGGAAATAATGAAGAAAACGAGCTTGGAAAAGGGATTAAATGCGAAAATCCTTTATTTTTACAAATGTACACATATAAAGTAGTGAGGTGGGAGGATTACACTTAAATTAAGTATTTCAGACTTTAAAGCGACTGGTTGCAGTAGATATAACCACAGCAAATCAGGCTGGAAAAGCAGTTATAGAAACACCCTTCTTGGGGTAAACCGTATACTTATGTATAGGAATTTTCTGCATACATCTTTAGTGCAAGTTCTGAAATCTGACATAAAAAAACTACTAATTCTTTTTTGAGTTTTGGAATCTATTCTTCAATATCCTACAAGAATGTTCAACTCGCACACACAGTTGTTACTTCTCTGGAGTCCTATGTTGTAATTTGGTTAATATCTTTCCTTCCCACATGGTGCCATAGTACAAAACCCCTTTCACAGGACATGGCTTCAATGGTTCTCCATTGGACTTCTTCATAGCGTCTAAATGACTCTTCATGATCCTATGACCCCTGATTTACTGAAAGGCATCTGAACCACTTCACTTTTATGCTTTGGAATCCGACTTAGGACTTGGAAAGCCCCAAGTGAGGCACCTCCTAATTTGTCTTTGTTAAGCTATTATTTTTCTCCTTGTCAAGCGCAATGTAGGAGCCCTTCTTAATATGTATATGTGTTTCATCTCTTTTATGACAATTTTGAGGCCTCCTCCTTGGTGCTGTATGAGCCCTCTTTCAAACTTAACCTCTAGTTTATGAATTCAAATTTCAAGCATTTTAGATGAGGGCCTAATGCGGACTAGTGGGACTTCTTCCTTACGCTAGGAGCTTGTAACATCTATCCCTCCTTTAGAAACTTCATTGCATTCAATGGAATCAATTTCTTTTGCACTTGTTGTGGATTCCAAATTCTGTTGTGGTCTCCTCCCATTACATAGCACTGCAAGTGATGTTAATATGCATACAATGTGATGGAAGAAAAAACAATAATTCTATATTAAAAAACTAAGTTGTCGCTATGGATACTTGTACGAGAATCGGATATGTGGATACAGGGATTTTTTTTGGGGTTTGAATACATTTTTTGATACGGTGTAATGTCCCCAATTTGGGACCAAAGACCACAATAAGGGTTTTCCACGAAACCCAAACAAATCTGAAATTAAAATTGAATTCTGAAATTAAAATCAGCAACCACTTAATCCACAAACGCAATAAATAAAATACCACTTTTGTTTTCCCTTCCAATACAGTTAATTTGAACTTGTAGCCAACTGATATATGCTTCAAATACTCTGAAACACCTTGCAAACACTTCCGAATAAAGTCGTCACACTTGAAGAAATATAAGAAATAAATTCAGAATGCTGAAAACCTCAACTTGCCTTTCAACAAGCTTTCAAGTCTCCCAAAACAAGTTGCCAATGTTGGAAATTTAATGCAATAAATTCTAAAATATAAATCAGAAAATATATGATTGTTCCTTTCAAGGTTAGAGCCCCAAAACACTCCAAAAACCCTTCTTAGGTGAAATGCTCCACTTAGGAAAAACAATAGGAATAATTTAGAATTATTCACTTTGAAATCAGCTCTCAAATCACCCAAATTCAGCATGCAAAGTTGATAGAAAAATTAGAATAATATAATAATAATTTTATTGAATTATCATCATAGCCGATGGCATCAAATTGACCACTCAGTGGCCTCAAAATGCTACCAAGATGATTCGCTCATCCATAGAAAATTCGTATAAAATACCTCAAACCCTAGAAGAGGTTTTTCTCAACGCAAGACCCTCCAAAAGAGTCCCCAAGACCTCCAAATAATTTGCCCAAGATAGAAATTTGCAAATCAACCTCTCAAAGAAATTTGCCCACCTTCCAAAGCCCTGTATTTTCCTTGCCCTTTCCAAACAATTCGTTACCCACAACAATTATTATTTCTTACAAACACGCTGAAACTTCAAAAATTCATAACTCCCTCAATACTTGGAATTATGATGCAAATAAGAGCTCAAACTGACTACAAAATTAGTGACTATCAAATAAAAATAATTACGAAATTTTCCTTCCATGGGAAGGCCACCAAAACTTTGTTGGAAATATTGTCATTGATGTCAAAGGTCTAGCATTATTGGTGATAAAGGCCTCAAAGCATTTAATGGTGTTTTTAATATTCATATCTTGGCTAATATGTGTTGATATTTATTTAATATTAACGAATATATTTTTGGTTGCATAAAAGTCAAAAGAGGGCCCATGGAGAAGTCAAAGAGTCACAAAGTAAAGACAAAAGAGGAATATGACACATTTTTCTATGAAGAGTCATCTTGAGGAATTCCAAGAGTCACCAAGTGAAGACAAAAGAGGTTATGACACATTTTTTCATAAAGAGTGATCTTAAGGAATTCGAAAGGTCATGAAGACAAACACAAAAGGGGAAATGACGAATTTGCTCATGAAGGGTCACCATGTGATTTTTCAAATACAAGGATACGAAGGGTCATACAAGTTTGGCGCTATTTTCCATGAGGATTGAAGGGTCACAAAGGGTGAATGTCAAAGGTCATTTTGAAAGTTGTAAATAAAGGCTTGAGAAGCTATTTGTAATATGCAAGAGAGTGCATGGTTTTGTAATTGTTTTATATAAGAAAAGAGAGAAAAGCATGAGATATTGTAGAGTTATATCATTTGTTGAGTAAACAACATTAAGAGATAGTTGTGTTTTATACACAAGAGGGGTTGGTGCTCTTGTGGGTTGGTGCTCACAAATGGTTGCTGTGTTGGTGCTCGGCAAAGGGGTTGGTGCTTCTGCAAGTTGGTGCTTGCGAACTTTGTAATTTGAGTTGGTGCTTATTCATATACTTGAGATTGTTCTCCATGGTTTTTCTTACTTTGAGTTTTCATGTAAAAGTCTGGTCTCTCTCTCTCTCTCTTTTGTGTGGTGTATATTATTGTTCCAAATTTATTGCATATCTTGAATGTGTGATTAAGTGGTTAAAGAAAAGAAATCAGATTAAGTAAAAGATATATAATATACTGATTCACCTCCCCCCTCAGTATATTTCGTGCTTAACAAACTTGCTTTAAAATTCCAAAAACCCTAGTTTATATAATCTTCCTTCTCAAAATCTTCTTTCTCAAATCTTGGGTTCACTCATATTTTCAAAAGTAGGTGGTGTTCCAAAACACTGTTTAGAAAATCAACAACACATCATAGTCCTTGAAGGGTAACATTCATCAAGAAACTATGCCCAAATTAACCAAGCTTGAAATACTTGATCAATCCACATCAATATCATCCATTCCATGCATATCAAATGATAGCTTACCTTCTTTTTATATCCTCTTTTTTTTAAGATAACCCTCCCTTCCAAAACTTTAAAAGGACATCCATTATTATTTCACTTTAGGCCTTTTTGAATTAATTAAATAACTTGCTTCAATAAATTAGTCATTAAAATTACTTTTTGGCAAATTAAATAATTATTTTATATTAGGTCCTTACTTTAATAATTAATTAAATTGCTCTAATAATTGAAGTGATAAAAATCACTTTTTAAGCATTTTATTAATTATAAAACCCCTTAGAATAATTATTAAAATTATTTTAATTTTCCAAATGGTTAAAACCACTTTTCCGGTAATTCGAATAATTATCCAAGATATTTCGATTTTAATAATTAATTAAATTGTCTTATATTAATGATTAAAATCACTATTCAAGCAATTTTATTAGTTACTAAAATTATATGGAAAGACATTACATACGGCCATACAAAAATATATGTAAAAAATTAAAAATATAAAAATATAGCCATTTAAGTGAAATTAACCACATAATATGCATAGAGGAAACAACATAAGTTAAATAACCACAAAACAGACTGATACTTCAATGCCAAATATAATAATATTCAACGGTTGAACTTAGATTAGTTTTATAAGTAAAGCTCACTAAGATGAGTTGTAGTTACTAAGATCGGTTTGGTTGGAATTCTCAAATATAGAGGATGTTATTGATTTAAGTTTAACTTGTTGGGAGGATTCAATTTGATTAACCATCATTGTTATACATCGAGATATATTATTCTCAAAGCACCTATCTTATATCAAATTTGTGACATAAATATAATATTAAAAAAGGGGAAAAAAAATAAAAATAAAATTTTTACGTACCTAAATGGTAAACAATAAAAACACGACACTTAAAAATCATTCAATTTACTCCATACAAATCATATACATCATCCAATGGTCCACACATGAAGCTCAAACTTCCATGAAAGTCTGTTGTGGAAAAGATAAATAAAGGGAGAACCAAAAGTACAGAAACTCCTAGTAAGGAAGAACTGATGGTGATATTAATATACGCTGCTTCTAGAGAGACCACACTATTGATGGTAACATTTCTGTAAATTTAGCGAGTTGGAATCAGAGTGGGAGTAATGGTGGAGCCAATTTGCAAGCACAACCTCTTTATCCTTCATCTCCACTATACCTTCAATCATCTTCCCCATGTCACACTTCTCCCTACTTGATAAAACAACACTTTCCACTCCATTCATGGAATGCTCCGCATATGATGACATCTGAGCTAAATATGTGGGCAGCCTACAAGGAGTTTCTATGCTTACTATATTTGAGGGTGAGAACATTGATAGAAACGGGGAATTCTTGATCAGGATCCACAGTAGGAGAGTGAACCTTAAAAAGCAGAACAACGGCAGGCTGGAGAACTAAAGTCAGAAAAACTCTCCTTTTCTCATGGTTTCTTCACTTCTTTGGGTTTTGATTTTCGGTTTGGGGGTCCCATAGGCTGTTTTTAGTCTCGTGGGCGTTATTGAAACTTCTATCTATCTATCTATCTATCTATCTTCACAACATTCCCAATAGCGGAATGGTAAAAAAAATAAAAAACGCTTTTCTGGGCAGGGTATGCAGTTCAAATGGGCAGGGTCATGCCCTGCCCCTCTGGGTCCGCCTGGATATCGTATGCCTAGATGAATCATATCGTACCCAGGGGTCTCCTGCAGTGTATCTGATAACGTAGTTAAAAAAGTATTTATGAGTAATAAATTATGGCTCATCTATTAGGTAACAAAATATGGCTGTATTACATCATTTGGATGCATTTTTTTCTGTATTTCCAGCCACTGAATAAAAATAGAAGGTTAAGGTTGACTGTGTTCAAACTTGAGAAAGTGTTTAAAATAATTTAATTTTAAGAGTTATAATTCTAAATAGGAAAACCTAAATCTAAACCTGTTGTTACTAAGTTTTGGGGTGGCTGCAAGACGTCAAGATGTTATTGTTGTTAACTTGGAGCTGTGCCCTGATTCGAAGACGTGCGTGACACGGCCAGTCCTCTATCCCGCTGAAACAATGGGATCTTCTCACGAGGGTGGGTGCCTCAATGGTGAGAAGAACCTCCAGAGAAGGCTGGTTCCTGTATGATGTATCGATGAAGATCCCTACTCTACGCTGCAGACTACCATGAAAAAGGGAGAAGGAAACTTAAAGGGGAAATCCTACCTAAAAGTGGTGATACACCAGAAGTTTGATCCACTTAACTTGGAACCTTGAACACTGAACGAACAAGGGAGAAGGAAGACCTTAGACTTCAATTAATCACTTATGCATAAGTATTTAATGCAGAGGTTCGATCCAATAACTAAACCCTAAGGGAAAACGATGGAGAGAGGTCTGATAAAAGACACTTTGCGGCCACCTAACATCCACTTGCAGTTTCAGCAAAAGACAATAAAGAACACTTTAACATGACCCGCACAAGGATAATATAGCAACGAGGTATGAAAAAAATTTGGGAAGGAAGAGAAATCTACCACTTACGCAAATCGCTAAAGAAATATACACTATGCCAACGCTTGAAATCTGAAAGTACAGTCCTATTGATCGAAGAGGTTACACAACTCACCAATGGCAAAGTCTAGTCTAACCAAGAGAGATTGGATTATTTTTAATCAAGGCTGAAAGCCATTTTATAGAAAATTACAAGACGCCAAAGATTGGCGTTGAAAATTTGAAGAGAAGGATTCACTTCGGTTAACTCAAGGTTTTGTTTGGCCTTTCAATAAAATATATTTTCTTTTTTGTCCTTGCATGAAGCATCTTCGTTTCATGAAGTGAACTTGTCTTTTGTTATGAACAACTCACCTCTCTTTGCATGTAAATCCACGCAAATGTTAATTTTAGAACTTCTTCGTGAGCTGCTTGATGCCGAGTTGTGGCGTTTGAAAGCTGAGTTGGACGAAGAGATCAGCTGAGTTGACTGTTTGGCAGCTGAGTTGGTCGAAGAGATCATTCTCCTTTGCATGGAAAGCTCCTAGTGGATGTGGCGTTTAACAATTAGTCAACTCTAAATTTGGAACAGTCAACTTGTTCGAATTTGGAACCCTTGTTGAAGCTGAGTTGGCCTTCGGATGCATGCGTTGACTGGAGACGAATAGGATTTTAATAATCAGTCAACTGAAGCTTTGACCAATGTTCGAAAATAGCTCCTTGCTTGCATGTATTTTTTTCTATTTTGGTCTTCCTGTTTGTGTCTATTTTTGGTAGGATTCCGTATTCAACTTTTTCGTCGGATTATCTATTTTCTATCCTCTTTTGCACAGTCAGCCTCCATTTATTTCGAATTTCTTGTCATCTCCTTGGTTTCAACGGTTACTTGCCAGAGTCAAAATTTGACGTCTTGCGGGATGTCACCGGAGTTTTCTTATTTCGGATTTCTCTGCTTGGCAATTTCCTTCGGGTTTATTTCCGCAGAATTCCTTCGGACTTCTCTCTCTTCGGATACCTTCCTTTTTTGCGGGCTTTTTCCGGCAGTCTTTTCTCCGAATTCCTTCGGACTTTTGAATTCCTTCGGACAAAAGTCTGAAGGATATCTTTTTGCTTCCTTGTTTTTTTGCGGCCTTTCTGCACGTCATTTTCCCGCGGACCCTCAGGCTTTTTGCCTTTGTATTTTGCCGTTGGATTTTCTTTGGGCTTTGCTTTGTGCAAGCATTCTGAATTTCTTCGGACTTTTTGTCCGAAGGAATTCCTTTGGACAAAAGTCGAAAGGATATCTCTTCGCCTTTGCTCTTTGAAATGTGTCCTTCGGCACCGACCAAGTGCTCTCTGCAAGGTCTAGTCGATCTCCCTCTGTGCCCTTCGGATAAATTGGAGGGCACTCGGGCCTTTGCATTTTTGCAAAGGTCTCTGAATTTGGTCTTGTGCCTGCCGGAAGGGTAGGCGCCCTTCGAGAATATTGAAGGTGACCCTTCCGAAGGGTAGGTGCCCTTCGGAATTCTTGAAATGGACTCTTCCGAATTAATCCTTGACTTTTCCTTCCTTACCTTTTGCAACTTTTCCGAAATTTCTTCGGACTTTGTCATCGGCTCTTTTTGTCTTTTCTGCGCTCCGCAAGGGCTGTTTGCCCTCTAAAATTGCCTTTCGGAAAAGTTGCAAAGGCCCTTTTGTCGCCTAAGTGTCGGGAGAGTCCGTAGAAATTCTGCAGAGTCCGTAGAAATGGCCTGCAGAGTCCGTAGAAATGACCTGCTTTGGTCAAGGAAAACCATGTATTCTTCCTTCCTTGGCTAGAGACGAGAACTTTCCAAGTGGCAAGAGAAAATCTGACTTGTGGAAGGTTTGTCAACAGTTATGTGGCTGCCAGAGTCTGTAACTTGTGAGGTATACAGTCTGAAACTTCAATAGAGATAGTGGTGAATTTTTTTTGGGTCTGCAACTTGTGTGGTGGCGTTAATTAAAAACTGTTCTATTAACATCCAACAGTCTGGGGTCTGTAATTTCATTTGATATGTATTTACATTTATGGGTTTATATCAGACAAATATCGACTGAATTAATCTAACGTCCTTGGAGACCCTCTAGGATCTACAAGAGGAAGCAAAAGACACATATATCAACAACAACGAGCATATTCTATTTCCGGATATGAAATAAAATATTAGAAAAGGTAAAACTGTAATAACTTGCTGTATATTTAATATAATATGTAATTTATTGTTTTCCTTGTATCTACTGGCAGACGTTTTTTATTATTTTGTATTTGAGATTCACTGTATCGAACATTCTGTACAATAGTTGTGACCTTGCTTAAGTGTCAGTTCATATCAATCCATGTTATTGGAAGTATCATGCATCTCCTTCAGAGATTGTTTTCATGTGCATGTATGATTGCATTGTTCCACTCTAAGAACAAGATGTTTTGAAACAAAAATTGAAGAATGAAACTTGTATTCCTCATCCAGATAAGAACACTTTTTCCAAATATGAGTTGACATGACTCTTTCGATAAAGTATCTAAGTTAATAACAATAAGACAAATATATACTCAAATTTGGATGCTATAACTGACTTGTGACTAATGCTTACCCCTATTTGTTGTGGTGTGTGTGCATAGGGACGTGGATTTTTAGACAAAGAACAATGTGCTCAACTTTTTGAAGCATTAAATAAGTATCGGTAATGTCATCAAATCTAATTATTTTGGATAAATTATGTTTCATATTTCATTATAATTATTGTTTTGCAAGCATCTACTTATATATTAGAAATCACAGAAAATTAAAAGACAACTTGCAAAGGATCACATAATCATCCTGCTGTTTAATGTTTGATATGTAATGCGAGTAAGTACATCCTAGTTTCTGTTTCTGGATTTTGTTATCTTTTCTTTTGAAAAGACATGAAGCGTAACTCTTATTAACTTTGAAAGAATAGTGGGAGCTAAAATTAATACTGCATCTTTTATATAAGGTTTGAAAATGAATCTTTTTTACTCTTTGAAAAGAAAATTGTACTCTTTACAAGTTTGTGTGTTACTAGGGAAGAAATGACTTGGATCATATACCACTATTATGGGCCACCTTTACTGTACCTATATGCATGAAAAATATATAGATACAAAGGTGACTACTAATGCTCCCTAGTAAAGAGACATGGAGGCTTGTACAGTGGATGACCATCAACAAACCTGAAATGTCCGCAGAATAAAGAATTTTACTGAATTCTGGAATATTCTGCAAAACCCTAAAATAGATGAAATCCTGATTTTTTAACAACAAACCCTAGCTGTAAAGAAACCTCCAAAATTAGCATAAAAATATGCTAAGCTCAGCGCACCAAGTAGACAATCCAATATGCCCTTCAAAAGATGAAGTGAACCTTCAAATCCATGGCGTCGCAATGGGAAAAAATATCAGATTAAACCCTTGCTGTTATAACGAATCTCAGAATGCTGGAAATGCTCCAATTGGCATAAAATATTATGTATTAATTCCACAAATATTATAGAAAAACATAAACAATAAAGAGGCCAAAAGACCTTCCAAACACTTTAGAAATTCATAATAAATTTGGAAATATTCATAGAAAATTTAGAGTATTTGTTTGGGCATAAATTAGCCTCAAACCCTTCTCAAAACAGTCCTAGGGCAAGTTGCCCAAGCTTGAATAATTAACTCTAGCCCTAATCTATGCAACCCTACAACATAGGTGTCTTTAACAACCAACAACCAATCAGCCCTTCCCCAAAAGCAAGTCGCCAACCCTCAGAATGTCCTTTCCGAATTTGGCGCTCAATGGCAGCTCCTGGGTGAAGTTGCTTCGATGAGCAAATGAGGGTTTTCGTCTCCAAACCCTTGTGTCCTTGAAGGTTTCCGTTTTTAAGTCATTTAGCCAAGCATTTTGTGCTTAAGCCTCAAAATCAAATATCATAAATTCATGGTCACCTTTCAAAAGATCATCATACCACTTTTTATAGCAAATCTTCCCACAAGTCCTCCCTAAAAGGGGTTCTCCACTTGGAGGGAGAGTTAAAGTGAATTTAAAATATCTTTTCTCTTTTCTTCATTAAGGGTTAAGTTAACCCTTTCTCACAAGTTACCTTTTAAGTTATAATATAAACAGATATATAAAAAAGGTATATTTTTTAACTTTAAATTAGCACCAATGTTTCCCTTTTTCCCTTTCTTTCCTTAGCCTAGGGAAAGCACCAAAAGAACTAAGCTAAAGGTCATGTCCGTGCTTAGGCCAAAAAGAGGGACATGACAATCCTTGTCACCCAAAATTGATTGTTCTTAAGTGTTAATGATCTCAAATAGGATCTCAAGCAAAAATAGATAATTTTCTTTAAACCCCAAGCAAATCTGAAAACTAGGTGTAGGCTGCCCACAAACTCAGCAAACCGTAGCCACAAATTTCTTACTAAACCCTCACAATAATACTCCACAAAAGCTCCAATAAATAACCAATGAAAAGCTATACTTGTTTTTGTAGCATAAAATAATGATGTAGTTGCTGGAAATGAGTGTAAAATTCTGTTAAATAAGTGCAGGTACTACAGTCCCTTTCCTTTGCAAATAGCCTTCAAACCCCTTGAATATTCCTCTTAAAACTTAGACCACAAACCCCAATAAATTTCCAAGCTTCCAAAGAACAAATTTAGCTAACAAATATCACTTCAAACCCTCCACACAAGTTGCCCAACTCACGGGAAAATAATATAAATATTTTTCCTAACCTTTAGTCTTCTCAAATCTACTCTTAATAATTTATTAATTTACCCCAAACAACTGAAACTTAGAAAATTCATAGCTTCTGAAATACTTGGACTTTTAATGGAAATGATAGTTCACAATAACCACAAAAATAGCAGCTATCAAATAAAATTAGTTTCAAAAATTTTCACCCACGAGAGGTCTCCCAAAAGATGTCTCAAAAATTTGAAAACCCTAGTTTTTCACCAAAAAATTATGCAAGTAATTTGCTGAATATCAAACTCTTAGAATCAGCGCAAAACACATCAACTATACCTCACAAATGGTTCGCTCCACCTAAGAAAAATAGCAGAAATTATTAAAACCCTGTGAGAGGGTTTTAATCAACAACCTCCCAAAATAACGTTTTTCTAGCCCTTAGGTGAATCGTCCAAGGTAAAATCAATAATCTTTGATCACAAGACAAATCGCTATTCTTTGATGACCTCCGAAACCCTCTAGATAGTTCGTTATAGTTCTCTAAGCCAAATCATTGCAGCTGCAAATGTTAGATAAAAAACCCTCAAATAAATCCTTAAGGCATAACACAATTTTCGGTAAATAGGTGGTTTTAATAGACATCGTTTATAGAGCATCATAGCTCTTGGAGGGTAACATTCTCCAAGAAATTATGCCGAAGACAATCAAGCTTGACATACTTGACTTCTTTTCCACATATCCAAATTCACATAATTTTGAATTGAGCCCTCATCCTTCTTAAATACCTTCCTCCAAGTGTAGCGCTCCAAAATAAAAAGAGAAGGTTAATCTTTAAAAACAACTAAGTCTTATAAGCCAAGACTCATAATTTCTCCCATTTAAGTGAAATAAACATAAAGTACATTTTTTCAAAACATAACTCAAAATTAGAAATATGAAGTATTTTTTTATTAGTAACTCTTCACAAGTGGTTCACCATGTCCCATAACCTTCTTCTACCCTTGGCCATCGGAAATAAGAATGGGCTAAGGGTCCCACAAGGATCTTAATAAAAAATGGGGACATTACAATCCTCCCCGCCCAAAATTGCTTGTCCTCAAGCAATTGCAAAATCCAAATGAGTGTCCCAACACACCTTATCAAACAATGCCCACCTTTACCTCTTTCCTAATAAAAGGAATCCACAATTGGCTTCTTTATACTGTTGTATCTATGATTTGAAGGCCACCTCCAAGTGTTGTTAGTGCCATGATAGTCTTCTATAGGCCTCTCATGCCCCATGTGTAGCTGCCATATATATAACTGTTGTTGCTAAAAAGCCACAAGCCCCTAACAACCTTCCCCATTAGCCTTCCAACTACATCTTTTTTTAAACAACTCGCTGTCCCAAACATATGTTGCCTTATGCAACTCAAAACAGCTGTCATTACTCTCCCATATCGTCAACTCATTCATTACCAAGTTGACTTCGAAAGAGCCTTTTATGTCTATACTTTTCATGGAAGCCATTATGAATTCAAACATCATGCTAAAAGAGCTAGGGCCATCAAAATAATTAAAACTGAATTGTATGTTAGTGCTGTTCCTTATGAATATTTCCCTTTGAAAGCAAGGCATGGAGAACAAGTTACCATGGTATGCATCTGAAACCCTCTTAGGATCTTCCTTGTGCCATGCCTTTCTCTCTCCGAAACAAAGATATGTCTCCTCAATTTGCAAACAACAAACAAATTTGAACTTACTTAGAAACATATGTTGTATGGGAATACCATGGAGATTAAATAGCCTTGTATTGGTGCCCTCTTGAATGGTACTTGTTTTTTTCTTAGCTGCCTTTTACCACCATGCTTCCTATCTTTAATGAGTTGAAAACTTGGAGCAACTTCCCCTTTTACAAAATTCAATCTTTCATAAAAAATAAAGGGCCAACTCTCTTTTTCATTTCCAAAATTTTCCCAACAAATGTAATTTTGATTTTTTAACAAAAATTCAGAAATTTTCAAGCATTAACACTTTGAAATTTTACACACAATACTGATTTTTGTGCATACCGCCTAGATTTTTCTTTAATAAAAAATTCAGTCCTGTTTTCTTTTCTTGCAAGTTGGAAATTAGGCCTTTCATACCCTTGCATAGCATCTTCAATTTCAGAATTCATTAGGTTCATGTAATGATGAATTAGGTGTTATTTTATATACCTTGAGGGCTGTCTATACCTGTTTTTAGTCACTCTGTTGTCTTCTTTTGAAGAATGACACTCTCCAACCTTTGGCCTCTTTGTCAAACCAGCTATAAGATGAAGATTCACAAGGAGAGGTGGCTGTTCCAACTCAAAATTTGTAGCCTTCTTGGTACTCTGTTGTTATGGCAACCAGTCTACATGGTGAACTTACACATGAAGCAAACATATTGTCAAAAACAATAGTGTTGAGCAACACTTTTACAATCACTCCCTCATGCATTATGAGCATGGTATGGGCTCCTTTTTGGTGCCTTAACTTTTCTTTATCATAGTTGTGACAAATCTTTTCCCTCTTCCAATTCCACCATTTAGTGTCAAGAAATCCACTAATACACACTTGGACCATCCCCAAGGTGTTAAGGTGTGAGAAGCACACCTTCTTAGGGTCCCTACTCATCTTGGTGACAAGAAACCTTAAGGAGAACAAACTAAAAATACTAAAAACAACAATCATTATGATCTTGGGACCATGACAATTCTTATTTCATTCTTTATTTTGGGCCAAGACATGGTAGCAACATTACCCTTGTAGAGCTCACCAGGATCCGATATCCATGATGGATAGTTGTCATGTTCCTTCCTTCCCCATTGAGTGCCTTTCACCTCAACCTTAGTAACAACATGAGTTTTGCAACCAAGATAATGATAGAACCAATCATGAAGAGAAAACAATGAACACTTATCAATAGATCACTTGCTTACTCATATATAAATCTGATTTTCCTACTTCCATACCCATTTTCTTTGTATGCAAGCCCATTGTAGTGTTCTTTCTCCTCTCATGAAGCCCCTTTGTGCCAACCAACCTTGCCAAAGCTTGCACTTTCTTTCCGTTTGTGACCAACAAATGTTCTTTCAAAATTCTATTATCAAATCTAGAGTTATGCAACAAAGATAAACAATTATTAGAACCAAAATCAATAGTACCATCCACAACATACCTCATCATGAGATCATTCATGCACATCTCGGTTTCCTTGATTTCTTCAAAGTCTTCTTTTTGAACTTCAAAATTTGGGGTACTTGGCTGCCCCAGTGTACCAAGTATTTTTCTATGTTGACCTGTCACTTGCATCCCCCTTTGCTGCTTCAAAAACTCAGATTTTTAAGGTTCAACACACTCATATAATGTGTGCGCCTTGTATAACTGAAAATTAATTCTTCGCTGCTTCAAAATTTCTGATTTTTGTTGTTTTACATGCTCCTTGATTTCACCCTTTTTGACTTCATTGTTATATATACAATCATTTGAAAATAAATAATCATCTTTCACAAATAACAAAGCCTTACCTTTCACTTCCTCTTTTCCATCATCAACTTGCAGCCTTATGAGCTGTCCATCAAATTTTGATTTTTTTGTTTCCTTGCCTTTTTTATAGGAGGTCTCATGAAGGGTTGTCCCTTCATTCCTTTCCTCTACCTGCTACATTATCAAATAGGGCTTTAACTCCTCATCGCACTCCTTAACAATGTTTCCAAACATCATATGTGCTGCTGGAAATTTTTCCTTTTTTAACCACAAACCTGCCAATAAGGTAGACAATAGAGGTTCGGAAAGACCATCACTTTCTTTGAGTATCAAACTCATGATTTTCTGCGTATGGTTTACAACATTTTGAATATGATTTCTACATGTTACTGCAATAAAATGTTGAAACATTTCAACAAGCTCATCACATTCCAAATCTATCATTAAAACACAACCTGGGTTTTGCAAAAGTCTTTAGCAATGTGACCCTTCTAGCAAAGGAGTCTCCCATGTTATCCTCAAGACCTCAGAAACTCTTCACAATTAGCTGAAATATCTATCATGATTTTGTCACTGTAAGGAACCTTGGGAGCAGTTAGTCTCAAAATCTCACAAATGCAATTAGTAACCAAGAACTTTACCTCCTCATCTGTGTCTCTCAAGAGTTTATGTCGAACCAAGTAAGTTATTGAGCGCTGTACTGCCCATCTCATAAGTTCATATCGTGATTGACTTACCTTGGCTAACATCTTTTCTACTTCTTCCAAGGTGTTGTTCACATCTTCCACTAGGTGACATAAGTTTTCTAGCTTCCTACCTACATTGTGAAGCTTTTTCCCCTCCATGGCTTCCATGCCCTATTCCTTGTTCTTATTTTCACCCCACAGTTTAGCCAAGATATGGCTTTGATACCATTGTAATGACCCCAAATAGGATCTCAAGCAAAAATAAATAATTTTCTTTAAACCCCAAGCAAATCTGAAAATTAGGTGTCGGCTGCCCACAACCTCAGCAAACCCTAGCCACAAATTTCTTACTAAACCCTCACAATAATACTCCACAAAAGCTCCAATAAATAATCAATGAAAAGCTATATTGTGTACCTTTTTCTATAGCATAAAACAATGATGTAGTTGCTGGAAACGAGTGTAAAATTCTGTTAAATAACTGCAGGTACAACAGTTCCTTTCCTTTGCAAATAACTTTCAAACCCCTTGAATATTCCTCTTAAAAATTAGGCCACAAACCCTAATAAATATCCAAGCTTCCAAAGAACAAATTCAGCTAACAAATATCACTTCAAACCCTCCACACAAGTTGTCCAACTCATGGAAAAATAATATAAATATTTTTCCTGACATTTACTCTCCTCAAATCTGCCTTTAATAATTTATTAATTTACCCCAAACAACTGAAACTTAGAAAATTCATAACTTCTGAAATACTTGGACTTTTAATGCAAATGATAGTTCAAAATAACCACAAAAATAACAGCCATCAAATAAAATTAGTTTCAAAAATTTTCACCCATGGGAGGTCCCCCAAAAGATGTCCCGAAATTATGAAAACCCTAGTTTTTCAGCAAAAAATTAGGCAAGTAGTTTTCTGAATATCAAACCCTTAGAGTTAGCCCAAAACACATCAACCATACGTCACAAATGGTTCGCTCCACATAGGAAAAATAGCAGAAATTATTGAAACCATAGGAGAGGGTTTTAATCAACAACCTCCCAAAATGACATTTGTCCAGCCTTTAGGTGAATTGCCCAAGGTAAAATCAACAATCTTTGATCTCAAGACAAATCACCAATCTTTGATGACTTCCGAAACCCTCTAGTTAGTTCGCTATAGTTCTCTAAGCCAAATCCTTATAGCTGCAAATGTTAGATAAAAAAGCCTCAAATAAATCCGTAAGGCGTAACACAATTTCCGATAGATAGGTGGTGTTAATAGGCACCGTTTATAGAGCATCATAGCTCTTGGAGGGTAACATTCTTCAAGAAACTATGCTGACGACAATCAAGCTTGACATACTTGACCTCTTTTCCACATATCCAAATTTACATAATCTTCAAATGAGCTCTCATTCTTCTTAAATAGCCTCCTCCAAGTGTAGCGCTTCAAAATAGAAAGAGAGAGTTAATCTTTAAAAACAACTTAAGTCCTATAAGCCAAGACTCATAAATTCCCCCACTTAAGTGAAATAACATAAAGTATTTTTTTCCAAAACATAACTCAAGATTAGAAATATAAAATACCTTTTTCATTAGTAACTCTTCACAAGTGGTTCACCACGTCTCATAACCTTCTTCTACCCTTAGCCATTGGAAATAAGAATGGGCTAAGGTTCCCACAAAGATCTTAATAGAAAATGGGAACATTACATCAAGCAATTGCAATATCCACGGGGGTGTCCCGACATTCCTTATTATGCAATGTCCGCCTGTAGTTGTTTCCCAAGGAAAGGAAACCTTCATCTACATCTCAATACTGCTGTTCCTGTAAATTGAGGGCTGCCCCAAGCGTTGTAAGTACTACAACAAATTTCTATAGGCCTATCATGCCCACACATGAAGCTGCCATAAATGTACTTGTTGTTGCTAAGAAGCCACGAGCCCTTAGCATCCTCCCATTTAGCCCTCCAACTGTATTCTCCTCCAAGCAGCTTGCTGCCCCAAGCATAGGCTGCCCTATGCAACTCAAAATAGCTGTCATTATTCTTCATTTCATGCTTCAAACTCTGCAAAACATGTCTTCCAAGGGCTGTAAACCCCCCGAGTTGAAGCTATTTCATCAACAAAACTGAACTTGCTGTGATATGGGCTGTAGTTGTGACGTACAACCTTGCAAATTCTCCAAGTTGTCAACTTATTCAGTATCTAGTTGGCCTCCAATGAACCCCTTATGTCACTACTCTTAAAGCAAGTCAACATGCATGCAAACATTATGCCCAGAGAGCTAGGGCTGCCAACATAATCAAAATTGATTTCTATCATAAGGCTGTCTCTTATGAAGGTTTCCTGTTGAATGTAGGCCATGGAGTGTGGGCTTCCATGGTATGCTTTCCAAACCCTCTTAGGTTCCTCCTTATGCCGTGCCATTCCTTTTACCCAGCAAAAATATGGCTCCCAATCTTTCAAACAACAAACAATCTTGCATTCACTTGGAAACATACCTTACAAAGAGAAATCATGGAGATGTGAGCACCCTTGCATTGGTGCCCTTATGGGTGTCACATGCTTCTTCTCTTGCTGCCCCCTTTCAACATTATTAAGTATGGATGGAACACAATTTGAGCCTAACAAGGACTTGAATTTACCAATGAAATAGAACTGTATGTTATTTGTGACTTTCAACCTCGTCATACAAGAAATGTCCCAACCCGTATGCATCTTCAGAACTTGCTTTGAGCTGTAGGATGCCCAAAAAATCAGAATTCTTGCCCTCATGAAACAGCTGTGTTTGCATTGCTCACTCAGAATTCTTGTAGTGAGAGAAATCAGACCCTGTATGTGCTCTTCTCATACTCATCTTGGGCTGTATTATGCTCATAATTTGTCCCCAAGGAAGAGAAGCTCCAAATGGATCCCTCATACTGCTGTACTTGTGTTTTGGGGGCTGCCCCCATGTACAAAAGGTGACATCACAGCCCTCCAAAGGCTTCCCATGACCCCATGCTACCAACTCTTTCAATACTGAGTTGTAGATGACGAAGCTCTTCTCTTCAAGACCCTCATGAAGTGCACTATTTAGCCAAGAGTGGCAAAAAGAAATGCATTCAAAAAATGATACATTGCTACCCCGAATGAAAAGATCCATTTGCTTGTCATTTATTGTGTGCACACCACTGTAGCCACCCCTCAACAAATCTTTGGTAGCTCCTACATGCCACCATAGACTCATCCAAGTTTGTAACAAAAGAACAACAAAAAATTTCTTGGGGAACATACCTTGGAGACATACAATGGTCCTTCTCAGACGTGCTTTGTGTTCCTCCTTTGGCTGCCTCTTATCAATGTTCTCATGCCCATATAAAATATCATGTGAGTCCAACCAGAACTCCATTTCATCCCACAAAGAGTGTTGTACCATGCCCATAGGAGTCGGCTGTACTTTCAAGCATAACTCAGAATATTCTGTGTAACAAAGTTCCGATTTGATTTGTGCACTTCTCCTTATTGTTAGGGGCTGTAGTTTGCTCAAAATCTCAACCGCTTTGACCTCAATAGGTTGGTGGACTTGCTTCACCAACTCAGAAATTTCTGAGTAAGAAAAATCAGACTTGGCAAATGTATTTCCCGAATTTGTGTAGGGCTGTATTATGCAAAAATCGTCATACTTTTCTAAGTGTTCAATTAGCCGAGTTTGCCTACCTCTTTCCACTCTTTCATCTTTATCAATTTCAGAATTCACCATGCTTTTCATACAAGAAGTTGGGTGGTGTTACCAAACCCGATTGGCTGCTTATGTATGGGAATCACAACATTCCTTGCACTCTTTGTGGCCATTGCAACCGGTTTCCTTATTGATCCTATAGATGAAGCAAATATGTTAGAAAAAACAATTGTGTTTAGCAACACTTTTACCATCATTTCATCATGCCTTATGAACATGATATGGCCTTTCTTTTTGTGTCTTAGATTTCTCTTATCATGGATGTAGCATGCTTTTTCCCTTTTCAATCTTCCCTTTATAGTGGCTGGAATTCCACTCATACATGCATGAGCTATTCCCATGGTGTTGGGATGCGAGGGGCACACCTTCCTAGGGTCAATATCCACCATGGCAATAGTTTTTTTTTGGGAAAACAAACTTAAAATGTGGGAAACAGTAGTGAATGTGTTACTTACAGCCCTTCTTTTGATCCTTGGATCATGGTACTTCTTGCTTATGCCCCTTTTCATGAGGGTCCAAGGTTTGTCCTTTGTTTCACAACAAAACTTGATAACAAAATCATGCTTGTAGGGCTCCCCTAGATCTCACAACCATGTTAGAAACTTGTCATGCCCAATCCTTGAATTTACATGGGAGAATTCACTTCTCCAATTAGAGCTCTTCATCTCTTTCTCATTGTTGGCAATATCAATATCAACATTTGCCACTTCCGATTTTGTTGTTTTCCTTGCATACTTGATTGTAGGCAAATCAACATTAGCAACCATTGCCTTCAAATGTTCCCCTTTTTTATTTGGCATCCCCCCTTCAACGGATCCTTTTGCTTTGTCCAATCTTGTTAGGACTTGTGCTTCCTTTCCAAGTGTTAATTGTTTCTTCCAAGCTTCCTCTTGAAATCTGAATTTAGACAAAGAGAATGGTTTATGAGTAGAAATAATGCAAAATTTTTCTGTCATGACATACCTTTCCATTATGGTTTTCTTATCCATCTCCAAGCCTTCTTCTTGATCTTTTGATTGCTCATGAAGTTGTTGATCAACTTCTCCTTGTTTTACCTTTGTAAGTTCTGATTTTTTTGTTACTTCCACCTTAGTGTGTACTATTTGCAACCCCATTGGTTGCCCCATAGTTTGTTGGAAACCCTCACTAGGTTGCCCTTGAATTTTTGGTTTTTGTGGCTCAGAAAATTTAATCATTGGCTGCCCTTTACTTAGCTAAAACAACTCTTCTTGCTGCGCTTAAATATTTGTATTGTGAAACATAGAAATTTCACTTGGCTGCCCCAAATTTACTGATTTTTGAAGCTCGACATTCACATTGTTGGGCTGCCCTTTGTGTAGTTGGGGTTATTCTTTAGTTGCTCTACAATTTCAGACTTTTGAAGCGCCATATTCACCTATAATTCAATCTTCTCTTCTTCTAAAAGAGACTTTTGAGGTTTGGGGCTTAACCCCATAGACTTTGCCACAACCTCGGGACTTATTACCTTTACTTCCTTTTGATAATTCTCCATGGCTTGCAACAAATCATCTATGGCTTCATCCATTGTCCTCTTCTTTATCTTTACTTTTTGAATGGGATCTTTGTATTCCTCTTTTGGCAAAACCCTGAGTTGCCAATCCATTGAAGTCACTCACACCCACAACTAGCCAAGAATTGACTTTGATACCGTTGAAATGCCCCCAAAATAAAAAAAATTACTGAATTCTGGAATATTCTTCAAATCCCTAATAAAAGCTGAAATTTTGATTTTTTAACATCAAACCCTAGATATAAAGAAATTCCCAAACTTAGCATAAAATTATGCTAAGCTCAGTGCACCAAGTAGACAATCCAATCATGCAAATTAGCTTTTCAAAAGATGAAGTGAACCTTCAAACCCTAGGCGTCCCAATGGGAAAAAATATTAGATTAAACCCTTGTTATAACAAATATTTGAATGCTGGAAATGCTCCAAATTGGCATAAAATATTGTGTTAATTCCACAAATATTATAGAAAAACACAAACAATACAGAGGCCAAAAGACCTTCCAAACACTTTAGAAATTCAGAATAAATTTAGAAATATTCATAGAAAATTCAGAATATTTGTTTGGGCATGAATTAGCCCCAAACCCTTCTCACAACAGTCTTAGGGCAAGTCGCCCAAGCTGGAATAATTAATTCCAACCCTAATCCACGCAACCCTACAACATAGGGGTCTTCAACAACCAACAACCAATCAGGGCTTCCCCAAAAGCAAGTCGCCAAGCCTTGGAATGTCCTTTCCGAATTTGATACTCATTGGCAGCTCCTAGGTGAAGTTGCCTCGATGAGGAATGAGGGTTTTCGTCCACAAACCCTTGTGTACTTGAAGGTTTCCGTCGTCAAGTCATTTAGCCAAGTGTTTCGTGCTTTAGCCTCAAATTCAAATATCATAAATTTATGGTAACCTTTAACAAGATCATCATACCACCTTTTATACTAAATCTTCCCACAAGTCCTCCTTAAAATGGGCGCTCCACTTGGAAGGAGAGTTAAAAGTGAATTTAATATATCTTTTTCTTTTTCTATTAAGAGTTAAGCTAATCCTTTGCAACAAGCTACCTTTTAAGTTATAATATAAAAAATGTATCTTTTATAACTTAAAATTAGTACCAATATTTCCCTTTTTCCCTTTCTTCTCTTAGCCTAGGGAAAGCACCAAAAGAACTAGGCTAAAGGTCATGTCCATGCTTAGGCCAAAAAGGGCGACATGACAAAACCTATTCATAGATGAGCTCCCCTTGGTGTTCATTGTCAATTCTATTGAATATTTATGGATCACTAATTTGGTCTGCAACTAACTTGTTGCACAATTCAATCATCAAATAAGTAGATAAATGGTCCAAAGGATTAATGATTTCCCAAACGCTGATCAAAGGTCATATTCAATCTATATATGTTAGCAAGGTGGCCAACCTCCTATTAGAGTTGGCCAAAGTGTAGAACAAGGAAGAAGAATGGAACACACAGATAAAGATGAAGGAAGCTAAGTATGAGCAATAAGATAAATTATTCGCAGATACTAAGAAGACAATGAAGTGTACTGATGAGAAGGAATAAATAGCATTGGAACCGGAGTTTGGGAGAATAAAGAGTAATTTTTTATTATAATCCTTTACTTTGAGCCATAGTTACCATGTTCGGAAAATTCGGTTTGTTCGGGAGGGGAAAAAGTTCGAAAGTTCAGATTTTTGAAAAAAGTTCGGTTCGGTAAGTTCGGTTAGGATTTTTTTATAAATTATAAAAAATAAATATATCATACATGTAACATATTTGTAAACAATAAAACATAAACATAAATAAGTTGATAAATATATGTATAACACACGATAGCAACATTCAATAGTGTTAAACTTAAACTTAAATTAATATTAAAATTAAAGTTTAAAAAATTAATATTAAAGTGTTAAAGTTTAAAATATTAATATTAATAATAAACTAAAAGTATATTTAATATTAATACATCTAATTTAAATTACTTACAGACTACAGTTACACAGTAGGACAAACTAATTGTATTATTGTATATTTAATATTATTAATTACACAATAGGATAGTGGACTTACAATTTTTTGCATGTATATTTTTTATTAACAAAATTACTAAATCTAGTAAATAATAAATAATAAAATATTAAAATAGTAAAGTGTAAATCTTTAAATTGGGGTAAAGACTAAAGTTTAGCTGTAGCGTGATATAGATATTATCATATTAGAAATTCAAATAAGATATCATTTTTAACATGATACTATAGCAAAAACAGCGCCGCTTTGGTCATTGAAGATACTATAGGCTATAGCAAAGAGTCGAAGATTCAAGATAGACAAATATGCGGGCAAAGTTACAAACTCTTCACAGTCGGTGATGCGAAGTTCAAACACTGACTGCGAATCCCAGAGAGCAAACCCTACAAATAAGCAATGGCGATGGTGATGTTGTTCGAGTCTTGCGTTCGCGTCGCACGATAGTAAATGAAAAAAATAGAAAAGATCTCACTGTGTTCGTTTTGCCTACTTTGTCATGTCCCCTTTTTAGTGGACATAGACAGACTTGATGATTAGCCTATTATGCAACCTTCGTAGGCTGATAGGATGGATAGAGGGTCATGATGGAGCTTGGCTTGGCTTCGATTAGCAGAATTCCTACAGTTGGCTTTCATTCGAGATCTTTTGGACACATTTCCCTGAGCTCCTACTTTTTAGGGATATTTGACACGCAGCGGAGCACCCTTATTTTGGTATGGTCATGTGCAGAATCACTCCCTGATTCACCAGCTTCAGTCGGTTCGAGGATCTGACATGTATTGAGGGAGATATTAATATTTGATTGATTTAATCAAATATTAATTATTTGGTCTAATTTTAAATTAGATATTAATTAATTATTAATTAATTAATTATTTGGTCTAATTTTAAATTAGATATTAATTAATTATTAATTATTAATTAATTGGTCTAATTTTAAGACCCCAATTCTAATTTAAGAATTGGTATAATTTTAAGACCCTAATTCTAATTTAAGAAGCCCAAGTTCTAATTTGAGGAATTCTAATTTAAGAACCCCAAGTTCTAATTTGAGGAAATCTAATTTTAGAGAGCACACCTTTGGAGGGTATAAGGGTTTCTCATTGGGGAGAGTATGGTATTATGCATTGATTATTGATTATTGATTTTGAAGAATTCTTCTGTGAAGACTGAGCCAAGGGTTCCAGGATTCCATTGCAGTGGAGAACGTCAACTCTTCATTGTGTGCGATTTAGAGGCTGTGAAATATCAGTTGATTTATTGCCAAATTGAGAGATAGCTTCATACAGAAGTTATCACAGAGGTACAGATTTGAGAGATAACTTCACACAGAAGTTATCACAGTATTTCAGGTATTTCTTTATTTAGTTTTTGATTCAATAAATTATACAGATAGAGATCTTTTGTATTAGAGTCATATATTTTTAGATCAGGGGTTGAAAACAGACAGGTTGTGCTTAATTGGCGGCCATACAAATTCCGTACAGGTCCGTACAAATCCACGCAGACACCGACCTTGGCAGACAGAGATCCCCAGTGACCGACATCGACAGAGAAGGACCTACAGTGACTGACGTCGGCAACATATCGACCAACGTCGGCGACTGTGTGTTCGACACAGTAGGCCAAGACAGAATTTCCAGATTCAGGGTCAATTTCCAGATTTGCAAAAGCCCAAGGTTTCAAGACAGAATATTTCACGTTATTTTATTTGTATGACAGAGACTCAATTGTGTAATCGTCTAGAAGAACAAGTGATAAGATCTTTGATTTGCTATTGAGAGATTATATAGTGATTTATTTATTCATATTTGAAATTATTTTGGCAAAAAGTGTATCCTTGTTCAGAACTGTTGTATTTCTATATTCTCTGTTTGAAGGGGATATTACAATCTTAGTAACTTCTCACTGCTTAGTTCCGAACTTCTGCCTTTCGTCAATGAATAGCATTTGCCTTTTTGCGAAATAGGGTTTCCTCTTTGCTTTGCATTCCTCGTTGACTGATGACTCATTTTTTTTGGGTTTTTTAAATTTATTTTTTAATCAAAACTATAAAAAAGTTATTTGGTCGAATTTGACCGTACAAATCCGGGCAATGCAATTTGTTCGGTTCGAACCGAACATGAGCCATGTTTGGTTGAACATGGTAACTATGCTTTGAGCCCATCGGCTCAGGTTTTGAGCCTTGCTAACAATGTGGACACTGGTGTCTATGACCCCACTATTGAAGAAACTGTTGTGAACTTGGAGCTGCGCCCTGAATCGAAGACGTGCATGAAATGGCCAATCCTCTATCCGGTTGAAACAATGGGATCTTCTCACGAAGGTGGGTGCCTCAATGGTGAGAAGAACCTCCAGAGAAGGCTGGTTCTTGTAAGATGTATCAATGAAGATCTCTACTCTATGCTGCGGACTACCATGGAAAAGGGAGAAGGAAACTTTAAGAAGAAATCTTACCTAATAAAGGTGATGCACCAGAAGATTGATCCACTCAACTTGGAACCTTGAACACTAAACAAACAAGGGCAAAGGAAGACCTTTGATTTCATTCAATCACTTATGCATAAATATTTCATGAAGAGGTTCGATCCAATGACCAAAACATGAAGGAAAACGATGGAGGGAGGTCTGATACAAGACACTTTGCAGCCACCTAACATCCACTTACAGCGTCAACAAAAGACATAAATAACACTTAACATGACCTGCATAATACTGTAAGCTAGCAACTAGGTACGAATCAGAATTTGAGAAGGGAGAGAAATCTACCACATATGCAAATTGCTGAATGAATATACTTTTTGCCAACACTTGAAATCTGAAAGTACAGTCCTATTGATTGAAGAGGTTACACAACTCACCAATGGTAGAGTCTGGTCTAGCCAAGAGAGGGATCTTTTTAATCAAGGTTGAAAGCCAATTTATAGAGAATTACAAAATCCAAAGATTGGCATTGAAAAATTGAAGAGAAGGATTAACTTGGATTAACTCAAGGCTGACTTGGCCTTTCAATAAAAATATGTTTTCCCTTTATCTTTGCATGAAGTTTCTTGCGCTGGAGGAAGTGAGCTTGTCTTTTGTTTATTGAACCGCTCACCTCTCTTTGCATGGAAATCCACACCAATGTCAATTTTAGCTTCTTCGTGAGCTGCTTGATGCTGAGTTGAAACATTTGAAACGCTGAGTCGACCGTTTGGTACGCTGAGTTGGACGAAGAGATAGGCTGAGTTGGACCTTCAAATGCATTAGAATGACCAGTCAAACCGCCAATAAAATAGATAGTCAACTGAAACTTAGCAATCTTCCAAAAATAGCCCCTGTTCGCATGTATTTTCTCTTATTTTGGTCTCCCTGTGTCTTTTCTGTTTTGGGCGGGATTCTATTTTTGGATGTATTTTGTCTATATTTCCTCCGTTTGACTTTTTTCAACTTCCCGTCGCTTAATCTGAGGTCAACTTCCCGTGGTTTAATTCTTTCGGAATTTTGGCTTTACCTTTGTTTTTTCTTTCTTGCAGATTTTGTCCTGGATTTTTCTGTTGACTTTATGTTCATCCCCTTAGTCTTCTTATTTCCTTCAGAATTCTTGTTGACTTTGCCTTTGATTTCCTTCGACTTTCTTGGCTATATTATATCTTGCCCTTAGAATTTTTCTTAGCTTCATCTTTTGCCTTATTTGCTTCAAGATTCTTTGCTGCATTAATCCTTCGGACTTTTGTCCGAAGGACTTCGTACTTTTGTCCGAAAGTTTCCTTTATTTTTTCTCGTCTGCCTTGTTTTATTCTGTATTTGCTTCGGGTTTATTTCCTTGGGCCTATCTATGCAATTTTCCGCGGCTACTTCTCTGAAGGGATCCTTCGGACTTATGGCTCCGCACCTTTCCTTCGGCTTTATTTCCTTGCTTGGACCTTGCCTTTGATTTCTTTCGGCTTTCTTTGGACAAATTGTCTGCTTGAATTGTCTTGAATGGCGTTGGTCATTTTGAATTTCTGCGGGCTTTTCCCATTTGAACGTTCTTTTTCCCGAATTAATCCTTCAGACAAAAAGTCCGAAGGAATTCCTTTGCACTTTTGTCCGAAGGATATCTTTCCTTTGTTATTTCCTTTGCTTTGTTTTATTTTGTTGGGTTTTCTTTTTTTTCTTTCTTTTGAACTCTTCGAATTTCTTCGGAGATTTTGCTTTTGGCGAACCTTTTGGGAGGCTGCGGGTGTTTTTTTTGTAACTCTTTGAAGTATTCCTTCGGACAAAAAGTCCGAAGGAAATACTTCCTTTGCTGCAGGCTCTTTCCTTTACTTATTCCCTTTGCTGTAGGCTCTTTGAGTCGCTGTAAATATCCATTTAGGCTTAATTGATCTTTGCAAAAACCTTTTCCTTTTCATTATTGAGTACCCGAAATTGATTCACAAGACAAAATGGTACCCACGAGACCATCTTCCAAATAGTAAGGTTGACAATTTTGCCCTATGCGGAAAAAACGTCAACATTTTTGGAGATTCTGTTGGGAAGCATACCTGCTATGCTAGAGAATTGAGACCATGTACATGCTATTTGAACTCCTAAAACAATGATAAAACTGATTTCTGACTGAAATCCTCCTTTGATCATCACTGAAGTAACCTCCTTTTCAATATAAGAAGGGAAACACAAAAGCAGAAAACTAACCAAGAAGTAAATGTGCAAACAAGCACTTATTGGAACAAAACTAAAGCAAACTACTGTGCTTGAACAACACTTGGAGGAAAGCAAAACAAATAAGGAACCTAGCTAGCCATGATAAAACATGATCCCCTTGGATCAAATGGGAAATTCTTGAACTCACTTCTTCCAAGAGATGGTACAATTTGCAAAGCAGGATGTTTATTAGTAATAACCTTTGATGAGGCATTTTCCTTGTCCACCAATTGTATTAGCATCTTCTCAAATGAGTCATCAATAGCAACAAAGACAAACTCATCAAGTATCTCTTGATCTTTATCAGATTGCTTGTCATCTACCACCTTGTCAAGTTATCTCATCTATGCATGGTTTTTGAGTGACCACGTCCTTCTTATTGACTGCTGCAAGTTCATCCAGTGCTTCAAGGAGCTTTGAGTAGGCAACCTAATTTGTACTGTGACCTTGAATAGGTGATTCTTGATCAAATTTATCATAAACATGCTCTTCAATAGCCATCATATCCATATAAAGCTCTTCAATCTCTTGTAGAGATTCAAGGTACAACTGTCAATCATCTTTTTGTTCCTCATTTTGATCTATTTGAACTGAATCAGCTGTAACGCTATTTGGATCCTTCTCAATAGGAGATACCTGTAACTCATTTATAACTTCAATCTGTATCAGAGCCTCTTGAAGTTCTTCTACATCAAGATCAGTCTTCCCACTCTCAGCTATAATTGGATGCTCAATTACAACCTCAAGTGAAGTATCAATAGGAAATTCTTCCTCAAACACTCCTGAAGCATCCTCTACACACTCTGCAAAAACTTGTCCTGTAGCTGCAACCTCTTTTTCAATACTCCAAAGAACATGGTCCTCCTGAGGAAGGAGGATGGCAGGAGGGTGATAAAATTCATTTGTTTGAGAGGGAAAATGAAGCATGGGAGGTCGATCATTATCAGATTTTGGAATCTTGAGGGAAAAAGAATTATCTAAGGAGTTTTGGAGAGGAGGGAAAGAGAAACTCTTAAAGACGTCTTTATTTTGTTCCTTCCACTTGGCCATTACCTCATCAAAGTCTGAAACTTGCTTGTCTAACTGGACAACTTGAGGTTGAGAGATGATTGGTGAGGAAAGGAGACTATAGGAAGGTTTAGTCTCATGAATAGTCATTTGAACAGGGTCTTGAATAGGCTCTTGACTCCAACTAGGAAGCTCCCTTGGCACACACTGGGCATGGTTAAAAACTTCATGAGAATAAGAAAGACAATAGCCCTTTGTAGACAATTGGTTTAAGTCAATTTTTTGCCTTTCCTAAGCCTCCATTTTTTCCAATACAAGAATACATAGTCCATTTATCTCTTCTAGATCATTGGACACATTTCGAAATAGACTATTCACTTCCTCATACTGAGAGTTAGAACAAACCTTTCTTACATATGCTAGTATTTTGAGCTCTATTTTATTCATCTTTTTTTGAAGGCAAGACTGCTCATATGCAATATCATAGCCATATGGGAAAGATGAAATCCGGTACTGAGACTGATATGCTTACAAGGAAGGTAAGATTCATGTTCTTGATAAGGCTGATTATGAGAAACTTGATAATACTCAACATAGATTTGATAGCACTCTTGATAAGGCCGATTAGGCTCATAAAGAGGCTCATATGTATCATGACCAGGCTGGTATGATCTATCATTGGGTTGATAAGGAAATATAACATAGGAATTCTCTTCATACACAGCCATCAAAATTCATTCACGATAATACAATAAAAATAGACTTACATGGAAGCTGTCCCTGAATTGTTAGAAGCAATTGCTTGAGCTTGGAATCACCAAATACTTCTTGAATAACACTGCTACAACTGCAATTTCATCAATACCAGCTAAAATAGGTCCCACCGGGCGTGCTAAAAACTGTTGTCAACCTGACGCTGTCCTGAATCGAAGACATGCATGAAATGGCCAATCCTCTATCCGGTTGAAACAATGGGATCTTTTCACGAGGGTGGGTGCATCAACGGTGAGGAGAACCTCCAGAGAACACTAGTCCCTATAAGATGTATCAATGAGGATCTCTACTCTATGCTGCAGACTACCATGGAAAAGGGAGAAGGAAACTTTAAAGGGAAATCCTACCTAATAAAGGTGATACACCAGAAGATTGATCCACTCAACTTGGAACCTTGAACATTGAGCAAACAAGGGAAAATGAAGACCTTTGATTTCAATCAATCACTTATGCATAAATATTTCATGAAGAGGTTCGATCCAGTGACCAAAACATGAAGGAAAACGATGGAGGGAGGTCTGATACAAGACACTTTGTAGCCACCTAACATCCACTTATAGCTTTAACAAAAGACATAAAGAACACTTAACATGATCTGCATAATACGGTAAGCTAGCAACTAGGTACTAATCAAAATTTGGGAAGGGAGAGAAATCTACCATATATGCAAATCGCTGAATGAATATACACTATGCCAACACTTGAAATCTGAAAGTATAGTCCTATTGATTGAAGAGGTTACACAACTCACCAATGACAGAGGCTGGTCTAGCCAAGAGAGGGATCTTTTTAATCAAGGCTGAAAGCCAATTTATAGAGAATTACAAAAGCCAAAGATTGGCGTTGAAAAATTGAAGAGAAAGATTAACTTGGATTAACTCAAGGCTGACTTGGCCTTTCAATAAAAATATGTTTTCCCTTTGCCTTTGCATGAAGCTTTTTGCGCTTGAGGAAGTGAACTTGTCTTTTGTTTATTGAACCGCCCACCTCTCTTTGCATGGAAATCCACGCCAATGTCAATTTTAGCTTCTTCGTGAGTTGCTTGATGCCGAGTTGGAACGTTTGAAAGGTTGAGTTGACTGTTTGGTAACCTGAGTTGTACGAAGAGATAGGCTGAGTTGGACCTTCAAATGTATTAGAATGACCAGTCAAACCGCCAATAAAACAGATAGTCAACCGAAACTTAGCAATCCGCCAAACATAGCCCCTGGTTGCATGTATTTTCTCTTATTTTGGTCTGCCTGTGTCTTGTCTATTTTGGGCGAGATTCTATTTTTGGATGTATTTTGTCTATATTTGGTCTGTATTTCCTCCGTTTGACTTTTTTCAACTTCCCGTCGCTTAATTTGAGGTCAACTTCCCGTTGTTTAATTCTTTCGGAATTCTAGCTTTACCTTTGTTTTTTCTTTCCTGCGGATTTTATGTCCTTCGGATTTTTCTGTTGACTTTATGTTCATCCCCTTAGTCTTCATATTTCCTTCGGAATTCCTCTTGACTTTGCCTTTGATTTCCTTTGGATTTCTTGGCTATATTATATCTTGCCCTTAGAATTTTTCTTAGCTTCATCTTTTGTGTTATTTCCTTCGGGATTCTTTGCCGCATTAATCCTTCGGACAAAAGTCCGAAGGAATTCCTTCGGACTTTTGTCCGAAGGTTTCCTTTGTTTTTTTTCGTTTGCCTTGTTTTATTTTGTATTTGCTTCGGGTTTATTTCCTTGGACCTATCCATGCACTTTTCCACGGCTACTTCTTCGAAGGAATCCTTCGGACTTACGGCTCCGCACCTTTCCTTCGGCTTTATTCCCCTGCTCGGACCTTGCCTTTGATTTCCTTCGGCTTTCTTCGGACAAATTGTCCGCTTGAATTGTCTTGACTGGCATTGATCATTTTGAATTTTCGTGGGCTTTTCCCATTTGAATGTTTTTTTTCCCGAATTAATCCTTCGGACAAAAAGTCCGAAGGATATCTTTCCTTTGTTATTTCCTTTGCTTTGTTTTATTTTGTCGTTTTTTTTTTTTTTTGTCTTTTGAGCTCTCCGAATTTCTTCGGACTTTTTGCTTTTGTGAACCTTTTGGTGTTTTTTCTTGGTAACTCTCCAAAGTATTCCTTAGGGCAAAAAGTCCAAAGGAAATTCTTCCTTTGTTGCAGGGTCTTTCCTTTACTTATTCCCTTTGTTGCAGGCTCTTTGGGTCGCTGTAAATATGCATTTAGGCTTGATTGATCTTTGCAAAAACCTTTTCCTTTTCATTATTGAGTACCCAAACTGATTCACAAGACAATATGGTACCCACGAGACCATCTTCCAAATAGTAAGGTTGACAATTTTGCCGTGTGGGGCAAAAACGTCAACAAAAACCACTAGTATAATATCACAATTGACATCACTTGTATCATTTTCGATACTAGCTTCATTGCCGACAGCCAAATCACCAATTCTTCTTTCCTATTGTCAGTACGACCTTGTTGACAAAGGCTACGCCTAAGAGTGTCATAGTTTCCAATCATCCACCTTCCAACCTTATATGGATAATTTCAAGGATCACAACCAACGGTAGAGGAGGGGATAGATGAAGACCAATTTCATGATCATTGTATGTATTTATAATACATGAAGAAATATAGGAGCTTGAAGTTAATAAAGAGTTATTTTTCCATGCTATGATGTATGAGAGGTGTTATGTTAGTTTTTCATTTTTGGTCTTGTGATAGTTGTCACAATTGTATTGTTGAACTGTCATACCTTTTAACCCCTCAACAGGAACCTAAATTAGTTGTGCATGATGGTTCGAGGAGCTCCAGCCAAGCCCATCAACAGATTATTATGTGAGAATTTAGGCTTGTCCAGCATTGGAGAATGTACGTCATGAGTTATATAAATAAAAGACTATTTATCATAATTGAGCTTATGTATTTTTATCTGATGTTCTCTGCACAATATTTCATGTCTATTTAGTGTTCATTAACATTGTGCCTCTAAACTAGAATTCATATTTTTAAGTCTTACTGTGCATAGTCTACAAACACAATAGTTCCATGAGAGGAGAGCATCACCAAACCACATCAAATGGAAGGGCACCCTTTATGTTCATTGCTGTTAAGCATTACTAATTTGGGACTCCAACCAATTCCTCATCTATCATCCAACCAAATTAAGATGACAATAAAATACCCCAATCAAACTGAAAAACTATAGACTGTACTTAATTCAAACAGTTGTTGCAGAAAGTCAAACAGTTGTACCAGAAAGTGAAAGCCATTCAAAACTGCAATTTCTGGTTAAAGTCTTCTTCAAAAAGTTACAAACTGCAGAATTCTTCCTCCAAATTGGATGACACAGTCAAAGAGAGCAGTTGAAGGGACTAATTTTCTAAAAGTTAATTCTGTTGAATGTTTTCAAAAAGTTAAAGCGGTGGTCAGATATGTTTCCAGTCAAGTTGGTCAAACTTGGCCATAACTGACCTACTAATCATAATGGATTCCAGTGGAATTAGCTTTGTCTTGCATGGTCAAATGTAAATTCGTCAAAATCTATTTAGATCAGCCACAAGAGAGACAAATTTGGGTTTTGTCCTAGTTTGACTCGTAAAATTATGCTAGTTAAAAAGGAAGAGTTCTTGAAGCATGCATATTGGTTATTTAAGGGCTCAAAATTCTATTTGGCGAGTATCTTTCCAATTGTCAGGGGCTGAGGGATTGCAAAATGTGTGGACTTAATATTTTCATCATTGACGAGAAATATAAAATCAGAGTGATGACTGAATATTAATGTTGAAATTGCTTGAAACATTTGTTGTATGCATGCAATCTTAATAGGAACAAGAATAATTTACTGCAGGCATTCATCATGTAAATAACATATATTTGGTTTAGTCACCAAGGCAGAACAAAATATTTAGTAAGAGTGTTTGTTGTGTATATGCTCTTTTTGCAAGATATACATAGTTTCTGAAGGACAATGCAATTTTTTGACAAAAGAAAGAAAGAAATCATATTAGTGTTCACTATAGAAGAAAGTACACCCAGTTTACAATAGCAAATGCCTAGGGTACAGAAAAACTTAAGCACACAACTGGCTGAAAGACAAAACAATGAAGTAACCTAAAACGGAGTACATCAATCGATATTATCAAGAGCTGATGGAAGCCTTAGTTGAAACTTGAAGGCATGATTTGGAGATCCATGCAATAAAGCATCATAATCAAATCTCAGAGAAGAGGGTGTGGAAGCATCATGTGGATCATAATGGCTAGTAACTGTTGTCAACTTGGAATTGTGCCCTGGAGCTGCGACCTGAAGCGAAGATGTGCATGAAATAGCCAGTGCTCTATCCGGTTGAAACAATGAGATCTTCTCACGAGGGTGGGTGCCTCAATGGTGATAAGAACCTCCAAAGAAGGTTGGTTCCTGTAAGATGTATCAATAAGGATCTCTACTCTATGTTGCGAACTACCATGGAAAAGGGAGAAGGAAACTTTAAGGGGAAATCCTACCTAATAAAGGTGATACACCAGAAGATTGATCCACTCAACTTGAAATCTTGAACACTGAACAAACAAGGGAAAAGGAAGACCTTTGATTTCAATCAATCACTTATGCATAAGTATTTCGTGAGAAGGTTCGATCCAATGACCAAAACTTGAAGGAAAACGATGGAGAGAGGTCTGATACAAGACACTTTGCAGCCACCTAACATCCACTTATAGCTTCAGCAAAAGACATAAAGAACACTTAACATGACCTACATAATGATAAGCTAGCAACTAGGTACGAATCAAAATTTGGGAAGGGAGAGAAATCTACCACATATGAAAATTGCTGAATGAATATACACTATGCCAACACTTGAAATCTGAGAGTACAATCCTATTGATTGAAGAGGTTACACAACTCACCAATGGCAGAGTCTGGTCTAGCCAAGAGAGGGATGATTTTTTCTAAGGCTGAAAAGCCATTTTATAGAGAATTACAAAAGCCAAAGATTGGCATTGAAAAATTGAAGAGAAGGATTAACTTAGATTAACTCAACGTTGACTTGGCCTTTCAATAAAATATGTTTTCCCTTTGTTTTTTCTTGCGCCTGGTCCGCTTTTCTCCATGGGCTTGTTTTCCTTGTAGTTACTCCGAATTTCTTCGGACTTTTTGTTCGAAGGAATTCCTTCATGTTTGCATTGACTGTGTTTTCAAAATGCCCTTCGAAAAAATTGCCATGGTCCAATCGCTGACCAAGTGCCCTCCGCAAGGGCTTCTGTCCTTCATCTGCGCCCTTGTCGGAAAAATTGTAAGGCACCTGGGTCTTTGCAGGGAACCCGAATTTGACATGTACCTTCCCAAAGGGTAGGTGCCCTTCGGGATTGTTGAAAATGACCCTTCCGAAGGGTACCTTGCCCTTCGGGTTTCTTGTTTTACCCTTTTCTTCCTTCCAAAGACACCCCTTGCAATTCCACGGACTTATTCCTTCGGATTTCTTTGGACTTTTGTCCGAAGGAATTCCTTCAAACAAAAAGTCCAAAGAAATTATTCCTTGGCTTTTTCTTGCTTTTTGGGCGGATTTTTCTCTTGGATTCTCCGAAGTGTTCCTTCGGACAAAAAGTCCGAAGGAATTACTTCTTTTGCTGGAGAACCTTTCCTTTGTTATTTCCTGCGGACTTATGTCCTTAGCACTTCTCCGAAGTTATGTGACATTCTGACTTCTTTGATGAACCATTCCTTCGGACAAAAGTCCAAAGGAATTCCTGTTGTAGCAAAGGCCCTCACAAATTAAAAAACAATGTATTCTTTCCCAATGTATTCTTTCGTTCCTTGGATGGAGATGTGAATTTTCCGAATGGCAAGAGACAATTTGTCCTGTGGAAGAATTGTCAACAGTAACATCATCATGCATCATTTTGAAAGCGCCGATGAATGATTTGATAATGGTCATAGGGAAATCCCCAAGACTGACAGGGCCTGGTTAGACAAGCCTAGGAGGGAAAAATAAGCTTCACCTACCATCTCTCCTAACCCCCGAGGTTGACTAATCTCCAGAGATGGGGAGGAAATTAACGATACATGTCTATCCTTGTGGCCTGGGTTGTGGATGAAGGAAACTAGAGTGTGCTTATCATTGAGTAGTGGTAGATTTTTGACACTTGGTATGATTAGCTTTGGAGGTGGTTGTTGTTGCACGGACTTGGTAAACTCTCTCTATGAACCAACTGCATTGAATGTGCATATAATGCTCCCTACACTAGATGCCCCCTGAATTGCTTGGTGTCTAAGAGTCACAACCTCTCAAAGGTAAAGATCTAGGCATTGCGGGTCAGGATAACAAAAGGAAGATATAAGGGAGCCTCTGGAACATCTGTATAGAAATGGTATTGCCCTTAGATTTCATAATGGACGGAGCATTTGAAAATAAATTTCTCATTCTCCATCTCATATAAAGAACAAAGTCGTCGAGTCTAATGACCACAAGGGATACAGTGGCCTATTTCAACTCGTAATTGATGGGAACAAACCCTTAATTGACCAAGAGAGATCCTCAAACCGTGTGACCAACGATGTTGGAGATAGGAAGGTTGGTTGTTGATGCCACCTACAATCTATAAGAAATCCTTGGCATAGGATGATAGGTTGGGGTTGAGAGGCAGTAGTGGAGAAGTTTAGGTGACCTTGATATACTGTTGATGTATGTCCTCATGAACAAATCTATTGATAACATCCTTAATAAGAAGAAGTTGAGGAGGGGTGTATAAAGATTATTTGAAAGGAGGAAGCTGATCAATGGAGATTCCAATGGATTAGATTAGCAAACTAGTCTCAAAATGCCAACCACGTCAATGCTTGGTGAGACCCATGAAGGCAATCCACATAGAGGAGCAAAGTGCTAAATATGGGTATCTCTCATGACCAAAGGTTGAATCTCCAATAGATCTAAGTCTACGAAGATAAAAAGTGAACCTAAAGACACTCTTGAGCTGAAGGCTCTAAGAAACAAATTGGTCTTGGACAATACATTGAGGGATTATCGATTTGCAATTGATTATATGCTGGAGCATAATAGTTTGGACCCGATCTATGCATGCCAAAACAATCATCCCTAATCTTGGACTTCAAACCTCTAATCTATAAAGAACAATAGACTTGATCATAGCATTGAAAAATGCATCTTTGAAGAGATGTTTGGAAAATGTATCCAAAAGCAATGAGGCGCTATAATAGAGAGTGATGCATATCCTTTACAAAGACTCGATTGTGAAGATGGATTTATACTGACAGATAAGCTAGAAAACTTTACTCCCAGGTAAGAATGCTCTATTGTAATCTCCACATGTTTTCCCTTTGTAGAAGAACTAACACCTAGAAAGGACATTTTTAGAAGTGTTAAACACCATAACCTTAGTTTTTCCATTGTTAACCATTAACTTGTGGAGAGAAGTGAAGCAAGCCGAGGCATCCAACTATCTTTATAATCCATGTGGAGCATGAGAAAGCAAGACCACATCATCAATGAAAAGTAGAATGGAAATCAAGACATGATGCAATGCAAAATCATTATCAACATGAAAATACCATCGAATAAAGTCATCAAGCTCATATATGTAGATCTCGAAGGGTATTGGCAAAAGTGGCAACCTTGTTTGACTCCAACAATACTTTTGACAAAGTCTAACAGTATGCTTGAAGTCCAAAGTTGGCCCACAACTATCTTATAGAGCCTCATCACACCAATAACAACAATCTATGGAATCCCTATAGTACACAACCTCTAAAAAAGATGATGTCCTAGAACGGAGTCAAAATCCTTCCTAAAGTCCACAAACAAGAAGAGGCTTTGGAAGACCACTAATGAGCCTCCTCAATATTGACCCAACGAGTAATAATATGGTCAATTGTTTGAAAATATATCCTAAAATAAGCTTTCCCCTTCCTCTAAGATTATGGCGCACCAAGTACTCAGAAAGACACATGTCCAACATCGTGGCATATGGTTTAGAAAATGTATGCCCAATTATTGTAGCCTTGTAGTTGTTTAGATCAGTGTTATCCTGAGTCTTATAAATGGGGTGAGCGATGTGTTGCAAATTGAAACCAAGAGAGGGGAACCTTGGAAAAACAACCTCATCAAAGAGGTCAGCTAAAGGAAGGGCAAGTGAGTTCACACCATACTTAGGGAGTTGAACTTAAAGTCCCTCACAATTTGCTGATATGTTGGTGCATACCTTTCAAATAGCTCTTTTAGCACCACTCGAGCAGAAAAGATGACGAGGAAAGGAGATGCACTGTAGGTTGATTGGGAATGCCATAAGGGTAGTTGGCATAGGAGACCCAAGGTTGCAGGTCAATGTCTGAAGGAGTTGCCTTCCTTGGGAGAAAAGTACGCCAAAAGATCTTAGGGGAATTGTGGAGGGCATCAAGAAGCCGATGTCGTCTTCTTAGACTCAAGAGACTCGTGTTTCTTTCATCAACGGAGATGATGACAATCTCTAAGCATGGTGATTACGGAATGATGATCATCAACAATGACAAAGTGTAGTCTTTGACGTAAAGACTTGCACTCATCGTCATACCAGTGGTTCATAGGACAAGAACCATGAGGACGAGGAGGCTTTGAATAATGGATGGTATGGGGAAATGAGTCAAGGGCTGCCTTCCAAAGGATACAAGACTAAAAATCATATTTGGTCACAAAGGTAGAGAAAAATAGTCTAACATAAATTTGAAAAGGTGGGCAGTATATTGTGGCATACCAATCATCAAAACGAACCGTGTTGTGATTAAACGATCCAAAGGGAGGGTTGGGAGAGGGTGGAAGGGCCTCATGGAGAGTGATGTTAGCAAAGCATGATCAACAAGTGGGAGCTGGTGTGAAGAAAGAAAGTCTTGAATTGGCAATATCAAGGACCTAATCCACCACACTAGTTATGTCACCATGAGGAAAGAAAGTAAATCTTCTTTAATATAGGAACTAGAAAAGCATGTTGAAAATGTGAAGACCGTGTCACGCGCCCACACTGGAGAGGGTGCCTCCCTTAGGCTGTAATAGTAATATTTCCATCTATGGAGTATCTCTACAATCCAAACTCTTTGAGGTCCAACTTTTGAAGACAAGGCTCATCCTCAACAAGATTGAGACTAGGTGTCTGGTGGGTATCAATAAGTACAAGCATTAGAATATCCCAACAAAATTATGTCACCCAAGGAAGAGTAATGTGAAATCTTAAAGAAGAGGTCAATGTATAGATCACCATTAGTATGCATGACAAGGGAAATGAAATTGGTGGAAAATAAAAAAACTGCAATAAATATGTCCCAAAAAGGGGGTGGGTCTCTTTGAATCCAAAGCCACATTTACTTGGAATGCACGCCAAAATCCAACAATGCTGCCTTGGACCGAATGCTATCATGAATGAGACAAGCCACCCCCATGATCCACAAACACCGCTTGATCTATGAGTCTCGCTTGAAGGTTGAGACCCAAAAGTAACCTGTAATAGGAGGAAGGGCATGTCTTGGGCTCCATGGGTCACATTAAGGAAGATAAATATTGTGAAGCAACCACATCATGGAAGTTTCCAAGAGAAAACTATACAACATCATTACAATTCCAAGAGGAAATATAAATGTTACCATCACCTACTTAGAAGATTTGAGGAATACAATCCATGGGGGAAATTTTATCGCTAAGGAGTTATAATTATATTGTCATCTTCTTATCCTTCGAAAGACATGAATAGTTTCTATGTTAAAGAAATGACGATGGTAACATTTCGAACATGTTTTAATAAGCTCCATATTATAATGTGTAATGTATTACCTATGGGATATTTTCTTAAGCCTATAATTAAACATTGATGATAGGGCTGACCCTTTGCTTTCTGAAGCAGGATTATTTTGGGAATTACTTTGATTTCACTCGATATCTAAAATTTTCTATCGCATGATTTTAAAATACATAGGTGCTATTCCATGATGACTATTTTATTGGTTCATGACAAGGATCAATTTGTGTGCATAACTTGAATTTTTTTCAAAGGGCTCGAAAGTTGTTTCCATAAATTCTAATTTTCTTTATAAGTAGTGTAAATTTTTCTTCTACTTTAAGTATTCAATAACAAATTCAGTGAAAGAAAAATTCCTTCGAAGAGCCATATATCTTTGTTTAGCATTTGGGAGGTTTTTCTTTTGAGCTTCTTTCTATTTGGTATTAACTAGTGCCTTACATTGTTCATCATGCAGGACTTTACCAAAGATCTCAGCAGAAGATTTCGATTCCATATTTTTTGAGCTTGATGATAGTCATGACTTCCAGGTTTTTGTTTGCATAATCTTTTTGTTTTTTATGAATATTATTGGAAAAAATATGGGAAAGACATGAAGTAGAAACAATGGTGACTCCTGATCTTGTTTTTTGATTCTGCAATCGTTGATAGGAGAGAAGGTTCAAGAAATGTGATAGAAAAATCAAACGAGTCAATGTGGGATATAACCATGTTAATTTTGTGCATATATATTTTTTTCACATAGGAGGGCGTCATTAAAAATGTCATTTAAGGTTGTCTTTGATACTTTACAATTGATAACAAACATAAAGAACTTATATGCATCCAAATTAGTTGAAGCTTGTACATTATTGGATGGCTTTACTAAAAAATAATGCTAGGGATTAAAAGTATGCTCAACAAGAGGGGAGAATCAACTATTAGTTACCACATTCTGTTATTTTTTCCTTATTACTTCATTAGCTTATTTGAATATGTTTTTTCCTCCTTTTTTATTGTTGATTGCTTGGACTGAGTAATAATTAATGCAGTTTAGTTTACTTATACATGAATAATTAAATCATCTACTTTGCTTCACATAATCTTTTGCACAATGTGTGAATATTTATATGGTTTTATGTTTTTGGAACTTCAATGACATTGTTGTGTATCACTGTTTGTATATATGCATCCAAGCTTCCATATTCGACTTGCGCAATCCATGTTAGTGTCCATTATTATGAACTATATATTCAAATTTATGTCTTTCAAAGAGAGTATTTACACAATCCATGAAATAATTGCCAAAGTTTTTTGGTTAGAACCATGTAAGAACTTATAAATACTTAACACGGTTCTAACCATAAATCTTTGACAATTACTTTATATATTTATCTGTAATATGACATACTAGTTGCACAACATAGTAGGCACAACTTAAACTTTAGGTCATATGAGAACCCATACCATGTTCAAACATAAGCATGTCTCAAATTATCAGAAATTTCTCAAAATGTACTTGAAAATGGTGTTATACTCTTGCCATAATTATCAAGGGTCCCTGGAATGGACTTAGTGTAATGTTATGGTGTATAGTGCACTAGGTACACATGGTAATTATGTTTGGTACCTTGTCATGTCCCCTTCCAGTTGACATCTTTCAGAGCTGATGATTAGCCTATTATGCGACCCTCGTAGGCTGATAGGATGGATAGAGGGTCTTGCTGGAGCTTGGCTTGGCTTCGACTGTCAAAATTTTTCCAGTTGGCTTTCGTTCGGGCTCTTTCGGACACCGTTTGCCTGAGTTGCTATTTTTAGTAGTTTTTGGCACTCAGCGGAGCACCCCTGCTATTTTTAGCAGTAGGGTCTGGTCATGTGCGGAATCACTCCCTTGTTCGCCAGCTTCAGACGGTTCGAAAATTGGATATGTTTTGAGGGAGATATTAATATTTAATTGATTTAATTAAATATTAATCATTTGGAGCTATATTATAAAGTTATAATATTTTAATATTATAACTTAAGTGTTTTGACTCAAGGGGGCGATCATTATGAAGGGGGCCGTTTTTAATTACATTTTATAATTAAAATGTGATTCTAAACTATTGAAAAAAGAACCAAAAGAAGAAGTTTGAATTTTTAATGAAAGCTAATTATGGGAAAATCGAGCTTTGAAGAATATAAGGGTTTTTCATTGGAAATCGAGCCATCATTCATTGAAGTCGACTTGAGCTAAGGATTTTCCTTCTGAAGACAGAGCCAAGGGTTTAGGTTTTCAATTTGCATTGGAGAACGTGCAATCTTCAGTGTGTGCAATTCAGAAGCTGTGAAATACCAACTGATCTATTCCCAGATAGAGAGAAAACTTTATACAGAAGTTATCACAGGGTTTCACAGAGGTTTATATCTTCAGGATTTTGGTCTGGAATTCGTCTAGAAAGAGACCTTTAATGTTGGCGCCCCTGTAAGTAAGATCTGGCACTTATCCCAAGGCTTTACTTCATATATTGCTGCTGCTGTAGAAGTCGTACAATTTTGTACCACGCTGTACCTTCTCAGAAAAAGTGCGTACTTTCTTCTTGGGTCAAAACGCCTTCTCCTTGACCAGTTTGCCATCACCAACTGGGACGCCTATACACCTGGCATGATTCTGGATCATCAGACGTAGGGAGAAAGGATTATTTATTGTAGCTATACCGGATTCAGGCCATTTTCGTCTTGCAGCAAATCAGGTTTTTGAGACAATATTTTCTATTATTTTGTATGCATGCCAGAGACTTTCTATTGTAATCATCTGAAAAGGGTAATAAGATCATAGGTTAGCTAATTAAAAAGGTTTACTGCTTCAATATTCATTTATTTAAATTTATATAAATTTCTTGCAAAATCGCATTTTTCCCTTATGCAAAAACACCAAAAAAATCAAAATATACAAAAAATAGTCCAAAAACATACAGTTTTAGAATTGGGGGAAACAGGGGTTTCTACAGTGGTATCAGAGCTAAATCCTGCCATCCTGAAGGTTTAGCAATCTTATGCAGCCACAAGAGTTTGGGACACCCAGGGATTATACTCGCAGGAGGGCCTTGGTTGACAGGGAACAGGGTTTGAGCAGGCAGTCGGGAAACATGGCTGACAGGACTGACAGGGCAGGTATTCCTCATAACCCTAGGGATCAGGATGATGCAGAGGTTTTACTTGCTCTCAGAGATCTACGAGCAGGGCAATGGTAGTCTAACGAAGTATTACAGCAGTTGACAGAAGCACTTCAGAGATTGGGTACTCCGAGGAGAACGTCACCACATCGTGACGATGACAGGAGTGATGCAAGATCACGGAGAGCACTTAGTACTGCTTCCCGGACAGCAGACATGCCTACTAGGCCTACTTTTGTGAGGCAGGAGGCTGATGAGGTTATGGTAGGTGAGGAGCATGAGGAGTTGTTCATAGACACACTTATGGCAGCGAATGAGGAGTGGGAGTTATTATCACTTGAGGTTAGAGAGAGGATTACTTTTGACCGATTCATCACACAGAGGAGAGAACATAACAGAGGTCGACAGGATTGGAGACCTAGACACCAGAATAATGATCTGAAGCATGCTACGAACAGGCTCACACTAGCGATGTTCGATGGTAGTGGCAAGGTCACAACGCAGGCTTGGATGAGTAAGTTAGACACATTTCTCACGTTGCGTCCGATGCCTGAGAGGGATGCTATCAAATATGCGACACTGCATCTTGAGGGGGTAGCTTACGATTGGTGGCACCACGGGATGGTGACACTCCAACATGATCGGATCACATCTTATCAGTTGTTTGTGGATACGCTGGTGGAACGATTTGATAGGAAGGATCCGGAATCCTATTTCAGGGAGTTGGCTCAGTTGCGTCAGAGTGGCAGTCTAGAGTCTTACATTGGTGACTTCCAGAAGTTATCAGTTATGGTTCTTGATATTTCAAAGAGGCGACTTGTAGTGCTCTTCATGGAGGGATTGACGGAACCATTGAGAGGTTGGATCAAAGGCTTTGATCCTCCTTCACTACAGGAAGCTATGAAGAACGCGCGTAGTATGGAGTTGGCAGCCCCATCCAGTAAATTCAACTTTAGAGGTACTTCTTCATACAGGGATAATAAGGGCTTCAACAAAAACAGAGAGAAATCAGATTTTAACAAAGGTAAATAAGATTTTAAGAATGATTCAAAGGGCAAAACAGCAGCACCACCTTTGGATCGAGAGGCTCTTAACGATCTATGCAGGAAGAAGCTTTGCTTCTACTGTAAAGGTCCCTACGATGCCAATTACGATTGTCCTTTGAGGCCTAAGGGCAAGGCCAATCGGGTGATGTGGGCATGTTACGAGGATTCGGAATCAGAAAATTCCGAACAGCAGCAGAGTTTTGAAGAGTCAGAGCCAGAGGCTTCAGAGCCTAAGGCAGAGGCAGAGTCAGATCTTCAGATACAGGAGGCACGCCTATCTAGCATTCAGCAGGAGGGTTCATTCAGACTCCATGGAGTTTTGGCAGGACAGAGGGTCATCACCCTTCTTGACACAGGGGCCACACATAATTTTATCGATGCTAGATTTGTGGAGAAGCGTGGACTCATTACCGAGGAGTTCGAAGGCATTAGAGATAAGGTGGCCGACGGTTACACTCTTAGGTGTGAACAAATGATTATAGATCTCCCCTTGCGCTTGAACAACTATGAATTCAAGGCTGATTACTACGTGGTGAACATGGGGGATATCGATTTAGTCTTGGGCATGAAGTGGCTTCATTCCCTTGAGGAAGTCACTCTTCGTCTCAAGGACATGGAGATTCGTTTTGATGTCGCTGGGAAGACACATATTCTGAAGGCAATACGGGACAACAACATCAGAACTATTTCTTTTCATCGGATGGAGAGGCTCAGACGACACGATATGGTAGATTGGGCTGCCGAGTGCACTTTGGCACCTATACAGGAGGGACAACAGAAGATTGAGTATCATCCTGACATTCAGCAGTTGAGAGTCAAGCATGATAAGGTATTCAGTGATATTCCACCAGGGAAACCTCCAGACAGGGGCATTGAGCACATTATTGAGCTTGAGGAGGGTGCTAAGCCCGTTATGATTACTCCTTATCGGCATCCTAAGCAGTTGAAAGATGAGATCGAGAAAACGATCAAGGAGTTACTTGCTATGGGTCACATTCGACCTAGCAAATCACCATTCGCTTCTTCAGTTGTTCTAGTGAAGGACGGCACCCTACGCATGTGCATAGACTATAGAGTCATGAATAAGAGGACTATTAAAAACAGATATCTAATACCTCGTATCGATGAGCTTATTGATGAGCTCCATGGTGCATGCTACTTCACGAAGATAGACTTAAGGTCCGGATATCATCAGATCAGGGTTCGTGAACAAGACATTGAGAAGACTGCTTTTCGTTGTCATTGTGGACACTTTGAGTTTGTGGTGATGCCATTTGGGCTCACTAATGCGCCAATGACATTTCAGTCCACCATGAACAGAGTTCCATTCACTGCTAAGGAGATTTGTACTTGTTTTCTTCGATGACATTCTTGTATACAACAGGACTTGGCAGGAGCATTTGGCTCATTTGGAGACCGTGCTAAGTATTTTGGAGAGGGAGTCCTTGTACGCCAAGGAGTCCAAATGTAATTTGGGGATGACTAAATTGATATACTTAGGTCATATTATCAGTGCTGAGGGAGTGCGGATGGATCCTGAGAAGATCCGCGCTATTATAGACTGGCCTACTCCGATGAACCTTACACAGCTGCGGGGATTTCTAGGTTTGTGTGGGTTTTATCGTAGATTCACGCCATGTAGCCCCTATGACAAATTTGTTGAAAAAGGGTGCATTTTGTTGGACTCCTGAGGCACAGGTGTGTTTTGTGAGGTTTAAGGGGTTGATGACTACGTGCCCAGTGTTGGCACTGCCGGATTTTTCGAAGCCTTTTGAGCTTCAGTGCGATGCTTCAGGTGAGGGCATTGGAGCGGTCGTTATGCAGGACAAGCACCCTATTGTGTACGAGAGCCATAAACTCAGAGGGCCAAAGAGGCTCTACATCATTTACGATAAGGAGATGCTCGCTATAATGCATGCCTTGGCAAAATTCAGGCAATATCTTGTTGGCAGCAAATTTTGCATCAAAACTGACCACAACAGTTTGAGACATTTCTTGGGGCAGTGAGATCTCAATGATCGTCAACAGAAGTGGGTGAGCAAATTGCAGGCTTATGACTTTGATATCTCTTTCATCAAAGGCACCCAGAATGTAGTGGTCGACGCTCTCTCACGCAGACCGTATTTGAGCTCTATGGTTCACATTACAGAGGATTGGAGGCATATGATTGTGGCAGAGTATGCCAAGGATACATGGGCATCCAACGTTGTTGAGGGATCGACGATTGATACCAGATATATGCTTGTGAATGACTTGATCATTTACAAGAACAGGGTTTATTTGATCCCAGGATCAGAGGTGAAGAACATTATCATGCGAGCCTTTCATGATGTACCTACTGCAAGACATCCCGGGTATTTCAAAACCTATAGACTGATTCGGGAGAGATTCACATGGAAAGGACTTAAGGCAGATGTTCTTCAGTATGTGCGTGAGTGCCTTGTTTGTCAGCAGAACAAGCAGGAGAACACGTACCCGGTAGGATTATTGCAGCCACTTTCGATTCTTGACAGGAAGTGGGAATGCCTGTCGATGGATTTCATTACGGGCTTGCCTAAAGCCCAAGGACGAGATTGCATATATGTAGTCGTGGATTGGTTAACGAAGTATGCCCACTTCTTTCCGATTACCACCACTTACACAGCTACACAGGTAGCAGAGGTCTTCTTCCGAGAGGTATTCAGACTACATGGGTTGCCACGGAGCATAGTGAGCGACAGGGATAGTCGGTTCTTGAGTCACTTCTGGCAGGAGGTGTTCAGACTCTGTGGGACCGAGCTTACATCGAGCACCAGTTACCACCCGCAGACCAATGGGCAGACAGAGATAATGAATAAATGGGTGGAAGGTTACCTTAGGAACTATATTGCAGGGCAGCAAAAGGCTTGGGTCAAGTGGATTCATTTGTGCGAGTATTGCTACAACACGACCTTCCATATGACCATTCAGATGTCCCCTTTTATGGCGTTGTACGGGTATGAGGCGCCGAGTTTTCTGGATTTGCTACTGAGTGACAGTAGAGTACCGAGTGCTGGAGACTTGTCGCAGGAGAGTCAGGATACTATGAGGGCTCTCAAGGAGAATATCGCCAAGGCACAAAATCAGCAAAAGCAGTACGCAGATTAGAAGAGGACCGAGAGGTCTTTTGATGTGGGTGACATGGTTTATCTTATGCTGCAGCCCTACCATCAGTCTACTCTTAGGAAGAGTGGGTCAGAGAAGCTTAAGCCACAATATTACGGTCCTTTTAGGATCCTGAGGCATGTTGGAGAGGTTGCTTATGAGCTTGAGCTTTCGGCAGAGAGCAGGGTACACAATGTTTTTCATGTGTCACGTCTCAAGAAGGCGTTGGGACATCGTGTGGTACCTTCTGCAGTTTTACCTCTCTTAGATGATGAGGGAAAGTTGATTTTAGTACCTGAATCTATCCTGGAGTACAGAGAGAGACAGTTGCGTAGGAGGACTATCAGGGAATATTTGGTCAAATGGAGAGATTTGCCAGTGGAGGATGCTACATGGGAGAGTGAGGATATTCTGCAGCATCCGGTTTTTGAGATTGTTTGAGGACAAGCAATTTCAGGAGGGGCGAACTATCATGTCCCCTTCCAGTTGACATCTTTCAGAGCTGATGATTAGCCTATTATGCGACCCTTGTAGGTTGATAGGATGGATAGAGGGTCTTGCTGGAGCTTGGCTTGGCTTCGACTGTCAGAATTTTTTCAGTTGGCTTTCTTTCGGGCTCTTTCAGACATCGTTTGCCTGAGTTGCTATTTTTAGCATTTTTTTGCACTCAACGGAGCACCCTTGCTATTTTTAGTAGTAGGGTCTGGTCATGTGCGGAATCACTCCCTTGTTCGCCAGCTTCAGACAGTTCAAGAATCGGATATGTTTTGAAGGAGATATTAATATTTAATTGATTTAATTAAATATTAATCATTTGGAGCTATATTATAAAGTTATAATATTTTAATATTATAACTTAAGTGTTTTGACTCAAGGGGGCAATCATTATGAAGGGGGCCGTTTTTAATTACATTTTATAATTAAAATGTGATTCTAAACTATTGAAAAAAGAACCAAAAGTTCAAATTTTTAATGAAAGCTAATTATGGGAAAATCGAGCTTTGAAGAATATAAGGGTTTTTCATTGGAAATCGAGCCATCATTCATTGAAGTCGATTTGAGCTAAGGATTTTCCTTTTGAAGACAGAGCCAAGGGTTCAGGTTTTCAATTTGCATTGGAGAACGTGCAATCTTCAGTGTGTGCAATTCAAAAGCTGTGAAATACTAGCTGATCTATTGTCAGATAGAGAGATAACTTTATACAGAAGTTATCACAGAGCTTCACAGAGGTTTATATCTTCAAGATTTTGGTCTGGAATTCGTCTAGAAAGAGACCTTTAATGTTGGCGCCCCTGTAAGTAAGATCTGACACTTATCCCAAGGCTTTACTTCATTTATTGCTGCTGCTGTAGAAGCCGTACAATTCTATACCAGGCTGTACCTTTTCAGAAAAGGGGCGTACTTTCTTCTTGGGTCAAAACGCCTTCTCCTTGACCAGTTTGCCATCACCGACTGGGACGCCTATACACCTGGCATGATTCTGGATCATCAGACGTAGGAGAAAGGATTATTTATTGCAGCTATACCGGATTTAGGTCATTTTCGTCTTGCAGCAAATCAGGTTTTTGAGACAATATTTTCTATTATTTTGTATGCATGCCAGAGACTTTCTATTGTAATCATCTGAAAAGGGTAATAAGATCATAGGTTAGCTAATTAAAAAGGTTTACTGCTTCAATATTCATTTATTTAAATTTATATAAATTTCTTGCAAAATCACATTTTTTCCCTTATGCATGCAAAAACACCAAAAAAATCAAAATATACAAAAAACAGTCCAAAAACATACAGTTTCAGAATCAGGGGAAACAGGGGTTTCTACATACCTGTTATTGTGAATTCTAAGTCTTAGGATTTGCTTTATATCCCATAGGGGATATCATATGTGCTATATATGTGGCCCATATAGATAGCGTATGTTGTGCCCATATCTTCACCTAAACCCAAATATTTCTAGTATTGAGCTTTGGGTGGCTTCATACTTCTAGGAAATTTTAATGCTCACCCTGGGACCCAATGAATTCCTATTCCTGATTTTATGGAGGACAAGCTGTGTCTTTATGAGTTATCATATAATATTGAACTGGATAGAACCTCAGTTGATGGGTAGAATTTAGTCATAGGTTATGAGTTACCTTCTCTAGATAGGTGTGTCTCATGGTCTCCATATTTTTAGTGGGTTCCCCTACTCTTACGTACCTACAAGGTACATAAGGTATATAATATATTTTCTTGTTCAAATGTAAAATAATATTTAAAATCTGATAGGGCAGAATGAATGAACAGCATGATAGGTTATTTATATATGGAATAAAGGGCATCTTCGATACTACGTGTTTTGTTTTAATGACAGGTCATGTTTCCTAGTAGAAAAAATTGGTAAGTAATAATGATTAATTAGGTTTGTAACGTGCCATCCCTTGTTGAAAAGTTTTTACCTCGAAACACAGGTAGAAGATGATAAGGAATAAGTCCTTGATAAACTTTGATAGTAGCGATGAACAAAAAGGATCAATCCATATGAGATCAATCTTGATAGATGTCAATATCTTTGCATACTGACCCTGAAATTTCCTTGGTATTAAATCCATAATTTTTTCTTAAAATTTGGACGAGGAGTCAATGTATATCTTTTGTAATCTCTATTAGAATTCTTACACTCCCTAGTTTTGGAGTTGAATACTTCAATCACTTGCCTAAGGTTCAATTTTAGTTGTAATATGTATGAGAGAATCAACCTTTTCAACATTTTCAATGTCACTCTTATTTGGAAAGGTGTTGGTATTAAATATATGTGGAAACATAATTATTATTAGTTAAAGTATCATTAGCAGTGGGTATCAAAATTTGTTTTTGCAAGATTATCTTTAAACACTTCAGTCACTTGACTAATAAGAGATTTTTTGTCTACGTAAGTGCATGAACACTGACTCCTTTTCTTCTAAGAGTTTAAGCAAAGGTTTATTATGAAGGGTTAATTTTTGAGGCTATTACTTTGATTGTTTAATTGAGCTTTCAATGAATGAATTTTAGTCCTCCATTTGAAAATTTCTTAGACCATTTGCCTACAAAAATTCTTTCTAATTTATCCCAAGTTAAATCTTGTTTAACTCGTTAATCAAGCCTTTACCTCCATTCATTTTTGTCATTGACCAGATATAACTATGTTCCACTTTGAAGAAGGCCCTTCATTTTAGAACAACTATTGCGTTCAAATGAAATAATGCCATTGTTCAGGACAATTTAATTTTTAACATTTTTATAATTCACATAGGATATTAGAACCATAGTTCGCATACTCGGACCCTACTCGGACTTGGCAGACCAAAATAATTTGGATTCGACAAATATTCAGCAAACTCGGCAACTTTAAAAATTCTTAATTTTTTTAAAAAACATAAATTTTATATAAATTAAAATTACAAAATGAATCAAATGAGTCTGTAAAATGTTGGGGAAGTGTTTTCTATTATATTTGAATACAAATATATTACAAAATTACATCATCATTTATTTAAGGGTTTCCTTTATGCTTTCATGTTGATATGTATCTATCCCAAAGCACCATCTCGTGTTACACTATTGTGACACATGATGAGCTTCGGGCGGGGCATATGTATCCGCCAATATTTTTCAGCTTTATCATTTATTGACGCTCTCTATTTCAAGGGCTCGCTAGCGCATCAAATCTCCCTGAGTGCATACCTTAAAGGGTGCATCGGGAATGGGTGGGAACAACTCGTGGCACTTTGCGAGAGATATTCTCATACTATTATATCATACCTACATCCCTTCATACAACCTTCATATCTTCTGTGGTGTCTCCTTGAAGTCTTAAAACACTGAAATATGGCTAGGTCTGAAATCTTGAAACCTTGGAATTTGACTAAGTTTGAAATATGATAGGTGTTGATAGTTTTGCCCCCACAGGGCCAATTGTCACCCCTACTATTCAGAACTTTGCTATGGTGCCAAATTTGTCTTGTAAATCAGTATTGGGGTTCTTAATGTGCATTTACAGCCACCCAAGTGGCCATCTACAACAGTTTGAAAGGGTTTTCCTCCTCTTCTAAGCATCACATACAACCAAAAGCCAAGACATACAAGTTATAAGTTTATTTATTTTGTCTTCCCATGGATTTTTTCGGGCTATAAGAGGTGGACTATTTCTTTGGACATTTTGTCCGAGAGAAAGAACTCTCAAAGGACTGTGTAAAAGTCCGAAAAAATGACTAAGTGGCAGTCGTTCAAAGTTTATTTTCTTCGGACTTTTTGTTCGAAGGAAAAGGCAAAAGCACAGTTGAAAAGACCCAAAGAGCACCTGCCCTTCAGGAAGGTCCAATTCAAAATTCCCGAAGGGTATGTACCCTTCGGGTTGGTTCACTTTATGGTTTTCAAGTCAAGACAATTCATCTGAAATACAATTTCAAGAAACCCGGGTGCCCTTCAAAAAGCCCGAAGGGTATGTGCCCTTGCAGGGGACACTTCAAGCACGAAGAAGACCTTGGAAAAAGTTTCGAAGGACAATCAATTTTTTCGAAGAAGTGGCCTTGCGGAGGGCACTTGGCTACGAGACGACCTTTTCCATTCTTTCGAAGGGCACTTTTGGAAGAACCTTACCCTTGCGGAGGGCACCTTCATAAAGGGAAGGACAAAAACAAAGTTCTCGAAGGGCACTTGCCCTTCGGAGAAAGACAGCCCAAAGACGGATTTCCTTCAGAATTTTTGTCCGAAGACAAAAAGTCCGAAGGAATTCGGGAGGACAAAAGCCCCAATGACCAAAAGCGAAAGGCACAAAAAGAAAAGAATTTCCTTCGAACTTTTTGTTTGAAGGAATTCGGGTATACAAAAATCCCGATACAAAAGATAAGGCCACGAGCAAGGAACAAAACACTGAAGGCTAAAGCGTGAACAAAGCCCGATAGAAAAGACAAGGCCAAGACAAAGAACAAGCCGCGGAAGAACGAACAGAGTCCTTCGGACAATTTGTCCGAAGGACATATACAAAAAGCCCGAACCTGACTGCGAAAGCCATAAACAGATAGAACACATAACAAAGGAAGCACATACCCGAACGGAATATAAAGAAGAGTCCATGAACAAAAAAGCCGCTCGAAAACAAAGACTAACGTAGAAAAGACAGATACAATAAAGACACAGAGAAACACAGAGAACAAAATTCATGGGAAAAGATGACCTGGAGAATCAAAACACAGATGTTAGATGCAGAAACTCGACGGAAATACAAGATGAACATGTGCATGAACAAAGGGAAAACAAAGGGATGATTCGTGGAAAAGACAAATACAGATGATGAACATGCCTAAATAGTTCGAGAATACAAGAGCATGCAATAGCTATGAACAGGGATAGACACGTCCGGATTTGACCATTCTAACACGTCACCTTTAGTTCTTAAACAAATGCTCGCTTTGCATGAGGACTCGAGTAGTGGAACAGTGGAAAGCTTAAACAAGAGAAATTTCATGCATGCACTCTCATTTGTCTCAAAGCTTGAAACGTTCCAGCACTTCAAATGTAATTCTTAATTTGGAATTTGCATTGATTTCATGCAAAGGGGAGACTTTCAAACGTTCCAGTAGTTCAAGTGGATTTGACTACTATTGTTTTGGAGTTGACTAGTTTTCAAGTCAATACATCTATTCGTAGATTTCATGCATCCAAATCTTGTCTTCTTCTTTTTCAACGCAAGGAATTTTCATGCAAGACAAAATAGATTTTTGTAAACGCTGAGTTGGTTTGAGTTTACTCCCGTTATATTTTTCAACGCCAATTTCTTGGCTTTTTGTAATTTTCTATATTAATGGTTTTTCAGTGTTGTAAAATAATCCCTCTATTGGTAAGACCAAACTCTACCACTGGTGAGTTGTGTGACCTCTTTAATCAATAGGACTGTACTTTCGAATTTCAAGTGCTGGCATAGTGTACATTCATTCAACAATTTGCATACATAGTAGATTTCTCTCCCTTCCCAAATTTTGATTCGTACTTAGTTGCTAGCTTATCATGTTATGCATGTCATGTTCAGTGTTTTATATGTCTTTTGCTGAAGCTATAAGTGGATGTTAGGTAGCTGCAAAGTGTCTTGTATCAGACCTCTCTCCATCGTTTTTCCTCTCGTTTTCATCATTGGATTGAACCTTCCCATGAAATACTTATGCATAGTGATCAATTGAAATCAAAGGTCTTCCTTTTCTCTTGTTTGTTCAGTGTTCAAGGTTCCGAGTAGGGTGGATCAACGTTATGGTGTATCATCGTCATTAGGTAGGATTTCCCCTTCAAGTTTCTTTCTCTCTTTTCCATGGTAGTCCACAACACAGAGTAGAGATCCTCATTGATACATCTTACAGGAACCAGCCTTCTTTGGAGGTTCTTCTCACCATTGAGGCATCCACCATCGTGAGAAGATCCCATTGTTTCAACTGGAGAGAGGATTAGCCATTTCAGCACATCTTCGATTTAGAGTGCGACTCCAAGTTGACAACAGGTTTTAGGGTGCTAACCAGTCCTAACCCAATTTCATCTGCAACATATCAAAATGATGAAAAAAATATCATTTTAACTCTTTTTTGTTATGATTTTTGTTCTCTGTGTGCATCGGTGATTGGCGAATGATTGTCTACAGTCATTTATCTACATTTCATTCTTTTTTTAATGTATTTCAGTGTATTTTATGAATTTATATAATTTTTAAAGTAGCGATACAATTGCCGAGTAATTGCCAAGTTGCAAGTACGTGCCAATTTTTTTGGCTATCGAGTAATCGCAGTTTATGAGTTTTTCTACTATGATCCTGTATACCTTCTTGCCTCTCTACTTGGTAGCCTTACAGGAATCTGTCCTTTTCCTCATACCTTGTGCTCTACCATCTCCAAGTGCCATATCTCTTCAACACAATCCTGAAACTAATTCTTCTTACATTTCATGCACCTAGATGTTGTAAACTTTCTTGAAAGCATCATTATGACGTCTTGACTCCATTGTGTCTATGTTTTTAATGAATTCCACAACTTCTTGTAAATTGGTGTTGTTTATATTTTTGGTATCCATGCAACATGAGTCCTGCAACCAATTCCTTGTAAAGCAGATAAAAGGTATTACATCCTAAGGTTCTTCCCCTTTTTGAAACATTTAAAGTTTGAGTACCTTAATTTTTACAAATCCTAAAATAAATGGTCTGATTATAATTTCTCTTACCCCTTGAGATAAATTTTCCACTTTGCTATGATATTCCCACACAACAACAAGAACAAAATTCATCTTTTTTCCCATTGCCTTCCAAAGACCTCACATGATCAGCAAGTTAGCTTTCGTGACCGCAACAATACTGATCTATTAGTAGAGAATCCAAAATTCAATCATTTGTCCTAGAAAACTTTGTAGTCAGCTAATTAATCAATATTAGAGATTGGCAATTCAGTGGAGGAGTTGGACTGGGCGGTGTGGTATAAACATACACCCATCATCATACATGCTGATGAGGTGTCCAGTATTCATAGGTTTATAGAAGAGCACTGTCTCATGGAGTTTGCTCAGATTTATGATAGTCAAGGGTGGCCAATGTAGCACATTGAGGAGATGCTTGAGTAGTGGCTTCCGGCCATGAGCTACCCACCAGTGTATCTAAGCAAAATAATTTGCTAATATATGAAAAGCTTTACCTATCAACTTGTAAAGCCATGATGGTCAAAGGTGGGCAATGTAGCACACTGAGGAGATGTTTGAGCAGTGGCTTCTGGCCATGACCTATCCACCAGTGTAACCTCCTATGCATTGGGTGCTCGAGGAGCTACACACCATTGAGTATCAATTCAAGGTCCGATACTTTACAAAGGCAAAGGCATGGGACGAATACAATGCCCTGAAAATGGGAATTTGAGGGCTGATTGAGGAGAGAGACAATGTTATGAAGAAAAGAGAGGAGTTGCACACCAAGTTGGAGGAGCAATGTCGGAGATTGAAGGATCAGCTCTGATAACTTACAGAGGAAAAGGAGGCTCAGGTGTCTGACTTACAAGAGAATCTTGCAGCTATGCAAATTTAGATTCAGGAAATGACACCTGAATGAGATCAGCTGGCTACTTCTCATGGACAGTGCATAGGAAAAATGGAGGCAGTGCAAAATTGTTTAAATACACTCGAGAATGGGAGCTAAAATCCAAGCATCACTTGAAAAGTATGACTGGGAAAGTGCAGACACTTAGAGCTGAGGTGAAGCGGCTCAAAGTTGGAACGACTAGATCTTCCTGGTTTGAGTCGGTTAGAGCAGTTCTTCGTCTGCTCTTCTTCCAGGGACATATTCTTAATCCTCCTTTGCATCTCATTCTTCTTGACTTGTCTAAAAGGGGGGAAAGGGTTCTGAGGTAGCTGCGGTGAGCTAATTAATCAATTTTTTATAACCACTGCTGCTATGTTTTTATAATGAGAACCGACTATGTTTTTATCCTAATACATGGGTTCGTTGGGTAGTGAACTTAGGACCGAGATGGTTGTGGTCCAACCGACACGTCTTGGTTGACCCAATTATGTGTACGATGATCTTGGTTAGGGGAATGTATCTCTCACATATTGTTATATCTCCTCTATACCATAGCAATGATTGCACACTACTTGATATATATTAATGGAGTAATTTCTATTCTATTTTGTGGTCTGCAATTATTTATCTGTTCCTATGTTGTAGTATTCATTGTTGATGGGTATTGGCATAACAACATTAATATACTCTCCCCATATTTTCACATTTACAAAAAAAAATTCAATATTCTTTAATGTTAAATATAGAACCTGTAGGAAAAAATATTCACTTCACCATATGACTACTATTAAGCTTCCAGAAAGACATCCTTTTAATAATTTACACTTTATAAAACGAAACTGTAGGATAGACTTGAATATATAACTGAATCTCCCACCATATGCCTAGTATGTTCGCACTTGATTGTGTCCCAACCAATCTTCCCCAATTGGTGAAATTGTGGATGCTATATTCATTATGAAACTATTAAACTAAAGAAGTCATCTGTGAAGACAAATTTTAATATTGCACCTCTTATCATGTATAACAAGCTGTGGAAAAATAGATTAAATGGATCTGATGGACATCGTTCACTCCAGGATCAATTTGATTACAACTCCCTTCTCTATAGGAAAAAAAGATGGCATTGAAAGGCTCATTGAGAAGATCAATAAGTGGAGTCTCTATCGACATAATTATTTGGTTTTCTTCATTTTACTTGTTCTTACTGTCCAAATGTTGGTTGCAGTGTTTGCCTTCACTAAAGGCCACTCCTTTGGATTGCAATAACTTTCCCAAGCAGACATTCTATTTGATCTTACCCATGTACGCCTTCTGCAACAACCAACAAAGATGTGTATCTTTAACAGAGAATTCTGCTAACATATTCCGCCTTTACAGCTTTATTTCTCCTTTAGCAGCTTAACTGCTGCAATGTTATTCCTGAATCTTCTTGTCAGTGACGCTGGCTCTCTAGCCACTTTGTTTAGCTCATGTAACCAGTGCAGGTTCTGATACTGTGAACATTTGCAGAGGCAACATAAGAATTTGATATGATATATAAACCTTCCATTAATGGAGTTCTTAAAAAAACAATGCACATGTATTTATAGCTTTTAGAAAGATTTATTTAAATTTTCAAAAGAAATTGTAAAAATACTTCACATTTCATATTCTGTCACCTCATATGCATAGCAGTTCAATTTCGTCACACTAAATTAAAACTGTGTTGTCCACACCTTATCTATGGCTCCTAATACTAGATACGTACTAATGCCTGGAATCTGGTTTCTAGATTATATGATGTAAATACCCCATAGTTACAGTGATGAAATTATCCAGAACGGATCAGGCGAAGAAGAGGAAAAAAAGAAAAGGGTGCCCAATGAGGACAGAGGTAGCAGAATTGATCCATGTGGTAGTTCAACACAAAGGCCTCTTCAATGTGTGTTGGGCCCAACGAATACATCTTTGTTTTTCCCTTGTTCTCCTCATAGGGTCAATGGGCTACAGCCCCTTGTTGGGGTGAAGGGAAACACCACTCACATTCCCTGCTGCACTGCAGGGCTGGGTCGAGGGTTCTTAAGATATTTAACATTTCTTAAGTTGTATATTAAAACATGATTTTAATCTACATCAAGCTTAAAAGACCTTAAAGCGAGGGGACCTATTTTACAAGGAGGAAATATTGTAGTCAAAATTGATACTTAATTTAATTTTTATGAGGATAATGTATTAAACACTAAATATTCTAGGATGGTCTTCCAGGGTTGCTTTACATTTATGGTTGTATCAGAGAAGAGAGATCTGCTTACCATGCTTCATTTCCAGCACTTGTGAATGTCTATGTTAGCATTCATATAATGATTGTCTACTTTCTTTTGAATAGCAAAGGTGGTCCGATTACCGACTTAAGTTGCAGAGTATAATTTGCATTATTGTGGATATAGTCTGAACTAAAGCTTGAGTTATTAGTGTGACACAGAGAGTCTTGAGAACAGAGATCCATGTGCTATAGACGTTTTGAAAAATAACATGTCTCAGTTCACGTAGAATCAATCACAAGTGCCATGTGCTATAGATGTTTTGAAAAATAACACATCTCAGTTCACGTAGAATCAATCACAATTGATTTGCTTAAATGCCCATAATTTGACTTGAAGTCCTGACCTAGATCTAGGTCACTATGATTAAGTAATTTCCATTGCACTCAGATTTTCCTTTTGTCATTTGCACAATCTAGTTATGTCCGTGTATCCAGAGTTTCTACTATCAATTTTTCCATGGTTGCTATTGAAATAATTTTCATTTTCTTGGATATCTTAGTAGGCTTTAAACTTCTATTTTATCCACAGTTCATTGCCATCCTAAGTTGAATTGCATGGTTCAAAATATTTCTGCTACTTGGATCTTTATACACTTCATATTTTTCACCTGAATCAATAATGATTTGGTAGAATGCTTTTCACTCTTTTGGGTGGGCGAGAGTTTAAAATACCTTATTACTTATTCTATCCCTTCTATTGACTTGCTTATGATCATTTCCCCCAAGTTCCTATATATTAACGTTGTGCTTGGTTGTTTTCTTAATGTAGATAAATGAGGAAGAATTTGCCGACCTTTGTGATGCAATTTCCTTGAGATTTGAGAAAGAGCTTGCGGTAATATTCACTTATTTGCTAAATTGGGTAGATTGAAATTATTTATAGTGGTTATAACTTGATCATTTAACAATAGTTCCTTTTAAATTTGGTATTGTTGTATTTTTATAGTGGTTTTAGGCTTAAATTCTTGAAGGTGACATTCAATCATATCACTTCTGTCTTACGTATTTCCACAATATTGTTTGCAGCCATCATGGCTTGAGAGCTATCACTTCTACCATTCAAGCCCATGTAACAGTTTGCGGGAGTTTGTAAAGAGCAAGACTTTTGACTACATCATCATTTTCATGCTTTTTCTAAATTTGATCACAATTGTCATTGAAACAACGGTATGTCTTTACTTCCTTTATATATGGATTTCATTAAAGTTGTTATGCTATTTGCAACATTGATTGAATTTCATCATGTGATTTTTGTTTATAAGAAATAAAGCTTTTGCCAGATTTTCAGATAGAATGGGCGTTCTTTAGTATTGTGTTTTTAGACATCACATATACTACTGAGTTTTACAGGGTCTACATTTGTTTTTTTGTATGTTCCTTTGTTTTGCATTTCAGGCACACCATTTCATTATCTTTGTTTTGGATTGCTTTCCTTTGATGGCCCAAATTTATTAAACATTTTAGTCAACATTTTTAACCCGAAAGCGTCTTCATTGTCGTCTTCTAATATGCTTCTTGACTACCATTGTTTCTATTGTACCACATGAAATATCCCTGTTTGGCCTGAAATTGAAACAAAGGGGTTTGCCAACAAATCCTATTCAAATATGCAAATTTCCCTAACCTAAGAAGATACTTTTCTGATTTTTCTAACAAACCCTAGTTATTCAAACCCTAGTGGGTGTGGTCATTTTTGACGACTTTTTACACTTTTCCCGAGGTGTCTTTGCCCACGGTGTGAATATGCTCGTAGGGTGACTTTTCCACCTGATTTTTTTGTATGATTAGTGTTGTACCATATCATGTTTGATTAATATATATAACGCTCTTCAATAAAAAAAACCCCACAAAATTAGAAATAAATTTGTAATATCCCAACTCAATTAAGACTTGACAAATAAATATTGGAACCCTAAATTTCTGATTTTTTTATATTGAAAGATTGACCATTGGATTGAGCATAAACGTTGCATGCAGCAACAAATTCGAATACCCGCTACTCAAACCCAACATGCACTAACATGCACTATCATGCACTACAAGATTCTCCCAAATCACACACATTAATTAACATGCATTGCAATATTACACCAAATCCCACACATAGACTAACATGCATTAACATGCAATACAATCACACCAAATCTCTCACACACTGGAAGGACCTGCAAACTTGATTCTAGAATGCTAGGTGGATGTTTGGAGTTGCAACTGCTCCCAATGCTGCGATCTACCTGAATGGCTCACTCGCCTCCTGGGATGAATCGCTGGTCTCCTGGGATAAAACGTTTGGCTCCTTGGGTGAATCATTGATGCTGGGAGTGCTACGACTTGAGGGAAGGGGCTACGTTGAGATATTGGAGGAAGTCGACCCTTCCTTGCATACACACAATCTTCCCCCTGTGGCGTCAATCTTCAAGGGAACCCTGTGTGGAGATGATATCTCTTTCCATGCTCAATCTCTCTGAAGTCTAAACCAAATAGAAATATCTGTGAAACCTATGTGATTCCCCTTGCAAATCGGCTAGGGTAGATGTCTCACCATCGAAACCAATTCCCTTAGGGTTTTTGTCCTAGGGTTTGCTCTCATTGAAAGCTTCAAGTTTTTCACAAGAAAAATAGAATCAAGCATCCTCAAATGAGACCCTTCAACCCTTTTTATAATCTTCTTAGAACTTTCCGGAAATTATAAATTAATCACTTTATAATTAAGTAAACTTTTTTGCTCTGTAAAGTGACTTTATTTCATATTTAATATTTCAGGCACTTTAATCACTTTTACAACTTGTTGACATTTTTGCCCCCACAGGGCAAATTGTCACCCCTACACTTCGGAACTTTGCTATGGTGCCAAGTTTGTCTTGTGAATCGATTTTGGGGGCCTTAAATGAGCATTTACAGCCACCCAAGTGGCTATCTACAGCCAGATGAAGTTTAGTCATGAAGATGTTTCCAAGGAGCTTGCTTGATTACAGCCAAATGTGCAAATACAGCCAAGATATTCAAACTGTAAGTTTATTTGTTTTGTCTTCCCAAGGAATTTTTCGGGTATAAGAGGTGGACTATTTCTTCGGACATTTTGTCTGAGAGAGAGCTCTCAAAGGACTGACAAAAAGTATGAAAAAATGACCAAGTGGCAGTTGTTTAAGGCTTTTTTCTTCGGGTTTTTTGTCTGAACGAAAGGAGAAAAGCACAGTTGAGAAGACCAGTTTTCAAGTCAAGACAAAAGTCCAAAGGAATAAGGACACTTACAAAAAGCCCGAGTGACCTACAAAAAGCCTAGGTGCCCTTCAATTCTTCTGAAAAGCCACTTTTGAAGGCAACCATGCCCTTGCGGAGGACATCTGGATGTTGCATATGGACATTTACAATTTCCCTGAAGGGTATGTGCCCTTGCGGGGAACACTTCAAGCATGAAGAAGACCTTGGCAAAATTCCGAAGGACCCTTTCACAAGTTCCAAAGGACATTTGCCCTTGCGAAGGGCACTTGGTCGGTGGCAGGACCCTTCAAAAGTTTCGAAGGGCACTTGGTCGGTGGCAGGACCCTTCAAAAGTTTCGAAGGGCACAAAGACGAAACAAAAGCCCTTGCGGAGGACAGAGACATAAACAAAGGACAAAAGCAAAGTTAGCCAATGGAGATGAATTCCTTCGGACAAAAAGTCCGAAGAAATTCGGGATGTTAAAAAACCTGAGGAAAATAAGAAAAGCAAAGGCAAAGAAGGATCCTTCAGAATAATTGTCAAACCAGAAATCCATGGGAATTTGAGGTCAGCAAAAGTCCGAAGACAATGAAAGGAAAGATATAAGGAGCCTAAAGGAATAAATTTGGGGAAATTGGCAAAGAAATGAATTCCTTCGGACAAAAAGTCCGAAGGAATAAGGATAGTCTCAAAAAGCCTGATAGAAAAGACAAGGGCGTAAGCAAAGGCCAAAGAAAGAGAAAAGACAGAGAAGAGACAGAGAAAGAGAAAAGACAAAGTCCTTCGGACATTTTGTCCGAAGGACGAAAACCAAAGTAAAGCCCGAATCCTGAATTAAAGCAGGATTGAGCATGATAAATAACATGAACAGAGACGTAAGCACAAATAGGACTGAGCTAGAACTGAACAAGAAGAAAGACAAACACAAAAATAGATGCATGAGCAAAAATTAAAGCAGAACTGAACATGAACATAAGCATGAACAACGAATAAAACAAACGCAGAATAAAGACGAAGGCAGGATAAACAAAGATCATGCACAGACTAACGTGAAGTGACTCCAACGAAGTAAACACATTTAGAAAGCAAGCACGCTTCAGTTCTGAACATAGAGGCGTCTTGCATGATGAATAGGGAAAGCGTTGAATGTTTCAAACAACAAGAAATTCCATACACGCAATCTCGCTTGTCTCGAAAGCTCGAAACGTTCCGGCGGTTCAAATGTAATTCTTAATTTGGCATTTGCGTTGATTTCGTGTAAAAGAAAGCTTTTAAACGTTCCAGCAGCTTGTTGACGCAGTGGATTGCACCCTTGACAGGAGACTGAGCTCCTGTCTTCCACGCATCACAATGGAAACTCCCCTCTTGCCTGTGGGTTTGGCAAAACTAGGGGGAGATTCTCTAGATAAGGGCTAGCTCCCTTTGATGCATCTGAGTTATTCCAATAAGTTGCTAATACATACACACACACACACACACATATATATATAATGGGGGGGGGTGAAAAGAGAGAAGGATTACTGAAAAATAGAACCCAACCTAAGAAGGTGATGCACCAAACAAGTTTGATCTACTCACACTCACACTCTGAACCATAAGAACACATACATACACTTTAATTGGTAAAAGGACCAGACTGCAGGGAGCTTGACAGGGAGGCTTTAATGGAAACACACAGAAAAAGAACTTACCATAGGCGCTGTAGGAAGAGAACACTGTCTAGTAACCCCCTTCTGCCTCTGCGCTCCAGATACAACTTTTCTTGTCACCTGCAGGAATGACGCTTTGTATATACCTAGTGTGTTGGTATCAAGCCTGTAAAAGCATTAAGAAAGAAATGACTGAACACAAATTTAACACTCAGACACACTCAGAGATATATCCAACCAGAATAGAGGTAAAAAATGCGTATTCTATTGATTTCAGGTGAAAATTGGCAAGGCTTTGCCTTACAATATGAAAGATATCTTTCTAAAAATGAGAAGTATACAATATATAGAGGAAGAAAAAGCCTTTTGGCGCCTTTTTACAAGTGGCCCATGTGTGTTCCGAGCATTGGGAAGAGGAAGCCGCTTGATAGATAATGCTGTGTCGGCTCTTGTTTTGACTTTAGGCGTTTAAAATATATTAAATGTCATATGTGAAATTATGGGCCGCGCCGTTTGTCTGCAAACAAGACTGCTCCTTCAAGGCACTCACATGGTTTGTCTGCCCATCAATGCAAAGTGAAGAAAACGGGTCGCGCCGTTCACTGTTTGCGCTCCTTGATGACCACTTGGCAGATACTGTGTCAACTGTTGAAGTAACTCCTTGAGTCGACACCTTCCTTTGCCACTTGGACTATTTTGTCCGTTTCTGCACTTTGTCTCTTCATGGCTTTGTCTTTTTTGGCTCCTTCGGCCCTCGGGGGCTATCTTTTGCTAATTCTTTGGCTCTTGGGCTCCCTTCTCGGCGGTCTCTTCCTTTTGGCCTTAAGCCTTTGAATTCCTTCGGGTTCGCGCCTTTCATTAAAAAACCAACGGTTATTTCATTTCTGCAAAGTTGACGTCTGCATGCCCGTCACCATTTGAAAGCCAACGACTAGTCTATTGCCCTGAATTTGACGTCTTCGGGGACGTCATCGGATGTCTGGATTCCAACGGCTAGTCCATGATGCTCAAATTTGACGTCCGCGGGCCTGTCACCCTCCTTGGCAATTCCTTCGGCTTTCTTGTTTGATCCTTCCCAAAGGGGAGGTGTCCCTTCGGCTTTGGAGAAGTGTCCATTTTTGGCCGAGAGTCCCCCGCAAGGGCACCTGCCTTTTGGGGTCCTTCGGGCTCCTTGGTCCTCAAATCCTTCAGACAAAATGTCCGAAGGATTTCTTCCTTTGTCTTTTCCGTTTATTCCCTCGGGCTTTTTCTTTTGGGCGAATTCCTCCTTTGTCTTTTCCGTTTATTCCCTTGGGCTTTTTCTTTCGGGTGAATTCCTTCGGACAAAAGTCCGAATGAATTCCTTCGAACTTTTTTTCCGAAAGAATTCGCCCTGTCTTTTGCCGCAGAAAATCTTCCCGAAAGACATTGTTTTTTGCCTAATGAATTTCTTCGGACAAAATGTCTGAAGGAATTCCTTCGGGCATTTTTTTTAAAGAAATTCTCCATATTTTACCTTGAACAAATCCAAAGGAATTCCAACTTTTCTGCCTTGTTCACTTTTTCGAAAAAAAACTTACCCTTTCAGCCTTATCTTTGATCCCTTTGCAAGTGTTCCCTGCCCTCTGCAAGGGCACTCGTCCTTCGGGCTTTGGGAGACTCCCTTGAACCTTCCGATTGAACCGACTGATTGAACCAACCGATTGAACCGACCGATTGAACCAACAATGGTTCAACGGTTCAATGGTTCAATGGTTCAATACTGTGTTCTGCTCATTCAATTGAACCAATTCTTTGAACCAAGCCGACTGAACCAACACTTTGAACCATTCGATTGAACCAATTCTTTGAACCAAGCCGACTGAACCAACACTTTGAACTAAGTCATTGAACCAAACCTTTGAACCAAGCTGACTGAACCAAGTCGTTGAACCAAGCTGATCGAACCAAAGGATTGAATCAACTGATTGAACCAACTGAGTGAACCATTTCTTTGAACCAAGCCAACTGAACCAAGTCGTACCAAGCCGATTGAACCAAAAGATTGAATCAACTGATTGAACCAACTGAGTGAACCATTTCTTTGAACCAAGCTGACTGAACCAAGTCGTTGAACCAAACCGATTGAACCAACAATGGTTCAGAGTTCAAGTTCAAAGTTCCTGGAAAGCTCATGGCATTGGACCCTGACGTCGAACCATTGAACTGGTTCCTGCTTTTCCCGAAAGACTTGTGCAAAAAATCAAATTTGAAACTGGCTCAGAACAGTAAGGGAAGGAGACCGATTTTGGTCTGCAGGGCCAAAATGGTTAACACAGCTCAAGAGGAGTTCTATAGTTGGAGATTGGTGTAGCATCATGCAACTTGGGCCCACCATCCATTTTCAATGCCAAAGAGCTTTCATGCAAGGCATAAGACAAAAATAGATTCTATTTGAAGACTGAAATAACACAAGTTGGATTGAGTTGACCTCTTCTTCTATTTTCAGCGTCAATCTCTTGGTTATTGTCTACTTTTTTATATAAGTTGGCTTTTCAGCCTTGAATTGTATCCCTCTCTTGGTAAGACCATTCTCTGCCAATGGTGAGTTGTGTAACCTCTTCAATCAATAGAAGGAATGGACTTTTAGATTTCAAGTGCTGGCATAGTGTACATTTATTCAACAATTTGCATATGTGGTAGATTTCTCTCCCTTCCCAAATTATGATTTGTACCTAGTTGCTAGCTCATCATATCATGCAGGGCATGTTCAGTGTTCTATATGTTTTTTGCTGAAGCTATAAGTGGATGTTAGGTGGCTACAAAGTGTCTTGTATCAGACCTCTCTCCATCGTTTTCTCTCACGTTTTGGTCATTGGATCGAACCTTCTCATGAAATATCTATGCATAGTGATCAATTGAAATCAAAGGTCTTCTTTTTCCTTGGTTTGATTCAGTGTTCAAAGTTCCAAGTAGAGTGGATCAACATTTTGGTGTATCACTATCATTAGGTAGGATTTCCCTTTCAAGTTTTTTTCTCCCTTTTCCATGGTAGATTTGCAGCACAAAGTAGAGATCCATTGATACATCTTATAGGAACCAACCTTCTCTGGAGTTTCTTCTCACCATTGAGGCACCCACCCTCGTGAGAAGATCCCATTGTTTCAACTGGAGAGAGGATTGGGTATTTCAGCACGTCTTCGATTCAAGGTGCAACTCCAGGTTGACAACACAACCACCTTAAAAATAATTAATTTAAGTCGTCTCAGAATTAATTGTTTTTCAACAACTTACAACTAATTATTTAATAATTAATTATTTCCTGCACAACCAGTTGAAAGTACGAAAGACGCTGAAATAGTGCAGAAGTGAAATCTGAAGGTGCCAATATACTTAGGAGCTTATCGTAGATACGACTTACTAAAAATATACACTTTCTAAAAATAACATTTTCCTCCAAGATGTTTGGAAAACACTTGACATGTCGAAACTACTCCTGGAAAGCATCAATGGACTCAACAAAATCCCCAAAGCTCAATGCCAATAACTAAATTCCATTTTGAAAAGGTCGACACCCTCCAAGAAAGCTAGAGCTAACTATGATGTTGGAGTGACAAAAAATGGGTACATTACAAAACTGCTCAAACCCTAGTATAAAATTCAGTAAATATTCCAATGGAATTTAGGGCATAAAATCATTCAACCAACTCAACCCTATTTGTGCGAGATGCAAGAAAATTACATCAAAGTAAATATTGATTTTTTATGTTTTTTTCCAATCTGAAAATGTTGGCAAATGTCCTTAAAAATAGGAATAAATATTGAATTAGTTATAAGAAAATTCAAAATATTATTGAGGTTGGAAATAGCCTAACAAACCCTTAATTGGGCCTCCCCAATCGTCATCGAACTGCAATTAAATACTTAATTGCTTATGACAATGCCAAACCCTAGAAGAGGGTTTCCAAGCTCCCAAATGTAATGCAGCCCTAGTGATTGGGGTCTTCAACACACAAACTTATTTGCTGCCTTGGAAATGGTCTCAAACCCTTGCCCAATGGCCTCAAACCAAGTCGCCACACTCCGTGACCTAGTTGCCACACTTTACAAAGCAAACTGCCACACCCTAGGAAGGGTCAAAACTGTAAATTCTGCCTTTGATGATCAATTACATCACTTGAACTTGTTCTGCCCTAGATGAGGAATAGGGGTTTTCGTCCCTAAACCTTCCTTGGCCTCGAAGGGTTTCGTCTTCAAGTCCTTGGTCAAGCATTTTTGTACTTAGACTCAAAATTTCAACTATCATAATATGCATAACCTTTCAAATGAATCGCAATCCTCCTTATATACCTTTTGAAGTTGGGTGCTCAATTTAGAGGGAAAGTGCAAAAATGTTATGAGGTTAACTTTCTTTTAAAATCACTTGAGGGCTATGTGAGCCCCATCAACTCAAAAGGCCCCCTCAACTTAAAATTAGAACAACTAAACCAAAAGGTATCTTTTTATAATTTGACGAGGAGTTTGTGCTTCCTTTTTAAGTCCCCTTTCCCTTATCTTAAGGGAAACACCAATGAATAAGGCTAAGGGTCCTTTTTAACCCTTATGTCCAAAAGGGGGACATGATAGTCCTCCCTGCCCAAAATTGCTTGTCCTCAAGCAATAGAAACATCTAGGGGCTACCCTTACCATCGGCCTCACCTCAATCCTTTCTCTTGCCACCTCCCAAGGAAGGAAGGCCTTATACTGATGTCTTTTACTGTTGTACCTGTAAAAATATGGCTGCCCTCATGTGCTGGAAGCATTATGACAGAATAGTGTAGTCCTTCCTTCCCCAAACAAAGATTTGTCATGGTTGTGCCTTTTGTTGTTAGGTATGGACCAGCTACCAGCACTCTCCCAAATAACCACTAGGCTCAATCTCCTTCCAAAAAAGTGGCTGCCCCAGCTGTATTTTTCATTACTGAACATGGAGCAGCTGCGAGTACCCTCAAACTCTAGGTGGGAGATCCACAAGCTCCCATGTTTCATTCTTATGAATAACATTCATTTCCTCTTCCATGGCTTTCTTCCATTTTGCATTTTCAGGTTCTCTAGCTTTCTGAAATGAACTAGGTTCACCAATATCAGTAACTAATGCATAATCTGAATTACAACTAGAAGTACCTTTCTGGTGGTCTGGTCACTCTATTGGATTTTGTACATCCACATCATATACCTGATCTTGATTTTTATCTTGCTGATTTTCATGGACAAGTGGCTGATTTTCATCTTCCTTTTTATTGACCACCTCAATAGGTACAATCTTAGATTTTTGTTGTACCTCCCTTTGCATGGATTTTTCATTGAACACAATATCTTGGCTAACAATTACATTGTGGTTAGTAGGATCCCACAATCTATACCCCTTTATTGTATCTCCATAACTGGGAAAAATACATTTCCTTGACTTTTAAGTCAAGCTTGGACCGCTTTTCTTTAGGCACATGGGCAAATGCTTCACAACCAAATATATGTAAATTAGAATAATCAATTGGCTTACCATGCCAAACCTCCTTTGGAGTCCTTCCATCCAACGCTGCTGTAGGAGACCTTCTAATAAGATACACAGCTATATTAACAGCGTTTGCCCAAAATCCATTATCTAGCTTAGATGCACTAAGCATGTTTCTTGCATGCTCCATGATTGTGCGGTTCATCCGCTCTGCTACACCATTATGCTATGGAGTATATGGAACAACCTTTTGATATTTAATCCCTTCCTGCATACAAAAGTTATCAAACTCCTTGTACAATATTCTCCTCCGTTATCTAATCTGAGACATACAATATATTTGTCCAAACTTTTCTCTACTCGTGTCGTGTCTTAAATTATTTAAACTTATTAAAAGCTTTTGATTTCTTTTAAAAAAAATACACCCACACTCTTCTAAAATAATCATCTATAAACTGTGTTGCAGGAAACGACCCCCCTCCCCCTTGACATCTCATGTCTGGAGATGCCTCCGGCACTGTTATGGATGCCTTTGGGAGTGCCTGAGCTTTCCGACGGCGGTAGGGAATAGGTGGCGGGACTCGACTGGAGGTTAACTTGTCTGTTGGAAGGTTTTTTTGTGTTGGAAGAGCTGTAGAGGAACCTGTTTGTCATGGAGGGACGTGGCTGGGACATTATTGTTGCTGGAAGGGGACCTTGCTCCCTGCCATGGATGGACGTGGCTAGGACATTATCATTGTTGGAAGGGTCGTTTTTGCTGCTTGTTGGTAGAGGGTTCGTGGATCGCATGCCACCTACGTGTTGCATGAACAACTATGGCTTTTGTTTGTTTTTATTGTTTAGAGTTAAAATTTTAGGTTTTTATTTTAGATTTATTTTGATTCTTTTCTATTTTATATAATTTTTTAATTTGTTTTTAGTTTATTATTATGTTTTGTTTTTATTTTTATTTATTTTATATTTGAGTTTCATTAATTTTTATTTTGTTTTTATTTTTGCATTTATTAAATTATTTACAATGATTTATATTTATATTTTGTTTTATATATTATTTATGCTTTTATTTAGTTCGAACTTAACGGCGGATTTTTTTTCGAACTTTATCCATTGGCGAACTTGAACTGAGTTTTATCCTCGTCGAACTCGAACTCAAACCTTGTGACTTAGGTCTTAGGCCAAATCACAAAGCTAGACGGTTGCTTTGTTTGTTTGCAGTTCTCTATCCATTGTTTATGCATTGTTTTACTAACAAACACTATCTATTTTCAAGTGTCTTACTAAAAAAATGAATAATATGCATTGTTTATATATATATATATATATATATATATATATATAGACGTACCCATGGTGTATCCAAATCAAGGTTCTAGAAAAATTGCGTACCCACATATCCGAGTCGTACCCGTACCCTTATCCAAACAACATAGTCTACAAATGTTATAACATAATTTCTACCATAGTCTACAAATGTTATAACATAATTTCTAAATTTCTTGGCCTCGAAGGGTTTCGTCTTCAGGGCCTTGGTCAAGCATAAGTTGCAAGAAATTAAAACTTTTACCGGTGCTAGCAATAAACCGAATTCTCTTCTATTTGCCAAAGATACAATGCTCACAAAGTCTAAATTACAAGACTTAATCCCATGAAGCATACCTCGGTCATGCAAAATCTGCAAACCTTTTTCACTCATGTGTCCAAGGCGTTGATGCCATAGCATCATTGCATTTGAGCATTTTCTGATCTTACTGTTGTTGCTTGTTTTGTCACTAAATCTCCACACAAACGATATAAGGCGCCATAAGATTCTCTTTTTGCTATCATTAGCTTGGTAATTTTGCAATGACTTTTACCAAAGGTACAAGAATACTCCAATTCATCTATCATTTTGATAGAGATCAGATTTTTCTTCAAATCAGGAACATGCCTCACATCTTTCAAAAAACTTCTTTCTGCCATCATCCAACTTGATCAGAATATCTCCTCTTCCCACAATCTCTAAAGGATGATCATCACCTAAGTAGACAAAACCTCCACTATAGGGTTGATATTTGACAAACTAGTCCCTATGTGGTGACATGTTAAAAGATGCCCCTGGGTCCAACACCAAGGCATTAGAAAGTGATCTATTGTTACTAAGGCAAAAAGCCTCATGTGATGGTGTCTCCTCTGCATCTGCTGTGCTAGCTTTAGCTGAAGGTGGATTCTGATTTCCATCCTTATTTTCTTTCCTCAGTTGCCAACAATCCTTCTTTAAATGCTTGACTTTCCACAATGATAACATTTCACTTTTATCTTGCATCCTTTTGACTTTGATCTGGACGGTGATCTACCTTGTTTGCTCCTGTCATTGGATCAACCTCTCACAAATAAAGCTTCATTGCTAGAGGATGGTACCACAGAAGATTTTCTCCTCATCTCCTCTCCAAGCAATGTTGCTACCACATCATCAAACTTCAAAATTCCAGATGATGAATTGCTGATGGTCATCACCAAATGATCCTGAGTATCAGGGTGGGAACATAGTAAGGTGATTGCTTTGTCCTCATCCTCCATCTTCACACTAATGGAGATCAACTTACTAATGAGTGTATTAAACTCATTCAAGTGCTTTGCAATAGATGAATTCTCCTTCATCCTCAAGCTGTAAAATGGCTTCTTCAGGAATACATTGTTGCTGATTGTATTTGATAAAGCTTGTTAAGCTTATCCCATAGTTTTTCGGCAGTCTTCTCCTCAGCAACATTGGAAAGAATAGAATCTGCAAGACAAAGACGAATTGTAGAAACCACCTTCCTATCCATTTCGTTCCAATCCTCATTTGTCATGCTGTTGTGTTTTTTTGTAAGACCTTGCAAGGCCAGAGCTTGGTCATTCTAAACCAAGAGATCCTCCACCTTGGTCTTCCATAGGGAGAAACTCTTGCCATCAAACTTCTCTATCTCAAACTTGGTCACTCCTCCTGTCTTTGTTGTTGCTCCCACTTACACAAGAGTCCCTAACTCAACAAAAAACACTCAACACGAGTTTTTCAAAAAGCCTAGCTCTGATACCAGATGTTTGGAAAAGATATAGAATATGTGTGCAAGAAATCAAATTTCAGAATTAATAAGCAACAATACAATGAACAAGAGATCACCACAACATAAGATATACGTGGAAAACCTTGCAATGTGCAAAGAAAAACCACTGAGCAAATGGCAGCTTGGATCTTCTATTAACTTCATCAAAACTCCTCTGACAAAGCTTCCTTCCTCAATAGCTTGGCCTTCTTACTCCTAGCTTAAATATAAAGCTTATGCTAAGAATGGCTTATGCTTATACCTCAAGCTTACAAATACAAAGGACTGAATCCTTATTTATAGGATTACATAAGAGGAAGGGAGAAGAGAGAAACAAGAGTGAGAGAGACCAAAAAATGGCTCCACACTTGAAGAGGGACATAAAGCTATGAATCATTAAACACTATTGATGAATAGTGAAAGTTCTCTCTCACATGTGCCAAAAAGGTAATCAATCACCTTTTGGTTAAACTCTCCTACATGTGACATCTTTGTCTTTGTCTCCCACAAAAGATAAAAGCTCATCAAACAACCTGTTGACAAAACTCACCTACCATGTGCCTCCAAGTCAAAAAGTAGAATCACCTTTTTGGTTTACCTCCATGCGCGTTCAATAAATGTGCCCCACATTCAAATCACCTTTATGTGACTTAATTCTATCCATCTCCATCAACTTTTCTCCATGTGCATCCAAGGATGAATGTGCCCCATTCCACCTATGCACATAAATAGTGAAATATGTCACATCACATGTGACATGGATATTGGCTTCATATCCTAACAAAGATGAATTTCCAAAGCTAGTGTGACCTCTGAATAAGGCCTCCAATTGAGTATTTGAGGGTTTTTGTCCCCGAACACTGAAACTAATGAGGGTTTCCATACTCACCTGCGGCAATGCAAGCAATTGTGCTTAGAGTTCAAAAAATTATTCAAAGATAATAGATAAATGGTAATAATTAGATCTCCCCATCTCCCTTTATACCCCTTTTCCCTCCAATATACTTTCTAAATTAAGGGTTGACTTATATCAAATTAGAGAAGTCCTCTTCTTTATTATAACTCAATTTAGAAAGAAGTTGTTGACATGTTACTTTTCAGCAACTTGAGCAAAGATCCAAGTTTCCTTGTATTCCCTTTTAGCCCATAGAAAGTCAAATTGGGCCAAAGGTCTCCTTAGTGAGCTAGCATTGAAAAGGGGACATTACAAATCTCGTCTCAAAACACTTCATTAGTGTAATAAAATGGTCCTTGACCCGGTTTTTTCTGTGAATTAACACCATTTAGGGAGTTAAAGCACCTCATTCCCCTATCAAATTGGTTTCTTATTCTACAAGGATAGGTTGTCTCAAACTGACTAGCTATCCCCATTCGACTAACCAAGATAAGCTACACATGCAAGCCGATAAGGCTAAGCTAAGAGATTAAGCCCAATGGGCCTTGTGACAACCCATGCTAGTCAGTTGTTTTCCTTAATGTAAGTTCTACAGCCAGAGGTTAGGCAAGTTATTTAGACTTAAATAAGAATTCCTTGTGCCAGGTTCTTTGATGCAATGTTAGATTCCAACTACCATAATTCACGAACACCCTCATGTATAATGAGGACAGTGTGCTTTAATTTAGACGCTCATTTAGCCTTACCCTACACATAGTCATATAGATATAGGGCTCATGTGCTATATTGCATGGGATCAACCATCTCAAAAGAAGTACAAGATCTAAAACTGAAAACTACATTTAGGGTTCCTTTTAACAAGTTTATAAGCATTTATAGTAACTTCAACAGTAACATTTACCTCCAAACTAGGTCAGTCACAACTTTAAGATTTGGATTGGATAATGCAATTATTCTTAGTAGAGATTGTAGCACCCTTGTCACTGCCTCTTAAAAAGTTCAATAAAAAACTGACTATATATTTTTTTCTTTTGATTATACAGATTGAATTTGCTCTGCGAGTAAGGTGTGGGAGTCGCAACACTGATATATATTCATGGTGAGCAGCGTGCAACCATAATCAATCCTACCAAATTAATATGGGTTGATGTATCGGCCAAGATCCGATCATGGGTTCATTGCCTCAAAGGACTTTAATCTCTAAGTCAGAGCAATATTTTGATTGTTGCACCCTCACAACCTTCTTTGGAACAAAACCCATCGCAAGCTTGGAACTGTTATCACTGCCACATGTTCATCATTTGTTAAATTCCATCACGGTGAACAACGTGCAGCCATAATCAATCCTACTAATTAATATGGGTTGATGTATCAGTTAGGTTCCAATCATGGGTTCATTGCTTCAAGGGACATTAATCTCCAAGTTAGAGGAATATTTTGATTGTTGCACCGTCACCTACCTTCTTCAGAACAAAACCCATCGCAGGGTTGGAACCATTGATCACCACCATGTGTTCTTCATTTGTTAAATTCTAGGCTGATAAACCTGGTTGGGAAAAGTCCTAGTGAAGCCCCTGAAAGGCACCAAACAATGCCATGTTCACACAACTTGGCTTTTAGGCTCTAATCCCTTCAGCAGCGAATGCTAACTCCAAAACCACAACTAATCCTCCTTAGCCTTTTGCAAGGGATTATAGTCTCTAATGATTCAATACAAGACATTCAATGGTGCTTCCAGTGTATTTACTATTGACAAGGCTTGTTTCTGAAATGCACTCATTTTTCACCTTAATCCCTTCAGTAGCCAATGCTAACTCCGAAACCATGACTAATCCTTCTTATCCTTTTCCAAGGGATTATAGTCTTTGTGATGATTCAATAGAACACATTCAATGGTACTTCCAACCTAGTTACTATTGACAAGTCTTGTTTCTTAAATGCACTCATTTTTCCCCTGTGAGCCATGCATCGTCCCTTAGCAATTCCCATCTACCATACGATGAGACAAATTTATTAATAACAACCTCGTCTAATATATTTAAGATACTTCTCATCCATTATTGGCTTATTGGCCTACTGGCCTTGAAATCATATCAGTCCCCACTGATATAATGAAATTGCAAGCAAGTATACATTTATGGTAAACGTACTACAAAAGGAAACCAAATCTATGTGGCCGAGCTAATGATTAGGTGATTCTATAGACGTGGTTGTTCTTGAATTGTAAAGTTTGAACTATCTTAATTCAAGCACTCGAGTTTAAATTTGAAGACTGCAAATTACTGATTGCGATCTATTGTATTTGCAACCCAACTTCACAGCCTGACTTGCAGTCCACAATTCTCGTATTCACGACCCTCATTGGTAGTGCCAATTGACACATTTTATATTGAGGCCAAGCACTTTCATACCTCATTTAGATATCTGCAACTGATTGATTTTGTGGTCATTTGGTTGTTTCGGTCTTAGAACTTCATTTGGGATGCCGAAATTTGAAGCCGATATGTATAATTAATTCCGATAGCCTTTAATACCTTGCGAATGAATGCTTTATAATTGAGAACATGATTAAGGTATTTATTACGGCCAGAAACATATCATTCTCAGCCGATCAATTGTTCTAAAGCTGATTGTGAAGACGCCCAAGTTCTGTAATACACCTATTTATTGCATTGGCTCATGACTTTGAGCACCACATATGGAATCTAGAGTCATAGAGCCTTAATTCGGGAGGGATGATTAGTTGAATTAATGCTGGTCTATTTCAAGTGATCGGCTAGATATTAACATTTCGGCAAGGACCAATAAATTTGCAGTCGTTTGAGAAAATTCTGATTCCTATTGTAATGCATCGGTCCATTAGCTAGAGCTCAGTAAGTGAATATTTATGTTTGAGGAGTATTATTTTGGGGCACCAATCAGATTAAGTCAATGTAATGGGAATTTATTAATTGGCCCTATTTTTTTTGCAAAATAACAAATTTGGTTTTTCGGCCAAGGAGTGCCCAGGCATAGGATTGGCTATGTGCTGCGAGCCTGTGCACACACATAAAATTCTGTAATGGATTTCTTTAAGCGTGTCGAGATGCTCTCAACTCATATCGGTCCCTTTTCAGGCTACTACACAAGGTCTTGTTGTCAACTTGGAGCTGCGCTTTGAATTGAAGACGTGCACGAAATGGCCAGTCCTCTATCCGGTTGAAACAATGGGATATTCTCACGAGAGTGGGTGTTTCAACGGTGAGAAGAACCTCCAGAGAAGGCTGGTTCCTATATAATGTATCAATTAGGATCTCTACTCTATGCTGCAGACTACCGTGGAAAAGGGAGAAGGAAAACTTAAAGGGGAAATCCTACCTAAAGGGGGTGATACACCAGAATTTTGATCCACTCAACTTGGAACCTTGAACACTGAACGAACAAGGGAAAAGGAAGACCTATGATTTCAATCAATCACTTACGCATAAATATTTCATGGAGAGGTTCGATCCAATGACCAAAACTTGAGGGAAAACGATGGAGAGAGGTCTGATAAAAGACACTTTGCAGCCACCTAACATCCACTTACAGCGTCAGCAAAAGACATAAAGAACACTTTAACATGACCTGCATAAGGATAATCTAGCAACTAGGTATGAACCAAAATTTGGGAAGGGAGAGAAATCTACCACATATGCAAATTGTTGAATGAAATATACACTATGCCAACGCTTGAAATCTGAAAGTATAGTCCTATTGATTGAAGAGGTTACACAACTCACCAATGGCAGAGTCTGGTCTAACCAAGAGAGAGATTGGATGATTTTTAATCAAGGCTGAAAGCCATTTTATAGAAAAATTACGTTTACTTGGGTTAACTCAAGGCTGACTTGGCCTTTCAAATAAAAGATGTTTTCTTCTGTCTTTGCATGAAGCTTCTTGCACTTGAGGAAGTGAACTTGTCTTTGTTATGAACCGCCCACCTCTCTTTGCATGGAAATTCATGCCAATGTTAATTTTAGAACTCTACGTGAGCTGTTTGATGCTGAATTGGAACGTTGGAAACGCTGGGTTGGAAGAAGAGATCAGCTGAGTTGACTGGTTGGCACGTTGAGTTGGACGAAGAGATCATTCTCCCTCGCATGGAAAGCTACTAGTGGATGCGGCGTTTAACAATTAGTCAACTCTAAATCTGGGACAGTCAACTCGACATTCGAATTGGGAACTTCAGTTGACTCTCGGATGCGTGGAGTTGACCCGGAGACGAGTGGAACTTCAATAACTAGTCAATTGAAGCTTTGACCGGTGCTTGAGAATAGCTCCCGCTTCCATGTATTTTACCCTGTTCTGGTCTGCCTGTTCCTGTCTATTTCTGGCGAGATTCTATATTAGGATGTATTAATCTATATTTCCTCCGGGATGCTGACAACCTTTCGAAGCTTTGGATTTCCTTCGGAATATATGCCTTTCCTTGAATTTCCTGCGGCATTTCTTTCTTTCGGCTTAATCTTCCGCAGCCTTTGGACTTCTCTCTCTTCGGATACCTTCCTTTACTTTTTCTTTTTCGAGTTCCTCATTGTTTGGCGGCCAAATTTCTTTGGACTTTTGTTTGAAGGATATCTTTCCTTTTGTTTTGCTTTCGTTTTACTTGTTTTTCTTCAGACTTTCTTGCTTGTAGCCTTTCCGAATTTCTTTGGACTTTTTGTTCGAAGGAATTCCTTCAGACAAAAGTCCGAAGAAATTATGTCCTTTGCCTTTCCTTTTTTCTCATTGCCTGCGGAAAATTGCCCTTCGGGTTTAGTCATAGTGGTCCTTGCCCTTCGAGATTTTTATGAAATGGACTTTTTCGCGGCCATTCCTTCGAATTTCTTCGGACTTTTTGTCCAAAGGAATTCCTTCGGACAAAATGCCCGAAGGAATACTTTGTTCTTTGCTGTTTGCCGAATTCAACTTCTCCGAAGCCCCTTGGATTTTTTTACCGTCGGCTTTCTTTCTTTGCAGTCTTCCGAATTCCTTCGGCTTTTCTCGTCTTGCGTCTTCCGATTTCCTTCGGACTTTTGTCCGAAGGATATCTTCTTTTGCCTTTTCCTCCGAAATGTGCTCTTCGGCTTTTAAAATGTGCCCTTGGGGAAATACACAGAGGTATTGTCGTCGACCAAGTGCCCTCCGCTAGAGCATTTAGCTCTCCCTGTGCCTTTTTTGGAAGAATTGTAGGGCACCCGGGCTTTTTGCAAAGGTCCCGAATTTGTTCCCTGTACCTTCTCGAAGGGTAGGTGCCCTTCAGGATTGTTGGAAATGACCCTTCCGAAGGGTACCTTGCCCTTCGGGATTCTTGTAATGGACTCTTTGCTTTTGGCTTCTTATGTTTTTCGTCGGAAAAATTGCAATTGGTCTCTTGGCCGATAAAATGACCCTTCAGCAAATTAATGAACTTCGGACTTTTCTGTCTCTGTGGTCTTCTAAATTTCTTCGCACTTTTTATCCGAAGGAATTCCTTCGGACAAAAAGTCCGAAGGTTTCATTTGTTTTAGGCTCTTTTGTTGATTTGTTATTTCCTTGGCTTTGCCTTCTTTGGTGAACCAATATTTCTTCCTTGGCCAGAGAAGTGAACTTTCTAAATGGCAAAAGACAATTCAACTTGTGGAAGAATTGTCAACAGGTCTCAATTGATGTCCAAGTGATGGCAATTATTTAATATCAATTGTAAAAAAGGATGCCATTATCTTTTATCTTTGCTAGTCTATAGTCTAAAATTTGTCTTGCTTGCTGGGCAGTATCTTTATTTTGGATGGTGAAATGATATAAGAGGGATGTGAGGCATGAGGGAGAAGCACTTGCACTTCCCTTAGTAAACCTTTGCCAAAAATTTTCAAGGAGGAAGGAAGAAGAGGAAAAGGAGAGGAGAAGGGAGAACGAGAAAGCTTGCAAGAAGGACCTTGCTGTATCCATTTTTACTTATATAGTATTTATGATTCTCTTCCGTTATAGTAGTAAATATGATGGTTTTTAAGTTTTCCCTTATCCAGAAATAAATTCAGAATTTAGCTGCTTTCTTTCCCTTATTATGTGACATTTCTATGTGAAACCCTAGCTTGCAAATAGCTAGATTTTGACATAGAAATGCATTAACTTGTAGAGTGAAATAGAAGGTAAAAATGAGAAGTATTGCTGTGTGTGGAAATGTAGAAACTCTCAAATAAATTCGTCCTAGTGTGGAAATGGATTGGGGAATTTAAGGCGGAATCAAGGGTTTTATTTCTGAGTGTTTTATGTTGAATTTTTGAAGAGTTTTCATGGAAAAGATTTAGAGTTGGATTCTGGAGATGGCATAAGGGTTTTTAGTAAGATGTTTTGTTTGTATTTTCATGAGGAAACTCAGATCTGGACGTCTCATGAAGGAATAAACATTTAGAGATAAAACCTGGAAAATTTTGAAAGTTTGTTGTGCTTTTTGTTTGGAATTTTATGGGCAAAACTATTGGAAAATTTTACCAAACACTTGAGGGAATCCATTTGCCCCATTAGGGGAAATAGTTGTGTAAATTCAGATCTAAGTCTGCAATAATGTGTATATTCAGCAGCAATTATTCTTGCATGAAAACTAGGGTTTCTATGCATAAATTTGCATTTGAATTTATGGGTGTTGCTCCCAATAAGGAATAAAATGATGGGTAGAATTCAGATTTGATGTAAGAGCATCCAGTTAATTAAGCAATCTTGCATCGCACAAAAATTCATCTTCTGTGTTTGTGGCTTTCCACAGTCGAAGACATCCTACATGAACTCAATCAAACTTCAACAGGTTTCTATAAGGGAGGAGGAGTGGTTTCAGGTCATAAGATGGTTTGTTAATTGTCTTGTGACGAAATTGTCAATTAACGTAGGCCTGCATTAACTGGTGGTTATGAAACCACTGTGGTTGTTTCAAAACTATCACTTTGTAGGAAGTGGCAATTTCACCCATGGCGGTTTTGGAAGGGTGGAGTAGTTTCAAGTCATCAGACAGATTGTTCTTTGTCTTGTGATGAAATTGCTGATTATCGTAGGTCTGCGTTAACTGTCAGTTATGAAACCGTTGTGGTGGTTTGGAAACTGCAACTCTGTAGGAAGTGGCAGTGTCGCCCGTGGCGGTTAACCATGACCTGTAATGTCCAAGAATCATTCAAGTGCTCTTTTGGAGTGTTTTCAAGTTGGATGGAAATCCTAGGAGTCACACCACGAGACACAAAAGAGGAGGGAAGGCATTGGAGCAAGCAAACTGAAGTGGAGAAGAACTTCCAAGTGAATGTGGAGGGTGGGAAGCCAGGAAGACCAGAGAGTTGTGTTAGTCCAGCAAAGGGAGTGTGTGTGTGTGTGGGCATTCTTCTATTGTACTATAGTCCCAGGAGAGAGTGCGAGTGTTGTGTGTATAACCTCTGTACTCCCTCAAGAGAGAGCAATAAAGTGTGAAGTTGGTTTCAGTCTCATATCTCTGTGTGTGTTTTGACTGGTAGGCTGCAAGGAACAAGCTGTCCTTCATTGGATCCCTTATCCTTGATTGCATCAAGATTTATCTTAGGGATTTGCTGATGAAAACTTAGATCTAGAACTGTAACATAGTTGGCCCTACTTTTAGAAAATAAATTATAAAATACTGGGTTGTAGTCTGTTTTCGGACAATTCGAAGTAAAGGATTTTGTTTAAAATTTTCCATTTTCATTACTGTTATATTTTTGTTAAGCGGCATTCATCTCCGGATGCCTTAAGTGGTTATCCAAAACCTGATTTAATACTGGTTTGAGCTGATGAAGTGGGACATCCCTATGATGTCGGGTGTTGAAAATCTAGTGGAAATTGTTGTAAAAATTGCTTAGAATAAATGCTGTTATTTTTAGGTTAAATTTGAATTTGAATGGATGGATGAAATAAATATATTTTATGATTGATTTCAGTTTGCTGATTTGCCCTTTATGTGGAAAAATAAATAAATAAATTAATTAAGTACAAAAATCTGTTTTTCAGTTGTTTGTATGACTAGGAAAAATGGGTCATTTTACTTTATCTTTTATTTTGTAATTTTATTGTATGTTTACTTATTGTTTTTCAAGGAGTAACACCTGGTAGGTTGCCTACGAGAGAGATGGATACCTCTGTTGGGGTATGTAATCTAAAAATTGCCGGTAGTAAACAAGACTAGTTGATTGTGTCAGAAACGACACTTATCTAGATGAGAAAACTATGGTAAACAGGCCCACAGATAAGGATGATATCTGATAAGTGGTCTCATGACTTTGACATGATCAAGAAACCTTTCTTATGTGCCATAGGTCCTTATATGGAGATAGGAAATCATCATAGGTCCTTATATGGAGATAGGAAATCATCATAGGTCCTTATATGGAGATAGGAAATCATGGTTGTGTTTAATACCTACTTTAATAACAAACTAGTTTTAAGTTCGACACTTGTTACATTAAACTGAACTGACAAATCTATTTAAGCAAATTTCTGGTACAACTGGGCAAAACTTTTTTAGATTGATGTTTCGGATCATGCACCATGAATCATCATCATCTAGCTGATCTGTACTCACAATTCTCATAACATTTAATTAATGTAAACACACCACTCTTCAAATCTTTAAGATCAGCTTTTAAAATTAGCCTTGGTGATGTTTGATGCCTTACTGAAAGTTGTGCGATTGGTGTTGAAAACAAGTTAAGAGAACAGAACCTTGCTTGGAAAACAAGTTAATAAAAACATATCGTAATGATCATTTCATCATAACCCATTATAATTTGATAAATGCTATGGTATATAATAATTATTTATCACATACCATTATGAGATACCTGAAACAGGGATCTCATTCATTAGGGGTGAGGATAACACGTTTTTATTAAAATTTGGTATTTTAGAGGTTGGTGAACCCTAATGGAACCTGTACTAAAGTCTCAGAACATCTAAAAATGGCTGCTTTATGTCTCATAAATGGACCAATGTGCTTCAGTGGCATAAAAATTGGGTGACAAATACTTGAAACCAGATAATTATACCTTCAGAAAAAGACACCCTTTTAAGGAACATAGAATTCTAAGTAATACTCTTCAATGTGAGTTTCCACCTTAAAGACCATCTGCCCTAGCTGAAGTCAGAGCTGTATAGAGTCCTAAGATAGCCGTAGTAGGAGAGCAATGGGGCATGTGAAGGAGAGTTGACACAGTATTTATACGTTTTTTGTGCATTTTACGTGACTAAAGTCAAGGGTTATCATGAAAAATGATAAACATGATTTTTGATGTATTAGGGGAAGTGAGCAATATAGTAAATATCTATGGTTGAAGAGTTAAATGTAACAAATTTGCGTTGGTTTATTTGTTCTTGGTTTCTTGAAGTTATTACTCCAATATGTAGGATTTCTTTCTTTGAGTTGTAGGTCTGATATATTATAACTTTATATTTGTACTTATTGTAACATTCTTCAGCTTTTGGCATGTTATGTTTGTGTAGCTGGACATCCAGAACAATTCTGACCAGTACATTTGGCAAAGAGTAGAGTTTTGCTTTGGTAAGCTCTCTTTGATACATATACATACATAATTTTAAGTTGATATATGGCCCAATTACTTTTGTTTGTTTGTTTGTTTCTTGTTGATATCTGGCCTAGATACTGATGTTAGCATGCCATTTGTAACATATTTTGGATACAAAATTTAATGAGTGAATTGCATTACTTAGGCTTGTGAAATACAAATGCGGTTATATGGTTATGATCCCTAAATAAACTGTTTGTTTAGTTATCATTTGCCATGCCTTTAATTTATCCTATGTGACCTATATAGTTATGCTACCTGTTTTTATTTGATTAATTGCACTCCCAAGTTTTCTCTTAAAAGAAGTGTAATTCTATTTAGGTAATGATCTAGGTCTCAAGAGATAGTTGGTGGACAACACTTTAAATTGCTAGAACTCAGATGTGTTATATGGAAGCAAATATTAACAAGGATGTAGAAATAGGAATGATATTCAGAAATGGTGCATAGGAAAGATATAGATCTGTAACAATTTTTTTATTAATCTATACGTTCTCTATATGACATTGTCTCGTAGGAGATGGCTGGTTGTCTATCTTCCTCTATCTCTTTCTCTCTACCTACCTACCTCATGTAGATATGAATATACAATGCTGCAAAGGAAAAGAAACTTTATGAAATATGAAATGGTTGCTCTTCCACAAGTGAATTTTCATGTTCTGTTGGTTATGGCTGAGCCTCGTCAAAGTATAATGACTGAATCTGGTCTGCTGAGGCATACCACTACCGCTGTTGCCTTGCATCACTGGAATTGTTGGTGCAGTATATGGTGGAAGTAGAATTTTGATCTTGGTGGTACCACAAACCATAGAACGTGGTTTGGGTTTACCGCAGACCACAAAAGATGATTGGGTTTGACGATACTACAAGTGATAGATTTTGAGATGTGACTTGGATCATGTAGAGGGAGGAGTCACGTATGTTAAAGTCATTAATATATGTAAACTGTAAAATTAATTAATGAATCCTTAAGATTATTATTAGAGCTATTGGAAGGTTTGAAGTTGAAAATAGTAGTCCATATTAAACATAGCAACAAGACTCAGACTCGGCAAAAACTTGGCAAGCCGATTTTTGACTCGGACCTGGACTTGGCAAATTTAAAAATCCATTAAAAATAGTGAACTTTAGGGGGAAACTGTCAAAATGCATTCCATATCAAATCAACTTAAAATACACTTGAAACTAATCAATTACATCTAACATACACGTGTACACAAAAAAGTAAATAAATAATGCGATCATTCTACCTGCTGTCGAGGTATCAACAAGATCATCCTTCACAACATGAATCGGATAAACACATTCATTCATTACAATATAAACAAACTATAAAAAAAAAAGTGTTGATGGAAATGATTTCTGGATAAGATTGCGTATGAGTTTTGAATTCTGATGTTTTGAGTCCTATTCTGGACCCATCTTCAAGGTGAAGATTGGGTCCAGAATTGGACTTGAAACGTTGGAATTCAAAACTCATATGCAGTCTTATCCAGAATTATTTCCATTACTCCTATTTGTGAAAAGAACCCGAAATCTTTAAAATTGTTTATGTCTAAGATATTACAAAACTGACACTTATTGACAATCATTGAAAACCAATCAATGGACCGACCTCAACTAACTAGGAGCAAAACTAGTTTGTTCAGACATGGAACATAGGAGTCTGAATAAATATTTCTTATACAACAGTGTTATAATGAGACAGTTCTATGCTACACCAATACAAGTACATTCCAGTTATTTAATATTGCAATAAAATTTCAATACTAAGGGAAATGTATGAATGTACAATGCATACTATGTATTCCCTTACTATTGGAGATGATAGTGCAACTACAAGTACTATATACATCACATCTACCAGGCCTATAATGTATGATCATGGTGAGTACAAGTTCAAACTTGAAATAGAAACAAACTATGGCGTTGAGCATAAAATAATTATAGCAGAATACATGCTTGTTCAGATAACATGTATGGAGTTATGGATGAACTTTTTTCAATACAACGGTGTTACACTTGAGAGTCAAGACAGTTCCTCTATGCTAGGTACGGTAATGATGTGTATTCCAGTTATTTAATATCGGCATTTTAGTAGTTAAAACTTTAAATAGTCCAAAACTTGTGCTATCTTCATGTCTTCCAGAACCTCTAAGTTTCCACATTAGAATGAGCACATATGTAAAGGAAATTAGTAAAAAAATTACTAAAAGAAAAGAAAAGAAATAAATAAATTATATTAATGTCTAGAAATGACCAAAAGTAGGTCAATGGGACTTGAAAATACATCCATTTACAATAGGAAGTGCTATGGTAAAAGGACCCTGGGATCAAAGAGTAACTAAATAAAAAAGGAACAAATGCACTTAAGGCATCTAAGGAGCATCAAATGATTTTCATGTTGTTCGGTTTTACTAAGACTTGCTTCTTGTTCATCCCAACTAGGTGAGTATCGTCACCACTCCTTACACAATGGGCTTCATCATTGGATTTGGACAAGTAGTGCAAAACAATAGAGCAAGCGGATCATGCAACGAGGCAGCCAATCATCCATGCATTGTACAGTGCTCAACAAAACCATTCTCTTTCAATCGTATAACGAAATAATAGGGCTCAATTGCTGAGAGGAAAAAGGTATACAATCACACCATGTACAACTATTCCAACCATCACTACCATGCATTACGTACGTTTACAATAGGTTTTAATTTATCGTGTTTTTTTTTGTTAAAAAAATTGAAAAAACAATAGACTAGACAAGTCCAGGCATGTGACTCGCAAATTTGGTGAGACTCGACTCATCCCTAGACTTGTTGAATCTGTTGCTTTTTCTTTGAAAATTCGCTGAGGTGGACTCCGGCTCGGAGCTAAGAGTCCTCGCCAAATCTTGATTCTATAATATTAACCACAAACACCATCCTCATTTTAGAAAAAATCATTGTATAGTTCAGCTTGATGTTAGAAGGTGAATTTTTCCTAGGTCAGGAACCACAATGACATTAGCAAGATTTTCGCTTGCTATAAGGTAGTGATTGGATGAGCTCGCAGGTTGACAACCTGTTGGTGTGCCATGGATGATAAATGTAGAAATATACCATATTTAGCCTTGTTTTTCATTAGTGTAAGTGTTCTTTAGAAAATTGTGATTAATTGGGAAAAAATTGAATAAACATAAAACCGCCAAAAATGTGGAAAAAGGAGGAAAAAATGTTTTTTTATTAAATTTAAAGGCATTTCCATTGCATAGAGATACGTATTAAGCATTTCACTTGCATAAAGAATAGACATAGATTATGAGAGGTAGATAAATGAGATTGTACGCCATTAAAAACAGCCTAATGTTTTCTTTCATCAATTTTCATTCTATTCAGATTTCATTACATTTGCATTTCAAAATGCATACTATTGTTTTTTACAAAGGAACTGTTGACAAATCTTCCACAAGTCAGATTTTCTCTTGCCATTTGGAAAGTTCTCGTCTCTAGCCAAGGAAGGAAGAATATATTGTTTTCCTTGGTAAGGGTCCTTTGCTACAACAGGAAAATTCCGAAGGGACGGTTCATCAAAAGGGGTTTTACCTTGGAAAAGAACCTTCGGAATAGTGCTAAGGTGAAAGTCCTCAAGGCAAAAGACAAACGAAAGGCAGAAGACAAAGGAAGTAATTCCTTCGGACTTTTGTCCGAACGAATACTTCGGAGAAATTCTAATAGAACACCCGAAGACCAAACAGGGAGAATCCAAAAGTCCACCCAAATAAAAGAAGAGTCCATTACAAGAATCCCGAAGGGCAGGGTACCCTTCGGAAGGATCGTTTTCAATATTCCCGAAGGGCACCTACCCTTCGAGAAGGCACAAGACCAAATTCAAAACCTTAGCAAAAAGTCTGGGTGCCCTACAATTTTTTCGAAGGGTACAAAGGGAGAACTAAATGCCCTTGTGGAGGGCACTTGGTCGGCGGAAGGGACCATGGCAAATTTCCCGAAAGGCACTTTTCAAAGGCCGAAGGGAACATTCGGTGAAAGAGGCAAGGGAAGAAATCCTTTGGACTTTTTGTCCGAAGGAATTCCTTCGGACAAAAAGTCCGAAGGAATTTGGAAGACACAAGGGCACATTTCGAAGGCCAAGCAAAGACAAAAAAGAGGCCGAGAGAGCAAAAGCCGACGAAAAAGAAAACCTTCGGACTTTTGTCCGAAGGAATTCCTTAGGACAAAAAGTCTGAAGAAATTTGGAAAAGTTGAAAAGACAAAAGAGCCGATGACAAAGTCCGAATAAATTCGAAAAAGTTGCAAAACAAAGGGAAAAGGTAGGGAATGACTTCCTTTGGACCAAAAAGTCCAAAGAAATTCGGAGAAAGGGCCGCAGGAAAAACCCGAAGAAATGCTAAGCCAATAAAGCCGAGAGAAAGAGAAGTTTGAAGGAAATTGCCAAGCAGAGAATTCCGAAGGCCAGAGACCGAGATAATTCTTGTGGACATTTTGTCTGCGAGAAAGAGGTGAGACAAAAGTCCGAAGATAAACAGAGAAGTCTAAAGGAAATAAGAAGACCAAGGGTGACGTCCCACAAGACGTCAAATTTTGACTGGGGAAGTAACCGTTGGAATAGAGGTAATGCTAGAATTTCGAAAGAAAAGGCCAAACAGGTAAAAATATCGACAAATACATCCGAATATAGAATCCCGCAAGAAATAGACACAAACAGGCAGACCAGAATAGGACATAATACATGCAAGCAGGGGCTATTTTCAAACATCGGTCAAAGCTTCAGTTGACTGATTATTAAAGACATGCTCATTTGCGGTTCAACTCACGCATCCGAGAATCAACCGAAGTTCTAAATTCAAATGTCAAGTTGACTGTTCCAGATTTAGAGTTGACTAATTGTTAAATGCCGCATCCACTAGGAGCTTTCCATGCGAAGGAGCATGATCTATTCATCCAACTCAGCATGGTCTCTTCGTTTAACTTAGCTTTCAAACGCTACAACTCGGCATCAAGCAGCGCACGAAGAAGTTCTAAAATTGACATTTGCATGGATTTCCATGCAAAGAGAGGTGAGCGGTTCATAACAAAGACAAGTTCATTTCATCAAACGTAGAAGCTTCATGCAAGGACAAAAAAGAAAATATATTTTATTAAAAGGCCAAGTAAAGCCTGGAGTTAACACTAGTGAATCCTTCTCCTCAAATTTTCAGCGCCAATCTTTGACCTCTTGTAATTTTATATATAATGGCTTTCAGCCTTGTTTAAAAATCATCCAATCTCACTTGGTTAGATCAGACTCTGCCATTGGTGAGTTGTGTAACCTCTTCAATCAATAAGGACTGTACTTTCATATTTCGAGTTCTGGCATAGTGTATATTTCTTTAGCAATTTGCACAAGTGGTAGATTTCTCTCCCTTCCCAAATTCTGAATCATACCTTGTTGCTAGATTATCCTTATGCAGGTTATGTAAAGTGTTCTTTATTGTCTTTTGCTGAAGCTGTAAGTGAATGCTAGGTGGCCGCAAAGTGTCTTTTATCAGACCTCTCTCCATCGTTTTCCCTCAGGTTTCAGTCATTAGATCGAATCTCTTCATGAAATATTTATGCATAAGTGATTGATTGAAGTCTAAGGTCTTCCTTTTCCCTTGATTGTTCAGTGTTCAAAGTTCCAAGTTGAGTGGATCAGATTTTTGGTGTATCACCCCTTTTAGGTAGGTTTTCCTCTTTAAGTTTCTTTCTCGTTTTTCCAGGTAGTCTGCAGTGTAGAGTAGGGATCTTCATTGATACATCACACAGGAACTAGCCTTCTTTGGAGGTTCTTCTCACCGTTGAGGCACCCACCCTCTTGAGAAGATCCCATTGTTTCAGCCGGATAGAGGACTGACTGTTTCACGCATGTCTTCGAATCAGGGTGTAGCTCTAGGTTGACAACAGTTTTTGGCACGCCCGGTGGGACCTAATTTAGCTGGGTTTGATGAAATTGTAGTTGTAGTAGTGTTCTTCAAGAAGTATTTGGTGATTCCAAGCTCAACTAATTGCTTCTAACAGTTTAGGGACAGCTTCCATGTATGTCTATTTCTATTGTATTATTGTGAATGAATTATGATGGCTGTGTATGAAGAGAATTCCTATGCTATATTTCCTTATCAGCCTAATGATGGATCATACCAGCCTGGTCATGATACCTATGAGCCTCTTTATGAGTTTAATCAGCCTTATCAAGAGTATTATCAAAGCTATGTTGAGCCTTATCAAGTTTCTCATAATCGGCCTTATCAAGAGCATGAATCTTACCTTGTGAGCCATATCAGTCTCAAGACCGGATTTCATCTTTCCCATATGGCTATGATGTTGCCTTCAAGAAAGAATGAATGAAATAGAGCTCAGAATGCTAGCATATGCAAGAAAGGTTTGCTCTAACTCTCAGTATGAGGAAGTGAATGGTGTGTTTCGAAATGTGTCCAATGATCCAGAAGAGATAAATGGACTATGTATTCTTGTATTGGTAAAGATGGAGACCTAGGAGAGGTAGAAAATAGAGTTAAACCAATTGTCTACAAAGGGTTCTTGTGCTCCTTATTCTCATGATGTTCTTAACCATGCCCAGTGTGTGCCAAGGGAGCTTCCTAGTTGGAGTCAAGAGCCTATTCAAGTGATTATTCATGAGACTAGACCTTCCTATAGTCCCATTACCTCACCAATCATCCCTCAAGCTCAGGTTGTCCAGGAGGACAAGCAGGCTCCAGACTTTGATGAGGTAATGGCCAAATGGAAGGATCAAAATACATAGGTCTTTAAGAATTTCTCTTTCCTTCCCCTCCAAAACTCCCTAGATAATTCCATTGCCCTCAAGATTCCAAAATCTGATCATGATCGACCTCCCATGCTTCATGTTCCCTCTCAAACAAATGTATTTTATCACCCTCCCGCCATCCCCCTTTCTCAGGTGGAACCTGTTCTTTGGAGGAATGAGAAAGAAGTTGCAGCTACAGGGCAAGTTCTTGCAGAGTGTTGAGAAGATGCTTCAGGTGTGTTTAAGGAAGAATTTCCTGTTGATACTTCACTTGAGGTTGTAGTTGAGCATCCAATTATTGTTGAGAGTGAGAAGACTGATCTTGATGTAGAGGAACTTCGAGAGGCGCTGATACAAATTGAAGTCATACATGAGTTACATGTATCTCCTATTGAGAAAGATACAGATAGCTTGACAGTTGATTCAGTTCAAATAGATCAAAATGAAGAACAAAAAGAGGATTGGCAGTTGTACCTTGAACCTCTACAAAAGATTGAAGAGCTGGATGAACTTGCAGCAGTCGATAAGAAGGATATGGTCACCGAAAAACCATGCATAGATGGGGTATCACTTGACATGGTAGTAGATGACAAGCAATTTGAAAAAAATCAAGAGGTACTTTATGAGTTTGTCTGGTTTGCTGTTGATGACTCATTCAGGAAGATGCTAATGCAGTTCGTAGACAAGGAAAATGCCTCATCAAAGGTTATGACTAATAAACATCCTACCTTGCAACTTGTACCATCTCTTGGAAGGAGTAGATTCAATAATTTCCCATTTGATCCAGGGGGATCATGCTTCATCATAGTTAGCTAGGTTATTTAGTTGTTTTTGCTTTCCTCCAAGTGCTGTCCCAGCACTGTAGTTTGCTTCAGTTTTGTTCAATAAGTGCTGGTTTGCACATTTGCTTCTTAGTTAGTTTTCTGCTTTCGTATGTTTCCCTTCTTATTTTGGAGGAGGTTACTACAATGATGATCAAAGCAGATTTTCAATCAGAAATCAGGTTCACCATTTGGGAATTCGAATAGTGTCTATACATGGTCTGAGTTCTCAAGCATAGTAGGCATGCTTCCCAGTTGAGTCGCCAGAATGTTGACAAATCTTCCACAAGTCAGATTTTCTCTTGCCATTTGGAAAGTTCTCGTCTCTAGCCAAGGAAGGAAGAATATATTGATTTCCTTGGTAAGGGTCCTTTGCTACAACAGGGAAATTTCGAAGGGACGGTTCATCAAAAGGGGTTTTACTTCGGAAAAGAACCTTCGGAATAGTGCTAAGGTGAAAGTCCTCAAGGCAAAAGACAAACGAAAGGCAGAAGACAAAGGAAGTAATTCCTTCGGACTTTTGTCCGAACGAATACTTCGGAGAAATTCTAATAGAACAACCGAAGACCAAACAGGGAGATTCCAAAAGTCCACCCAAATAAAAGAAGAGTCCATTACAAGAATCTTGAAGGGCAGGGTACCCTTCGGAAGGATCGTTTTCAATATTCCCAAAGGGCACCTACCCTTCGAGAAGGCACAAGACCAAATTCAGAACCTTAGCAAAAAGTTTGAGTACCCTACAATTTTTTCGAAGGGCACAAAGGGAGAGCTAAATGCCCTTGTGGAGGGCACTTGGTCGGCAGAAGGGACCATGGCAAATTTCCCGAAAGGCACTTTTCAAAGGCCGAAGGTGACATTCGGTGAAAGAGGCAATGGAAGAAATCCTTCGGACTTTTTGTCCGAAGGAATTCGGAAGATACAAGGGCACATTTCAAAGGCCAAGCAAAGACAAAAAAGAGGCCGAGAGAGCAAAAGCCGATGAAAAAGACAACCTTCAGGCAAAAAGTCTGAAGAAATTTGGAAAAGTTGAAAAGACAAAAGAGCCGATGACAAAGTCCGAATAAATTCGAAAAAGTTGCAAAACAAAGGGAAAAGGTAGGGAATGACTTCCTTTGGACCAAAAAGTCCAAAGAAATTCGGAGAAAGGGCCGCAGGAAAAACCCGAAGAAATGCTAAGCCAATAAAGCCGAGAGAAAGAGAAGTTTGAAGGAAATTGCCAAGCAGAGAATTCCGAAGGCCAGAGACTGAGATAATTCTTGTGGACATTTTGTCTGCGAGAAAGAGGTGAGACAAAAGTCCGAAGATAAATAGAGAAGTCTGAAGGAAATAAGAAGACCAAGGGTGACGTCCCACAAGACGTCAAATTTTGACCACAAGAAGTAATCGTAGGAACAGAGGTAATGCTAGAATTCCGAAAGAAAAGGCCAAACGGGTAAAAATATAGACAAATACATCCGAATATAGAATCTCGCCAGAAATAGACACAAACAGGCAGACCAGAATAGGACATAATACATGCAAGCAGGAGCTATTTTTGAACATCGGTCAAAGCTTCAGTTGATTGATTATTAAAGACATGCTCATGCAAGGTTCAACTTGCGCATTCGAGAATCAACTGAAGTTCTAAATTCAAATGTCAAGTTGACTGTTCCAGATTTAGAGTTGACTAATTGTTAAATGCCTCATGCACTAGGAGCTTTCCATGCGAAGGAGCATGATCTCTTCGTTTAACTCAGCATGATCTCTTCGTTTAACTCAACGTTCAAACGCTACAACTCGGCATCAAGCAGCTCATGAAGAGGTTCTAAAATTGACATTTGCATGGATTTCCATGCAAAGAGAGGTGAGCGGTTCATAACAAAGACAAGTTCACTTCATCAAACGAAGAAGCTTCATGCAATGACAAAAAAGAAAATATATTTTATTGAAAAGCCAAGTAAACCCTGGAGTTAACACTAGTGAATCCTTCTCTTCAAATTTTCAGTGCCAATCTTTGACCTCTTGTAATTTTCTATATAATGGCTTTCAGCCTTGTTTAATAATCATCCAATCTCTCCTGGTTAGACCAGACTCTTCCATTGGTGAGTTGTGTAACCTCTTCAATCAATAAAGACTGTACTTTCAGATTTAGAGTTCTGGCATAGTGTATATTTCTTCAACAATTTGCACAAGTGGTAGATTTCTCTCCCTTCCCAAATTCTGAATCATACCTAGTTGCTAGATTATCCTTATGCAAGTTATGTTAAGTGTTCTTTATTGTCTTTTGCTGAAGCTGTAAGTGGATGCTATGTGGTCGTAAAGTGTCTTTTATCAGACCTCTCTCCATCGTTTTCCCTCAGGTTTTAGTCATTAGATCGAATCTCTTCATGAAATATTTATGCATAAGTGATTGATTGAAGTCTATGGTCTTCCTTTTCCCTTGATTGTTCAGTGTTCAAGGTTTCAAGTTGAGTGGATCAGACTTCTGGTGTATCACCCATTTTCGGTAGGATTTCCCCTTTAAGTTTCCTTCTCCCTTTTCCATGGTAGTCCGTAGCGTAGAGTAGGGATCTTCATTGATACATCACACAGGAACTAGCCTTCTCTGGAGGTTCTTCTCACCGTTGAGGCACCCACCCTCGTGAGAAGATCCCTTTGTTTCAGCCGGATAGAGGACTGATCGTTTCACGCACGTCTTCGAATCAGGGCGCAACTCCAGGTTGACAACAGGAACAAAGAAGGGGAGGGATCCAATGGCAATGCGGTAGACTAAGGGATCAACAAGGCTGGACATTGAAGCTCTAGGGTTAGAGCTTCTCTTGATTTAAGAGACAACCTCGTTGTTGTACCCAACATTTTCCAACAAGGCGAAATCAATTTCATCATAAATAGACTTATCATTATTTTTGAGCTTTTTAGATTCTGGATCAATCGCGTCAAGATAAATTCATTGATCTTCCTCAACGGTACCTAATATTATCAAATAAATTGCATATGTTAGTGACTTTGGTGAATAATACTTTACAAGAACATAAATCAACTTTTCATAAGAGTTGAAAATTAGAAATGCAACATTTCTTAACCTTGAGCTTTTTTCATCTTCAAGAGAAGATTGTGGACAAACACCAAATCATTCATTCGTTTTTGAGTGAGTCAATTGCATTTGGTGGAACGTATATGCTCGAACACACTCCAACTATGCTCGCAAGTGGGTGAACTGAATGGTTGGCTTAAAATGCACATTGCCATTCATCAAAGGTATGTGGTTTATTTGCCAAAAAATTCCACCATTGTGCTGCAAGAACAATTTTTGTCAACTTTGTAACATACACAATTCAGTCAAAATTTTAACACTTTTACCGTACGTACGTAGAAAAATTGTTTCCCTGATTTGAAGGTCTTCCTGTGTTGCTTTACTAGAGAAGAATCCCTTGCCTACTTGTACATCAAAATCCTCCCATAGTTGCCTCAAAATATCTCTAGGAAACATTTTCTCCATGGCACTTAAATAGGCCCTCTATGACCTCTGCATCATCTTGAAGTGAGTCTTTAAAGAACAACGTTGGATTCAAAAAATATCCAACCATATGAAGCGGAGAATCCATTTATCAATCTCATATTTTATCGATTATCTCCCATAACGACATGTGTTTGGCCCTATTATTCTCCAATTTGCTACTAATAGGGCCTTTGGCCCTATCAATTGCCTCATATAGATAACCCATCGGAGTTTATCCCCATTGACAAGTCTTAAAACTCAAACTAGAGGCTTAGAGAACATCACACTTTTCTCTGCCTCTTCCCAAAAAGACGATGAGAAAACATAGTTAGCCACCATTTTACTCTCCATATGTTTCACAAAGGAAGATTCCATCCACTCAATTGAAAGGAACATTCATATTAAATTCTTTTGTTGTTGGCAAAGAGTTTGCAACACAAAGAAGTGGGTTGTAAACCTTGTCACCTTGGTTGAAGAAGTTCCTTGCCATCTATGAATGTGTACATTATACTGAGCACCTTTGTGTGATTGTATTTGAACTTGGTGATTGTGTGGGCCTTTTGCAAAACCTCTTTTACCCATGGAGTTTTGCTCATGTCATCCAAGATCAAATATAGACAATGTGCCACATATGGGGTCCAAAACATAGTTTCATATTCGTCCACAAGAAGCCTTCCATTGACCACACAAGCAACAGCATTATTTGTAATGAATTGGACCACATTTTGTGGCCCTTCAATCAAAACCTCATCAAATAGATGAAAGAGTGTCTTGCCTGATTTTATCATCTTACATGCATCGACACTCTTAAAACACACTGTGCCAATGTCACATGACGCAAGGAAGTTGATGAGTGTGCGGCTCCATCTTCCATCTGACATGATATTGCATCTTGATTTCTTCCATTCCTTGCGATGTTTGCAAGAACATCACTCGCATCCTGTACAACATCTTTCAACAAATCAGTTTATAAAGCCTTTTATAATGTGGCAGTGAACCCTAAACCTGCAAATGCAATTGCATACACCATACTTTGCGAGTATAAAGATCTGGCCACTTTAAACAAGCTAGAGTGGTACCAAATGTTGGAGATTGCCTTTTTTGCTTGCTCATGAACAATATTTTTTCAGCTTGTACTCCCTAGGGTGGGTTGCGCCTCATGTGTAGTGCGAGAGTTAAAGAAGACATTAATGTTTCCTCTGTTTGTGTTTGGCCCACGAAGTACTGATCTGAGGCTAGATTATTAGGGAGTTGTAATGATAAATATTTACTCCATATTTAATGTCTATAAATATCAAATATATTCAAATGAAGGTCAAATATAACACCTACCACAGAGGAGGGTTAAGGTTACTGTTGACAATTCTTCCATAGGCCAAAAAATTGTCAACCTTACTATTCGGAAGATGGTCTTATGGTACCAGTTTATCTTGTAAATCAGTTTTTTTGGGTCCTTAAATAGCCATCTACAGCGTTCATGTAAAGCATGGGATGATCTACTTAAGGATGTTACAGGTGCCCTGGGTTGCGACTAAAGATACATATGTTCTACTTGTTGAGACATATTACATGTCTGGACTGTTTGAAAAGGCAGGTGTTGTTTTGCATACGATGCACAAACATGTTTATTCTTATAGGGTTATTGCATACAATACATTAATGCCTTAGGCAAGGTTAGAAAGAAGCCAACAAAGCAAAGGAAATTAAAAGGAAGATATCCTTCCAGACTTTTTGTCCGAAGGAATACTTCGGAGAATTTGCAAGCAAAAAACCCGTAGCCAACAAGGAAAGAAAAGACAGTCTGTAGCTTCCAAAAAAGTCCGCAAGAAAACATAAAGTTCGAAGGAATAAGGACACCTACAAAAAGCCCGGGTGCCCTACAATTTTTTCGAAAAGATAGAGGAAGGACACAATCCCTTGTGGAGGGCGCATGGTCGGTAACAGGACCTTTCCAATTTTTCCAAAAAGCTAGAGGAAGGACACAAGCCCTTGCGGAGGGCACTTGGTCGGTGGTAAGACCTTTGCATTTTTCCCGAAGGGCATTCTGCTGGTGGCCAAACAAAGACAAAGGAAAAATTCCTACGGTGCCCTACAATTTTTTTGAAAAGCCAGAGGAAGGACACAATCCCTTGCGGAGGGCGCTTGGTCGGTGACAGGACCTTTCCAATTTTTTCGAAAAGCCAAAGGAAGGACACAAGCCCTTGCGGAGGGAAATTGGTCGGTGGCAAGACCTTTGTGTTTTTCCCTAAGGGCATTCTGTCGGTGGCCAAATAAAGACAAAGGAAATATTCCTTCGAACTTTTTGTCCCCTTCCTCTGATTCATTTTCTCTTTTGCCTTTGTGTAATGTTCCATCGGGTTTTTCTTTGTCCTGGACAAAGAAAAACCCGATGGAACATTACACAAAGGCAAAAGAGAAAATGAATCAGAGGAAGGATATCCTCGGACAAAAGTCCGAAGGAATTCCTTCAGACTTTTTGTCCGAAGGATTAAGCCGCGGAAAAATTGGCAAACAAAAGTCTGCAAAAATTCAAAGGCCACAAAGTCGCAAAAAAGTGAGAAAACAAAAGTCTGCAGAAATTCAAAGGACATAAAACCTGCGGGAAAGTGAGAAAAGATAGAAATCCGAAGGAAATGCAACCAAGAATAAATTCGGGAAAATTGGTGGAAAAAAGTCCGAGAAAATCAAAGGGAGATAAAACCAAGGGGAAGCCAAAAAGTCCGAAAGAAATGGATATCCTTTGGATAAATTGTCCAAAGGATTCCTTCGGAAAGCTTGGTCAAAGAAAGGAAAGTCCGAGGGCAGAGAGAGACAAAAGCGAAGTCCAAAAAGAATGAACACGAAGGGAAAATGAGTCAGCAAATAGCCCAATGGATTATCCAAAGAAATAAAACAAAAGAGAGAGGTCCGAGATAATAAAGACCCGAAGAGAATGAACATACGGCCGAAGGATTAAGTAAGAAGGGAAAGCCCGTGGAAAGACAAATACAGACAGAGGTCAAGAAGAAGAATTCTATATTTAACCAAGAGAAATAACGGACAGTTGGGCTGCGAGAAACCCATGCACAAACAAAAGATGGAGTCAACATGGAATTCCATGCAAGCAAAAGCTAATTACGGTTGACTATTCAAGGTTTCAGTCGACTGGTTCTTGAAGTCAAGTTTATCTCCAAGGTCAACTCAGCATTTCAAACGTTCCAACTCAGCTTCCAACGGATCAAGTCAGAGTTCTAAAATTGACATTGGCGTTGGATTTCATGCATGCTATTGTCATCTCATACTTTTCAACGTTCCAACAGCTCATGAAGAAGCTAAATTTAGAGGTGGGCGTGGATTTCCATGCAAAAAGAGGTGGGCATTTCAATAAACCCAGCGGTCCACTTCCTCTAACGCCAAGGAGCTTCATGCAAAGACAAAGGGAAACTATATTTTATTGGAAGGCAAAGTTGGTCTTGAGTTAATCTAAGTTGATCTTCTATTTTTTAAAGCCAATCTCTTGACTTTTGTAATTTTTTATATCAATGGCTTTTCAGCGTTAGATTTTTTTGATCCCTCTCTTGGCAAGACCAGACTCTGCCATTGGTGAGTTGTGTAACCTCTTCAATCAATAAAAAGATTGTACTTTCAGATTTCAAGTGCTGGCATAGTGTATATTCATTCAACAATTTGCATACTTGTTAGATTTCTCTCCCTTCCCAAATTCTGATTTGTACCTAGTTGCTAGCTTATCATATTATGCAGGTCATGTCCAGTGTTCTATATGTCTTTTGCTGAAGCTGTAAGTGGATGTTAGGTGGCTGCAAAGTGTCTTGTATCAGACCTCTTTCCATCGTTTTCCCTCATGTTTTGGTTATTGGATCAAACCTTCTCATGAAATATTTATGCATAGTGATCAGTTGAAATCAAAGGTCTTCTTTTTTCTCTTGTTTGATTCAGTGTTCAGGGTTCCAAGTAGAGTGGATCAACGTTTTGGTGTATCACCGTTATTAGGTAGAATTTCCCTTTCAAGTTTTTTTTCTCCCTTTTCCATGGTCGATTTGCAGCACAGAATAGAGATTCATTGATACATCTTACAGGAACCAACCTTCTCTGGAAGTTCTTATCACCATTGAAGCACCCTCCCTCGTGAGAAGATCCCATTGTCTTAACTGGATAGAGGATTGACCATTTCATGCACGTCTTCGATTCACGATGCAGCTCCAGGTTGACAAGAGTTTTTGGCACGCCCGATGGGACCTATTTTAACTGGTCTTGATGAAATTGCAGTTGTAGCAGTGTTCTTCAAGAAGTATTTGGTGATTCCAAGCTCAAGCAATTGCTTCTAATAGTTCATGGATAGTTTCTATGTAAGTCTATTTTTATTGCATTATCGTGAATGAATTTTTATAGTTGTGTACGAAGGGAATTCCTATGCTATGTTTCCTTATCAGCCCAATGATGGATTATACCAGCCTGGTCATGATACCTATGAGCCTTTTTATGAGCCTAATCAACCTTATCAAGAGTATTATCAAAGCTATGTTGAGCCTTATCAAGTTTTTCATGATCCTTATTATCAAGAGCATGAATCTTACCTTTTGAGCCATATCAGTCTCAAGACCGGATTTCATCTTTTCCATATGGCTATGATGTTGCATATGAACAGTCTTGCCTTCAAGAAAGAATGAATGAAATAGAGCTCAGAATACTAGCATATGCAAGAAAGGTTTGTTCTAACTCTCAGTATGAAGAAGTGAATGGTGTATTTTGAAATGTGTCCAATGATCCAGAAGAGATAAATAGACTATGTATTTTTGTATTGGTAAAGATGGAGACTTGGGAGAGGTAGAAAATAGAGTTAAACCAATTGTCTATAAAGGGTTCTTGTGCTCCTTATTCTCATGATGTTCTTAACCATGCCTAGTGTGTGCCGAGGGAGCTTCCTAGTTGGAGTCAAGAGCCTATTCATGAGACTAAACCTTCCTATGGTCCCCTTTCCTCACCAATCATCTCTCAAGCTCAAGTTGTCCAGGAAGACAAGCAGGATTCAGACTTTGATGAGGTAATGGCCAGGTGGAAGGAACAAGATACAGAGGTATTTAGGAGTTTCTCTTTCCCTCCTCTCCAAAACTCCCTAGATAATTGCATTGCCCTCAACATTCCAAAATCTGATCATGATCAACCTCCCGCTTCATTTTTCCTCTCAAACAAATGAATTTCATCACCCTCCCACCATCTCCCTTCTTCAGGAGGAGCCTGTTCTTTGGAGGATTGAGAAAGAGGTTGTAGCTATAGGTCAAGTTCTCGCACAGCGTGTGGAGGATGTTTCATATGTGTTTAAGGAAGAATTTTCTATTGATACTTCACTTAAGGTTGTAGTTGAGCATCCAATTATAGCTGAGAGTGAGAACGCTGATTTTGATGTAGAGGAACTTCAAGAGGAGCTGATACAGATTGAAGTCATGAGTTACAGGGATCTCCTATGAGAAGGATTTAAATAGCTTTCAAGTTGATTCAGTTGAAATAGATCAAAATGAGGAACAAAAAGATGATTGGCAGTTGTACCTTGAATCTCTACAAGAGATTGAAGAGCTTTGTATGGATATGTTGGCTATTGAAGAGCATGTTTATGAGAAATTTGATCAAGAATCACGTATTCAAGATCATAATACAGATTGGGTTGCCTATCCAAAGCTCCTTGAAGAGCTAGATGAACATGCAACAGTCGACAAAAAGGGTGTGGCCACTCAAGAACAATGCATAGATGAGATATCACTTGACAAGGTGGTAGATGACAAGCAGTGCGAAAAATATCAGGAAGTTTTTGATGAGTTTGTCTTCGTTGGTGACTGGTTTGTTGTTGATGACTCATTTGAGAAGATGCTAATGCAATTGGTGGACAAGGAAAATGCCTCATAAAGGTGATGATTAATAAACAACATGCACCATCTCTTGGAATGAGTGAGTTCAAGAATTTCGCATTTGATTGAGGCGGATCATGCTTTATCATGGTTAGCTAGGTTCCTTATTTGTTTTGATTTCCTCCAAGTGTTGTTCAAGCACAGTAGTTTGCTTCAGTTTTGTTCCAATAAGTGCTTGTTTGCACATTTGCTTCTTAGTTAGTTTATCTGCTTTTGTGTGTTTCCCTTCTTATTTTGAAGGAGGAAAGTTACTTCAGCGATGGTCAAGAGGAGATTTTCAGTCAGAAATCAGGTTTATCATTGTTTCGGGAGTTTGAATAGCATATACATGGTCTGAGTTCTCAAGCATAGAAAGCATGTTGGGCTAGTTGAGTCGCCAGAAATGTTGACAATTCTTCCACAGGCCAAAAAATTGTCAACCTTACTATTCGGAAGATGGTTTTATGGTACCAGTTTGTCTTGTAAATCAGTTTTTTGGGGTCCTTAAATAGCCATCTATAGCCGTCATATAAAGCATGGGATGATCTACTTAAGGATGTTATAGGTGCCCTGGGTTGCAACTGAAGATACATATGTTCTATTTGTTGAGACATACTGCATGTCTGGACTGTTTGAAAAGGCAGAGGTTGTTTTGCATACGATGTGCAAACATGGTTATTTTTATAGGGTTACTGCATACAATACATTAATGCCTTAGGCAAGGTTAGAAAGAAGCAAACAAAGCAAAGGAAATTAAAAGGAAGATATCGTTCAGACTTTAACATGGTTATTTTTATAGGGTTACTGGATATAATATATTAATGCCTTAGGCAAGGTTAGAAAGAAGCCAACAAAGCAAAGGAAATTAAAAGGAAGATATCCTTCAGACAAAAGTTCGAAGGAATACTTCGGATAATTTGCAAGTAAGAAACCCGTAGCCAACAAGGAAAGAAAAGACAAAGTCTGCAGCATCCAAAAAAGTCCACAGGAAAACATAAAGTCCGAAGGAATAAGGACACTTACAAAAAGTCCGGGTGCCCTACAATTTTTCCGAAAAGCTAGAGGAAGGACACAATCCCTTGCGGAGGGCACTTTGTCGGTGACAGGGCCTTTCCAATTTTTCTGAAAAGCCAAAGGAAGGACACAAGCCCTTGCGGAGGGCACTTGGTCGATGACAAGACCTTTGCATTTTTCCCAAAGGGCATTCTTTCGGTAACCAAATAAAGACAAAGGAAAAATTCCTTCGGACTTTTTGTTCGAAAGAATTCCTTCGGACAAAAAGTCCAAAGAAATTCGGGACAAAGAAAAACCCGATGGAACATTACACAAAGGCAAAAGAGAAAACGAATCAGAAGAAGGATATCCTCTGACAAAAGTCCGAAGGAATTCCTTCGGACTTTTTGTTCGAAGGATTAAGCTGCGGAAAAGTTGGCAAACAAAAGTCCGCAGAAATTCAAAGGACACAAAGCCGTGAAAAATTGAGAAAATACAAGTCCGCATAAATTCAAAGGACATAAACCCCGTGGGAAAGTGAGAAAAGACAGAAATTCGAAGGAAATGCAACCAAGAATAAATTCGGGAAAATTGAGGGAAAAAAGTCCGAAAAAATCAAAGGGAGATAAAACCAAGGGGAAGCCAAAAAGTCTGAAAGAAATGGATATCCTTCGGACAAATTCTCCGAAGGATTCCTTCGAAAATCGTGGTCAAAGAAAGGAAAGTCCGAGGGTAGAGAGAGACAAAAGTGAAGTCTGAAAAGAATGAACACGAAGGGAAAATTACTTAGCAAATAGCCTAATGGATTTTTCAAAGAAATAAAACAAAAGAGAGAGGTCCGAGATAATAAAGACCCGAAGAGAATGAACATACGGCCGAAGGATTAAGTAAGAAGGGAAAGCCCGTGGAAAGACAAATACAGACAGAGGTCAAGAAGAAGAATTCTAGATTTAGCCAAGAGAAATCACGGATAGTTGGGCTGAGAGAAACCCATGCACAAACAAAAGACGGAGTCAATGTGGAATTCCATGCAAGCAAAAGCTAATTACGGTTGACTAGTCAAGGCTTCAGTTGACTGGTTGTTGAAGTGAAGTTCATCTCCAAGGTCAACTTAGCGTTTCAAACATTCGAACTCGGCTTCCAACGGATCAAGTCAGAGTTCTAAAATTGACATTGGCATTGGATTTCATGCATGCTATTGTCATCTCATACTTTCAAACGTTCCAGCAGCTCATGAAGAAGCTAAATTTAGAGGTGGGCGTGGATTTCCATGCAAAGAGAGGTGGGCGTTTCAATAAACCCAGCTGTCCACTTCCTCTAACGCCAAGGAACTTCATGCAAAGACAAAGGGAAAATATATTTTATTGGAAGACAAAGTTGGTCTTGAGTTAATCTAAGTTGATCTTCCTCTTCTAGTTTTCACAGCCAATCTCTTGGCTTTTGTAATTTTCTATATTAATGGCTTTTTAGCCTTAGATTTTTTTGATCCCTCTCTTGGCAAGACCAGACGCTGCCATTGGTGAGTTGTGTAACCTCTTCAATCAATAGAAGGATTGTACTTTCAGATTTCAGGTGCTGGAATAGTGTATATTCATTCAACAATTTGCATACATGGTATATTTCTCTCCCTTCCCAAATTATGATTCGTATCTAGTTGCTAGCTTATCATATTATGCAGGTCATGTCCAGTGTTCTATATGTCTTTTGCTGAAACTGTAAGTGGATGTTAGGTGGCTGCAAAGTGTCTTGTATCAGACCTCTCTCCATCGTTTTCCCTCATGTTTTGGTCATTGGATCGAACCTTCTCATGAAATATTTATGCATAGTGATCAATTGAAATCAAAGGTCTTCTTTTTTCTCTTGTTTGATTCAGTGTTTAGGGTTCCAAGTAGAGTGGATCAACGTTTTGGTGTATCACTGTTATTAGGTAGGATTTCCCTTTCATGTTTCTTTCTCCCTTTTCCATGGTAGATTCGCAGCATAGAGTAGAGATCCATTGATACATCTTACAGGAACCAGCCTTCTCTGGAGGTTCTCACCATTGAGGCACCCACCCTCATGAGAATATCCCATTGTTTCAACTGGATAGAGGATTGGCCATTTCATGCTCGTCTTCGATTCAGGGTGCAGCTCCAGGTTGACAACAGTTATTGGTTACAGTTAGGTTTAGGTTTTTTAAAGTTTTGGGTGTATTTAATTTTTAAAAAAATTGTAGACAACATTTCAAATTGTTGCATCATTTGAGGCTTTGCATATTGATTTTTTGAAAAAGCGCTACTTTAAAAAAAAAAAAAAAGTGTTTTGAGCTAAGTGCATTGATTATTTGCCTTTAAATCACATGTTTTGCTACTATGGTTAAAACTTTAATTAGTCCAAAATTCAAACAAGCATATCATGCTATCTTTGTGTCTTCCCGAACCTCTAAGTTTCCACATTAGAATGAGCACATTTGCAAAGGAAATAAGTAAAAATATTACGAAAAGAAAAGAAAAGAAATAAATATATTATATTAATGTCTAGAAATGACCAAAAGTAGGTCAATGTGACTTGAGATTACATCCAATTACAATAGGAAGTGCTATGGTAAAAGGATTTTATGATCAAAGAGTAACTAAATCAAAAAGGAACAAATGCACTTAAGGAATCTAAGAAGCATCAAATGATTTTCATGTTGTTGGGTTTTAACTAAGAGTTGCTTCTTGTTCATCCCAACTATAGGTGAGTTTTGTCACCACTCCCCACACAACGGGTTTCATTATTGGATTTGGACAAGTAGTCCAAAATAGTAGAGCAAGTAGATCATGCAACGAGGCAGCCAAGCATCCATGCATTGTACAATGCTCAACAAAATCATTCTCTTTCAATAATGTAACGAAATAATAGGGCTAAGTTGGTGAGAGGAAAGAAGTATACAATCACACCATGTATAGCTACCCCAACCATCACTACCATGCATTATGTAGGTTTACAGTAGGTTTTAATTTATCGCATTTTTTCGTTAAAAATAAATAAATGAAAAACCAACAGACTCTACGAGCCCAGGCATGTGACTCACAAATTTGGTGAGACTCATGATTCATCCCTGGACTTGTTGAGTTTGCCGATTTTTCTTTGAAAATTTACTGAGGTGGAGTCGAGCTCGGAGTTGAGAGACCTCACCAAATCTTGATTCTCTAATATTAACCACAAACACCATCCTAATTATAAAAAGGATCATTGTATAGTTCAACATGATGTTAGAAGGTGATTTTTTCCTAGCTTAGAAACCACAATGACATTATCAAGATTTTTGCTTGCTATAAGGTAGCAATTGGATGAGCTCATAAGTTGACAACCTATTGGTGTTCCATGGATGATATATGTATAAACATACCATACTTAGCCTTGTTTTTCATAATTCATTAGTTTATGAAACATTTATGACTTGTTATCATGTTTATTTGGGTCTTTAAACTAAATATTTATATAGTTATCAAATGGAGGGGGTGTTTTGATGTTTTCTATGCATGCATTAAAAAAACTTCATGATTTTTTTTGAGTTGCAGTCTCATAGAACATACAATCGTTGGCTTGTATACTATTTTTTAGAATCTATAATACCAAATTAAATGAAGATTAATTCAAAAATAAAAAATAATTATTGGGTATGGAATACTCCACATCGATTATATTTGTGAGGCAAGCTAGGCTTATGAGGCATTACATGCACCAAAAGCTTTGTCAATTTGGAAGGATGAGATTGGGGTGCAAGTCTTGAGGTTGATGTGTTAGCAACTTAGCATCCTTTTCTTTAGTACTGACATAGCGTAGATTTGCTTGTATGATTTATGGGCCCCTTTGCCTTGTGATTACTAATGTCCGTAGAAGAAATGACTACTCATGGAAAATAGTCATCGAAGTGACATCTTGAGTATTAAATGGTCCAAGTGGTGAAAAATCCCGTAAATATCTAAATAAAAATATTATCATCATAGTCCACAAGTAGAATATCATTTGTCGAAAAGACCATCTCAAAAATCTTAGTGGCTCTTGCAAGCTTCTTGCTCCTCTCACCATTAGCAGCTGAAATCCTATTTCCTAAAATATAACTGCTATGACTTTTCAAGAGAAGATTCTAGTTTTTGCAAGTGCTGAAATCTTTATATTTCATGGGGCCACCTGCAATATATAGGTGCGACCCCATCCTAAGAAAGAAAAAAAAAAACATTAATGTCTGTGATAACCAAAATAGGTGAATGGGACTCGGTTATTACTTGTTATAAGAGAGAAGTACTAGAATAAAAAGACCGTAGTTTATGAAAAATAACCAAACACAAAGTACAAAGAAAGGTTGGTAAAGCAAGAGGGAGAAAACCCTAAACCATAACACATAATGCAAATACAAATAGCCATGTGAGGTAAGTTTTGCTGATGTATTTGCATGGCAATATAGTGATCTTAAGGAATTTGACCCAAGTCTAGTTCAACACACCATTGAGTTAGAAGCCAAAACTAAACTAGTGAGACAATAACAAAGGCCTATTAATCCTAAGCCTAAGCCTTTGATGAGCGCTGAGCTTCATAAGCTCATTGTGCAGCTATTATATCTCCAATCAAGCACTCAACTTGGGTGGCAAACCTTGTTCCAGTACGGAAAAAGAATGGTGAAATTAGGTAGTGTGTTGAATTTCGCGACTTGAACAAGGCTTCCAACTTTCGTGACTTGAACAAGGCTTCCCTTAAAGACCACTATCCATTTTCATCTATGGAACAAATTTTACAGTTGGTTACATGTTCATAAAGGTTCTCCTTGTTGGATGGCTATATTGGTTACAATAAGATTTTGGTCAAGGAAGAGGACCAATTCAAGACAGCCTTCACCACAAAGTGGGGGACATTTGCATAAAGAAAGATGCCCTTTGGTTTATCAAATGTTGGAGCAACTTTTCAAAGAGCCATGGATATGGCATTCCAAGGCCTTCTTAACAAATTTGTGCTAGTCTATTTGGATGATGTAATAGTATTCTCAAAGGATGCAAGTGAGCACATATTTCATCTTGAGCAAGTGTTTGAAAGGTGTAGGCAATTTGGGGTATCCCTGAATCCCAAAAGTGTGTCTACTCAGTTCATAAAGGTAAGCTTCTTGGACATATAGTTTCAAAGCATGGTTTAAGCATCGATCCTGAAAGAATAGCTTGAATTCTTGCACTTTCTTTGCCCAGGCACAAAAGAGCTTTGCAAAGTTTCTTAGGGGAGATCAATTTTATTAGAAGATACATCTCAGATTTTGCCACTTTAGCTAAGCCACTTACATCCATGCTAAAAAAGAATCAGAGCTTCAACTGGTCCAATGAAGGAGTAAGGAGTTTTGAGGAAATTAAGAAAGCCATGGCTAGTGATCCTATGCTTATGAACTTAGATTACTCAAAGGACTTCATTTTGTACACCTATGCTAACATTGACACCATTTCAGAGATTCTTATATAGCAGAACCATGAGTCCTTAGAGCAGCCAATAGCCTTCTTTAATCAAGGCTTGGAAAAATATAAAACGAGGTACTCTTTTGTTGAAAAGCATGTACTTTCAGCCATAAGGTCTTTCAATAAATTTAGATACTTGTTGCTTAACAATAAGATACCCCTAATGGTTGTACATCCAAGTGTCAAGGAGTTTCTCTTGAACAAGGACATAAGTGAGAAAAGAGTTGGTTGAATAAAAAAGGTAATGGAGTATGATGTGGAGATCAAAGTCACAAAGTTGATTAGAGACAAAGGACTTTGTGAGCATCTAGCCCAAGATTTACAAGAAGGCAATGAGGTGGTTATGGTGTCAACTGATGAAGAAGTTGCAACTAATCCTACCTCAACTTGTAGTTGGTATCATAATTTGGTAAGATATCTCCAAAATGGCCTTTATCTCTCTCACCTAACTCCTTCAAAAAGAAGATATTTCATATTGCAATCCATTCCATTTCTTGTTGTTGATGGTGTTTTGTTCAAGAAAGATATCAATGGCATATTTGTAAGATGCATTGAACAACATCAAAAGGAAAGACTGCTTGAAGAGTTCCATGATGGACATGGTGGAGGGCATTATTTAGAAAGCATCACAACCCACAAGATCATGAGAGGTGGGTATTATTGGCCAAGCTTATTTGGTGATTGTCATGCATGGGTTAGGAAATGCAGACAATGTGTTATGTTTGTAGGAAAGGTGAAACTTGCAGCCCTACCTGTCCAACCAATTGTAGTGGATCAACCCTTTGTCCAATGGGGATTGGACTTTATTGGTCTCATTAACCTCCCTTCGAGCTCAGGTCATAAATAGATACTAACTACCACATATTACTTCACTAGATGGATAGAAGCAGTGGCGTTGAAGGAAGCAAACCAATGTTCTAGATTTCTATGAAGGTCTGCTTACTAGGTTTGGAGTCCCTTCAACTATTATTTCTGACAATGCTATGGCTTTTGTGGGGACTAGGATCAGTCTATGGGCTGTTCAAGATGGGATTTATCTCAACACTTAATCAAAATACTATCCCCAAGGAAATGGTCTTGCTGAGTCCACTTATAAGAACCTGTTGAAGATCATAAGAACAATTGAAGATAATCAAAGGTTATGGCATCTCAAATTAAAGTCAGCTCTATAGGTTGATAGCATCACCTACAAGAGGTCAATAGCCACCTCTCTACAAGATGGTATATGGTAAAGAAGCAAGAATGTCAATTTCTCTTGAATTTCCTGTCCTAGAAGTGATGCATCAACTTGAATTGTTAAAGAGTGAACATATAAAGATCAAATATGCTGAGTTTATGGATTTGGAAGAGACAAGACATCAGCCATGCTAGCCATGGAAAGCCATCAAACAAAAGTGAAGAGAGCCTTTGACAAAAGAGCTTCTTCACGAGGTTTCAAAGAAGGAGATTTGGTCCTCAAGTGGGATGAGGACAGAGCTAAGCCAAGAAGACATACAAAGTTTGACTCTATTTGGAGTGGTTCATACACAATCTCCAACTAGAAACGCCACAATGCCTTCCAACTTGCAATGATGGATGGTGAGGAGCTTCCTATCCCAGTTAATGGGATACACTTGAAACATTGCTACTAAGGGTTGAGTTCCTTGTACATAGTGTGTTTTGGCTTTCCTCCAAGTGCTGTACTAGTACATTAGTTTGTTTGTTTTTGCTTTGTTTAGTTAGCTTCCCTATTTTGTTTGTTTCCTTCCTTGTTTTGGTGGAATTTATTATTTTTGCAAGTCAAAAGGTTTCTTGCAGTCATGGATCAGAGTCATCATTATTGGTGAATCCAAGAGTCATGTAAATGGTCCGAGTTCTCAAGCATAGCACCCATGCTGCCCCATTGAGTCGCCAAAGATGTTGGCCAAATGTGGCCCACATGCCAAGCTTTTGCCTAAATGGATGAGATGAACAGAGTTCTGGATTGAATGAGTGGACCAAAAATAGGAGAAGAATCTCATGTTGTTTATGAAGCTTTTGAAACACTTTAAGTAAACTTAAAGTGTAGTTTATCAAATTTACAAGCAGGTTCTCATGGTGATCGATGCAGTTAGAATCATGGAACGAGCTCACACAGGCATTAGAGACTCATCAGAGCTTTGAAAGATCAAGCAACAGTTCAAGCACAAGTCTAGAAGAACCAGACCGTCGTGGCACTTCATGCTGAAATGGACGGGTCAGCTTGATTGTGCATTTCATAAGTATGTTTAGAAAGCCTCTCAGGCCAAAAGATCACATGGACACGATGTATTTCATGCCTAGATCATCCCTTGCAAATTTCATATCTTGATGTCTTTTCTATCTCAAGCTATAAAGCTTCAAAGTTAGACTTGCAGAGTAAGACGTGCGTGGGGACCTCAAGTTAAAGCCATAGCAAATAGCCATTTGAATTCAAATGTTCCAAGGATGAACGCGCGATTGACAAGTGTCCAAATCTCGAAAGCTAAGATCAAATTCAACGGTGAGCAGTGATCTAACGAGTCAGTGGGTCTCGAAGTTCCAACGATGCACGTTTGATCGTGCATTGAAGATCAACAGTGAGCATCAAGTCAAAAGATCAGCGTATCCTAAGATTGAACGTGTCACTGACAAATGTCAAGATCGCAGGAACTCAAGTTGAGATCTAACAGCACGTGGCGACTGACAAAGCCACTGGGTCCTGTTGACAATTCTTCCACAGGGCGGATTGTCTCTTGCCATTCGGAAAATTCACATCTCCATCCAAGGAAAGAAAGAATTCATTGGGAAGAATACATTGTTTTTCTTTCGTGAGGGCCTTTTCTAGAACAGGAATTCCTTCGGAATTTTGTCCGAAGGAATGGTTCATCAAAGAAGGCAGAATGTCACAAAGTCCAAAGAAATCCGAAGGACAAGTCCGCAGAAAATTACAAGTTTCAATTTCTTCGGGGAATTTGTAGAGCTTACAACAAAGGAAGTAATTCCTTTGGACTTTTTATCTGAAGGAATACTTCGGAGAATTTACAAGGGAACACCCGCAGCCAAACAAAAGTCCGCCCAAAAGCAGAAAAGCCAAGGAATAATTCCTTCGGACAAAAGTCCAAAGAAATCCGAAAGAATAAGTCCGTGGAATTGCAAAGGGCTTTGGAAGGCAGAAGAGGGAAAAACAAGAAACTCGAAGGGCAATGTACCCTTCATAAGGGTCATTTTCAACAATCTCGAAGGGCACCTGCCCTTCGGGAAGGTACACATCAAATTTGGGACCCCTGCGAAAACCCGGGTGCCCTACAATTGTTCCAACAAGGCGCAAATGAAGGGACAAATGCCCTTGCGGAGGACACTTGGTCGGTGCCTGGACCCTTGTAAAAAATCCGAAGGGCATTCTCAGCAGAGTTAAAAAAGGGACAAGGATGAATTCCTTCAGGCTTTTTGTCCGAAGGAATTCCTTTGGACAAAAAGTCCAAAGGAATTTGGAAAGGTACACGCCAAAGGCCTATGCCAAAAAATCCGACAGCAAAGTCCGAAACAACAAAGAGCAAAGGCAAAGGACAAACGGTTAATTCGTTCGGGCTTTTTGTCCGAAGGAATTCCTTCGGACAAAAAGTTCGAAGAAATTCAGAAAGATTACAAGACAAATCCTCGGGAAAAACCCTGAAACAGGGGAAGACAAAGACAAAAACCCAACAGAATAAAGCCAACATAAAAGGGAGCAGAACAAAGGAAACCTTTGGACAAAAGGCCGAAGGAATTCCTTCGGACTTTTTGTCCGAAGGATTAATTCGGAAAATAAGCCCGACGCAGAGAAGAAGAAAATTCCAAAGGAAAGGTAAAAAGCCAAAGTCCGCAGGAACAAATTCGGCAAAATTGGCAAGCATAAAGCCGAAGGAAATCAAAGGTAAAGTCAACAAGAATTCAGAAGGAAATAAGAAGACCAAGGGGCCCGACAAGAAATAAGCCCGAGAAAATGCCAAAGGGTGATGTCCCGCAAGACGTCAAATTTTGACCACGAGAAGTAACTGTTGAAACAAAGGTAAAGCTAGAATTTCGAAAGAATTAAACCACGGGAAGTTGACCTCAGATTAAGCGATGGGTAGTTGAAAAAAGGCCAAACGGAGGAAATATGAACTAATACATCCAAATATAGAATCCTGCCATAAATAGACATGAACAGGCAGACCAAAATGGGATAAAATACATGCAAGCAAGGGCTATTTTCGATCAACTGGTCAAAGCTTCAGTTGACTGGTTGTTGAAGTCTTGCTCATCTCCGGATCAACTCATGCATTCGAAGGTCCAACTCAGCTTTAACCGGAGTTCCAAATTCAAACGTCGAGTTGACTGTTCTAGATTTAGAGTTGACTAATTGTTTTTCATGCAAAGGAGAATGATCTCTTTGTCCAACTTAGCTTATCAAATGACCAACTTAGCATTTCAAACGTTCCAACTTAGCATCAAGTAGCTGACGTAGAGTTCTAAAATTGACATTGGCGTAGATCTCCATGCAAAGAGAGGTGGGCGGTTCAAAACAAAGACAAGTTCACTTCCTCAAGCGCAATAAGCTTCATGCAAAGACAAAGAGAAAACATATTTTATTGAAAGGCCAAGTCAGCCTTGAGTTAATATTAAGTTAATCATTCTCTTCAAATTTTCAACGTCAATCTTTGGCTCTTGTAATTCTCTATAAATTGGCTTTCAGCCTTGGTTAAAATCATCCCTCTCTTGGCTAGACCAGACTCTACCATTGGTGAGTTGTGTAACCTCTTCGATCAATAAGACTATACTTTTAGATTTCCAGTGTTGGCATAGTGTATATTCATTCAGCAATTTGCACATGTGGTAGATTTCTCTCCCATCCCAAATTCTGATTTGTACCTAATTCTAGCTTATCATTATGCAGGTCATGTTAAGTGTTCTTTATGTCTTTTGCTGAAGCTGTAAGTGGATGTTAGGTGGCTGCAAAGTGTCTTGTATCAGACCTCACTTTATTGTTTTTCTTTCATGTTTTGGTCACTGGATTGAACCTTCTCACGAAATACTTATGCATAGTGGTCGATTGAAATCAAAGGTCTTCCTTTTCCCTTGTTTGTTTAGTGTTCAAGGTTCCAAGTTGAGTGGATCAATCTTTTGGTGTATCACCTTTATTAGGGAGGATTTCCCCTTAAAGTTTCTTTCTCCCTTTTACATGGTAGTCCGCAGCATAGAGTAGAGATCCTCATCGATACATCTTACAAGAATCAGCCTTCTCTGGAGGTTCTTCTCACTATTGAGGCACCCACCCTCGTGAGAAGATCCCATTGTTTCAATCGGATAGAGGACTGGCCATTTCATGCACGTTTTCGATTCAGGGCGCGGCTTCAGGTTGACAACAGGTCCATGCTGATCGACAGTGCACCATCCATCATACCAAAGCAGATCGACGACGAGCGAGAGGTCAGAGTCAGCGGATCTCAAAGGCGAATGAGAAGCAACCAAGTGTCAAGATCAGGGTATCTGCCCGATAAATCAACGGAGCACGTTCAAGCCATGCAAAAGCAGATCGACGGTGCGCGTCGGGTCAAAGAGTCAGCAGGATATTGAGAACGAATGAAGAGCTGCTAGGTGGCACATTCTTAGAAATCCAGATCAAGATCAAGGGCCAATATCAAAAGTCGAAGCCAAATACGGTCGAGGTCAAACCAGATCAAATATTTTGAAGGGAGGCCACAAAGGCAGACACGTCGCTTTTGATGTGTTCGTGGCCAAAGCTAGCAGCATGATTATGACCCTTTTCTCCATTCTTATTGCCAAAGACGAACCAGTAGGGAGCAATCCACGCTGGAACAAGATCATAACAGATTGATCCAGCTGTTGTAACTGCTTTGACGCCGGAATTCAGCTTTGAAACGACTTGATCCTGCTGTTGTAATCATAAGGAGCATCAGTGCAGGCCAGAATCAGATTGAAAGGGACTGATACGGTTGTATCCATTTTACAAAAGTAGTCTTAGTCGTTATGATCTTTTCTAACGGCGTCAATGCCAGAATGATTGGAAATCTTGGTCATTATGCTCCCTTCTCCATCCTTCTATGCATGATCCCCGTCTCTCTCATCCCATTCTACTATAAATACAAGTTTCTAAGCTTTGAAAATGATCCCTCTCTTTGGCATGACTAGACTCTGCCAAGATTTGTATTGTAACACCTATTTGATGCACTCAAAGATTGAATTCTTCCATTTGCAAGCTGAGTTGAAGTGTCTTATGACTTCATTAATGTGGTTAAGTGAACGTATGTTTTCCTTGCCTCTGATTTTTCTTACCTTCATGCAGTGTTTTGATAGTTCTCACAGGGCATTCTAAGTGCATATATAGTTTGTTGGTCAGTTTGGAAGTGGACAACTGCCTCCCATGCTCGGTTGATAGCTAGGCCATGCCTTTTTGTGAAATACTTGTGAGGGCTGATCAAAAAATGAGTGAAGTGATCTTTTGCAGTCTTGAATGTGTCTTATAGTGTGTCTTGTGCAAGTATAAGGATCAAAACATTTGGTGCATCACCTCTTTTTTATATGTTTTCATAGATTATTGTTAATCTCTCTCCCCTTTTCCTAACAAGAAGCTAGTTTAGGTTTAGTATAGGTGATAGACCCAAAAGGAAGCCGACCTTCTCTGGATGTCTGACCCAAGATTAGGTAACCCACAAGCTAGGGTCATTCCTATGTTGGATTAGGTTTGAGCAAGAGGACGTGAACAATCCCCTTCTCAGCTAGAGTGCAACCTAAGATGCCAACAATAGCATCTACCATAATTTATTTCATAAGACTTTGTCTTTAACTTATATACCATATCATATTTTTTGTTATTCTCATACTCATTAATGGTTGTAATCATGATGATTGCTTATTTAGAACTTAGATCTATAACTATGCATGTTACTTTTTTATTATTGAATGTAAACAAATATGATTACTAAAAGAATGAAGATAAATTGAAAGGCACACATTGAAATGTGTGTGCATCCTTGATTTATTATGCGAAAGGAATTACATACAGTTGGGGTAGTCAACAACCAACCATCATTTAGTCCTAACTAAGATATATATATATATATATATATATATATATATATATATATATATATATATATATATATATGAGGTCGGATGTGGTCGCCGTTGATTTTTTTTGGGCCGATTTTGGCTATTAGTGTATTTGGTATATGTGGTAGATGATCACTTGAAAATCTGAGCCCCCAATGATGTCCTAGACCGGTTCGTAGCTCCGATAAAAAATGAGTGCCAATATATATATATATATATATATATCTGAGCCCCCAATTGTGTCCTAGACTGGTTCGTAGCTCCGATAAAAAATTAATACCAATACACACAGACACACACACAATATCTGAGTCCCCAATTGTGTCCTAGACCGGTTGCTAGCTCCGATAAAAAATTAATACCAATATATATATATATATATATATATATATATATATATATATATATATGAGCCCCCAACCCCAATATATATTTGAGCCTCCAACCCCAATTGTGTCCTAGACCGGTTCGTAGCTTTGATAAAAAATTAATACCAACTTGGGGTTGGTATTAATTTTTTATCGGAGCTACGAACCGGTCTAGGACACAATTGGGGGCTCAGATTTCCAAGTGACCATCTACCACATATACTAGATACACTAACAACAGTTAAAACCAGGCCGAAAAAAACCAACAAAGGCCACATCCGACCTCATATACCTTTGTGAGATTTGAACCTGGGTGGGGCTTGAAACAACCAAACCACTTTACCAACTCACACCACATCTCATTGGTCTAACTAATATAATATTAGTTAAGTCTCACTAATAAATTAAATCGATATATTTAATGCTCCCTCTTAATGACTAAATTGGAAACACCAAGTTCTCAAAATTTTACAAACAAAATAGGACCAAGAGGTTTAGTCAATAGATTTGCATGCTACTCTATAAAAGCACAAAAGTGAAGAGAACTATCACTAGAATCAACCAATTGCCGAATGTAGTGATGATGGATCTCAATATGTTTGCGGCATGCATGAAATAAATAATTCTTCACCAACTTCCATACACCTTGATTATTACCAAAGAAGTGGAGCAGGTGTAGATGGAGGAAGTTGCAAATCAACTAGGATCTACTGTAGCCAAACTAGATTGGATAGTAGTGCAAAGGATGAAATATAATTTTCTTCTAAATTAATATATTATCTCTTTTTTTTAGGGTTAAAAAACCTAGTTTATTTTAAACCCTCATACAAACTAGGGTCATAACATTAATAATGTCATTAACAAAGTAAGACAAAAAAGGCTCATATTAGTGTCCCTTCCTTGAATCACTTTGATGTTAGAGAAATTGTGTAGATAGATACAAGCCTTTTCAGCTTTGTCTTGAGCTTCTTCCTTTCTTGGTGAATATTTCCTCCTAGGTCAAATGAAAAATGTTGAAAATAAGGTAATACTGAGAGGGGGAGGTGAATCAGTATTCTATATTCTTTTCTTTTCTAACACTTTATTACTTATTCTAATAAAGATATTCAAAGCAATCAAATCACAACACAAGTTAACACAATGCAAAGTGACACCAGATATACGTGAAAACCCTTTTGGGAGAAAACCATAGAGAAATCTTTCTTAATATAAATATTCCTAGGCACAACCTATTGGAGCACCAATCCCAAAAACAATTTTGTAGGCACCAACCTACAAGAGCACTAACCCCTTTCACTGAGCACCAACTCAGCAAGAGACACCAATCTCTTCAAAACAAAGGCACCAACCTTCTCACAAAAATCACTCTTCTATCTCTGATTTGTTGTCAACACAACGGATGATAGAACACTGCTTTATCTCCTTTCGATTCGATCTACACTTGAGTGTTTTCACTGCTATGCTTTGCCTTATACTTGCTGGATTTTTCTTTTCAATATTCTCACAAAAATCTGCTTTCAAATAGATCTACTCTTCTTTTATTTCTTCCACTTTCGAACTTACCAATTTGCCACTCGCTATGCACTTATTTATAACCCACGAAAAGCCACAAATTAAGGTTGTGACAAGTCAAATGAAAAGCTCCATTCGAACGGTCACACGTCCAAATCAGGGTCACACCTCCAAATCAGGTCGGCCAAGGTTGGGGACTATTTTAGCCTTAAAAACTAACTTGAAGCCTTTGTCATAATTATCTCTTTAAGCCCTTAGACATAGTCAGTTTATCTTCGATTCCAGGCAAAGATATGACCGTTATTTGCACGATTAATTGCTTCAATCAAATTAAATATTCTTTAATTAATTTAATTCTTGTATCGAAATACTTTGCAATCAATCAGATTCATGATTATCCTTTGACATTAGTGACAATATTTCCAACAATCTCCCCCTTTGTCATTGATGGCAACCACGCACTGAATCTAGTCCCCTTTGCTATATTGTTTCTTCTATCAGAGATCTTTTCTGTAGCTCCCCCTTTTAGTGACTCCCTCTTTTCGCACTTCTTCCCCTTTGACATCAATGGCAAAGGGACTACCTAGGAGCTAGATAATGCAATGCTTAACTCCCCCGTTAATCAATGCTTCCCTTTAGTGGCAGGAAGCAAAAGAGATTACTCCCAACTTTTCACTTAGGTATTCAAATGTGTCTTTTGGAAGTGGCTTGGTAAAAATGTCCGCTATCTGCTCTGTGGTGGCAATATATTCCAATTTTACTTGCTGCTCTGCAACTTGTTCTTTCAGGAAATGGTGTATAATTGGAATGTGCTTTGTTTTGGAATGCATCATTGGATTCTTTGAGATGTTGATAACACTAGTATTGTCGTAGTATATTGAAACTGGATGATCATATTCTACCTTGATGTCTTTACGGGTCTGCTTCATCCAAAAAATCTGAGTGCAACACAATACTGCCACTATGTACTTTGCCTCTGCTGTGGATAAGGAAATTTAATTGTGCTCTTTACTTGCCCAAGACACTAGGCTATCTCCAAGGGAAAATGCTCCTTCTCTTGTCCTTTTTTTGTCATCTAGGCATCCTGCCCAGTTTGAGTCTGTATATGCTACCAAAGTGAAATCCATCTTTGTAGGATACCACAATCCATAGTCCATGGTCCCCTTTAGATATCTGACTTGCACGTGTTTCTTTAGAAAACTTCCTGATAGCGTGCTACCATGCCCACTGCTTGCATGGTATCTGGCCTGGATGCCATTATGTCCCTGTTGACAATTTCCTCCCCGCCCCCCCCCCCCCCCAAGGGCAAATTGTCACCCCTACACTTCAGAACTTTGCTATGGTGCCAAGTTTGTGTTGTGAATCAGTTTTGGGGTCCTTAAATGAACATTTACAGCCACCCAAGTGGCCATCTACAGCGAGGTGAATTTTAGTCATGCAGAGGTTTCCAAGGAGCTTTCTTGATTACAGCGAAATGCGCAAATACAGCGAAGACATACGAGCTGTAAGTTTAGTTATTTTGTTTTTCCAAGGAATTTTTTCGGGCTATAAGAGGTGGACTATTTCTTCGGACATTCTGTCCGAGAGAAAGAGCTCTCAAAGGACTATGTAAAAGTCCTAAAAAATGACTAAGTGGTAGTCGTTCAAAGCTTATTTTCTTTGGACTTTTTGTCTGAAAGAAAGGAGAAAAGCACAGTTTAGAAGACCCGAAAGGCACCTACCCTTCGAGAAGGTCCAATTCAAAAGTCCCGAAGGGTATGTAACCCTTCAGGTTGGTTCACTTTATGGTTTTCAAGTCAAGACAAAAGTTCCAAGGGACGGCTTCAAAAAGCCTGGGTGCCCTACAATTCTTTCGAAGGACACTTTTGAACGCAGACATGCCCTTGCGGAGGGCACTTGGTCGGTGAAGTGGACCTTTTCAATTCTTCCAAAGAGCACTCCTGGAAGACAGCCGTTGCGGAGGACATCTGGGCATCGCGTATGGACATTTACAATTTCCTCGGAGGGTATGTGCCCTTGCGGGGGACACTTCAAGCACAAAGAAGACCTTGGCAAAAAATTCTGAAAGACAATTCATTTTTCCAAAGGCCACCTGTGCTTGCGGAGGGCACTTGGTTGCTGGTAGGGCTCTTTCAAAAGTTTCGAAGGGCATTATTCGGAAGCAGAAGCCCTTGCGGAGGGCACCTCCATAAAGCAAAGGACAAAAGCAAAGTTCCCGAAGGCCACTTGCCCTTTGGGAAAAAGATAGCCAAAGGAGATGAATTCCTTTGGACTTTTTGTTCGAAGGAATTCCTTCGGACAAAAAGTCTGAAGAAATTCGTGAAGATAAAAACCCGAAGAAAATAAAAAGAACAAAGGCAAAGAAGGAAATCCTTCGGAATAATTGTCAAATAGGTAATCTGTGGGAATATGAAGTCAACAAAAGTCCAAAGAAAATCAAAGGGCAAGACATAAGAGCCTAAAAGAATAAATTCGGGAAAATTGGCAAGGAAACGAATTCCTTCGGACATTTTTGTTCGAAGGAATTCGTTTCCTTGCCAATTTTCCCGAATTTATTCTTTTAGGCTCTTATGTCTTGCCCTTTCATTTTCTTTGGATTCCTTCAGACAAAAAGTCCGAAGAAATTCAGGAGGACAAAAGCCCGATAGATAAGACAAGGACGAAAGCTAAAATAAAGCCCGATTCCTAAATTAAAGCAGAACACGAGAAAAGCAAGAGAAAATACAAACAGTACTGAAGCAGAACTGAACATGGACATAAAGCATGAACAACGAATTAAAAAAACGCAAAATAAAGACAAAGGCAGGATAAACAAAGATCATGCACAAACTAACGTGACTCCAACAAAGTGAATGTGTTTAAGAAAGCAAGCACGCTTCAGTTCTGAAAACAGAGTTGTCTTGCATGATGAATAGGCAAAGCGTTGAACGTTTCAAACAGCTAGAAATTCCATGCACACACTCTCGTTTGCTTGAAACATTCTAACGGTTCAAACCTAATTCTTAATTTGGCATTTGCATTGATTTCATGCAAAGGGAAGACTTTCAAACGTTCTAGCAGTTCGAGTGAATTTGACTACTCTTGTTTTAGAGTTGATTAGTTTTCAAGTCAAGACATCTATTCATAGATTTCATGCATCCAAAGCTTTTCTTTTTCTTCTTCTTTTTTCAATGCCAAGGATTCTTCATATAAGACAACTAGGTATAAGCCAAGAAAAAACAAATTTGAAACACTCATGCGATGCAATTTGGACTTAGGCTAATGAACAGTTAACTTCTCATTTTTTCAACGGCAATCTCTTGGCTTCTTGTAAATATTTATATTAATGGCTTTTCAGCCTTATAAAATCCATCCCTTTTGGTAAGACCAGACTCTACCATTGGTGAGTTGTGTAACCTCTTCAATCAATAAGATTGTAATTTTAGATTTTAAATGCTGGCATAATGTACATTCATTCAACAATTTGCATACGTGGTAGATTTCTCTCTTCCCAAAGTCTGATTCGTACCTAGTTGCTAGCTCATCATGTTATGCAGGGCATGTTCAGTGTTTTATATTTCTTTTGCTGATGCTGTAAGTGGATGTTAGGTGGCTATGAAGTGTCTTGTATCAGACCTCTCTCCATCATTTTTCTTACGTTTTTGTCATTGGATCAAACCTTCTCATGAAATACTTCTGCATAGTGATCAATTGAAATCAAAGGTCTTCTTTTTCCCTTTGATTCAGTGTTCAAAGTTCCAAGTAGAGTGGATCAACATTCTGGTGTATCACCATCATTAGGTAGGATATCTGTTTCAAGTTTATTTCTCCCTTTTCCATGGTAGATCCGCAACACAGAGTAGAGATCCGCATTGATACATCTTACAAGAACCAACGTTCTCTAGAGGTTTTTCTCACCTTTGAGGCACCCACCCTCATGAGAAGATCTTATTGTTTTAATCGGAGAGAGGATTAGCCATTTCAACACGTCTTCAATTCAGGGTGCAACTCCAGGTTGACAATAGTTTTTAGCACATCCGTTGGGACCACGAAAAAGTTCTTTGCATAGAGTTTTTGCCGCAGCAGAGGATATTCATCTATATTCAGTTGCAAAGTTCATAACATCATTTAGGGAATTTGTTCATGCCAAAGGTTACCACAAGATCAACAAGTAAAAGTATTTCTTTTGAATTTGTAACTTATAAAAGAGCAAGGTCTAGGAGGGCAAATCCATATCCTCAAAGGGAATATTTACCTCCCCCTCATCCTATCGTTCTAAACACTGCAATCCCCACCATCTAGATGGCTATTAAAAATCAAGTGTTTGCTCCATTCAATAGGGGAAGTCCACTGAATCTAGCACAGTTAGACGACATCCCTGTATCTGCCCTCAAAAGAATTCCATTCTTCTCAGGAGAAAATCAAACAACCCCTATTGAGCATATCCAAGATGTGGCTAATCTTTGTTCAGTTCATAATGTTGTTGAGGATAATGTTGCTATTAGATTGCTTGCTGCTTCTTTCAAAGAAAAAGCATTACAGTGGTATAAAACCCTATCATTTAGATCCATTTCCACCTGTGATGAATTGGATGCAGCCTTAGTCAAGCAGTTTGAAGACAAATCTGATCACTTATCTTTAGCTGAGCAAATAACTTTCATGCAGAGAGCTCCTCATAAGTTCATGTCTGATATTAATTTCAGATTCCAGAAGACATGGACCAGGATACCGGTTCTGATTAGGCCATCCCTTGAATATGCATTTTTGTATTTTTTGAAAGCTCTTAATTCTGACATTAGTGTGATGATATAATCAATGGGTGGTACTGCTTTACCAGATGCTTATGAAGTTGTAATAAAGACAAAAAATAGTTTGATACAAGTAGGTAAGCTTTCTCCAAGACCTCCACTACCCATATTTCCAGAAATAAGTTTTGTACCAGCCCCTCAAGTTTCTCAAATTACATCCTTAGCCCTTATTCTAGCACCTCAAGTTCCTATTGCAACTCCTACTAGTCAAGCTAGTGAGAGGAGAGTTGAAAAGTTTGCTACAATCTTTTGGAAATGAAATAGTACAGCTCAAAAGACATCAATTTCAGTCAAATAGGCCGTATCAACAACAAAATCAGAACAACTATCAGTCCTTCAAAAATCAAAGGTCTTCTTATCAGGTTTTCAGAGAAAATAGACCACCTTATCAAGCACAAGGAGCCATAACTCCAGCTATAAGCCATATGTTGCTCTTGATCCGAATGCTCTTTCCACTTCAAAAGCCATTATTTCAGCCCTACCTCAAATTAATTTGGTGCAGGATTCAGGTTGGTAGTCCTCAAATCTCAATGATGCTCAAAACCAAGTCTTGGTATCACAGAATATCACCATGCCACAGATGACACAAGAAGAGGTCTCTTTTGAAGGAGGTCAATATCAAGATACAAGGATGACATCACAAGGAGTGACTTATCAATTCAGAGTAGCCCGATGCTATTAATGTAAATTGGCAGGTCGATGATCATGTTGCTTTTACTCAGGTTGTTAAAACTAACGATTCAAGTAGTCAAGTTGCAGCTATAACCTATCAGAGAATTAAAAGCGCTGTCGAGGAAGTCGAAGCGGTAGCAAATACTTCAACTGCTCTTAATATTGTTGCTCAAAGTACAAAAGAGCAGCTTGTTGCTCCTACAACCCAAAAAAATCAGAATATAGAGGTTAGTAAAGTGCAACAAATACCTCTAATTCGTGAACGACAAGTACCACAGAAAGCGCAATCAAATGTTAGTGCATCTCAGTTTAGTATTGTAGATCAAATGAAGAAGTCTAACATCAACATTAGCATGTGGGATTCTCTTTCAATTCTAGGGTAAAAGGATAAACTAATTCAAGAATTTTCAATGCTTGAATTGTCTCCAAAACCGTTTGAGAAAGGTGTTGTCTTGACAAATTCAGATCAGCGAACTAAGCAACAGGGGCAGCAAGGAGATAAGATGTCAAAGGTGGACAAAACTGAGGTAAAAATGAAGAAAACTCCTCTTTTTAATATTTTTTTGATAGTGGGTGATACTTTGGTTCATAATTCTATGGTGGATAGTGGAGCTAACAGTATAGTAATGCCCAAACAGATTGCAGATAAGCTCGACCTTGTTTATGAGTCAAATACTAAAGGGGTATTGCAATTGGATGGTTCACCAGCAAAGACGGTAGACATTATCAAAGATTTGAAATTGACATTACATGCTTGTCCTACCGTTACTATTCAGCAGGATGTTGTAGTGGTTGACTTGCCTCCTTATTTCGCTGTGCCTTTCAAGGGACTTCACCTCAAAGATTGGAAGATATTTATCAGTTGATTGGACCTATTTGCTGTTCAGAACCAGATATGGTACAAAGGTACCAATTCATTCAGAGCCTATTGCACGTTTTCATATGGAGCCTTATACGCCAAATGTGGTCAATGCAAATTGTATCATCTCAGATGAAATATTACAAACTAGTGATGTAGAAAAGGACTCGCCTTTGGATGGAGTTTCAGATTTGTTTCTTCATGAGTGGGCTTCCACCTTGCATGAACATGATCCCTACAAGCTGATTGAAGAGGAAAGTCTTGGTGTGTATTGTCTTCATGAGAACGATGCACCAATTCTAGCCATGGTCAAAGAAGACGAATGTAATGAAGGCTTGTGGCAATTGTACTTTGATGGATCAATAAATAAACATAGAATCGGAGCTGAAATGATGTTTATTTCTCCTACAGATCAAAGGTATTTCTCTTCTATTAAATTTTAGTTTGGTTGTTCAAACAACGTTGCTGAATATGAAGCACTAGTTCATGGTTTGCAGTGGGCTAGGAAGATGAAAGTAAATTGTTTGCAAGTGTTTGTTGATAGTGAACTTGTAGTCCACCAAGTAAGAGGTTTGAATAAATACAACAATCTATTGCTTAAATCTACAGACACAGAGTTTGGGATTTACTTGAAGATTTTCAGGGTTTTAATATTTAGGCATTACCAAGAGATAGGAATAAACATGCTGATAGGTTGGCTGCTGTTGGGGCACAATTTGATATTCTAGCTGATGTAAAAAGTGACATTATTCAGTCACATATAAAGATAGTTGTAAGGCCTTCTGTTCCGGATAACCGAGAGAATTGATGGTGTTTGAAAATGACAATAAAATTGTGAGATTTTTACAGGAAGACGCTGAGTTTTATTTAATAAATCAGTTGAAACACTTACAACAGTATGGTGATCAGATTGTACAACTGAAAACTAATAAGCTATCCAAGGGATTGGTCACTTTTGAAAATATTTTCAGTGAAGATGATGAGCTAAAAAAAGAGAAATCATCCTTGTCAACAAAGGAAGAGCACTATGCCAATGTAGAGATTGGAGCTGGTAAAATTTTGAAATTGGGTAAGGTATGCACTCCACAAAAGAAAACATTCATTGATTTATGCACAAGTTTTGCTGATATATTCGCATTGCATATAGTGATCTCAAAGGTTTTGATCCAAGTTTGGCTCAACATACTATTGAGTTAAAAGACGAAACTAAACCAGTGAGACAAAAACAAAGGCCAATCAATCCAAAGCTTGAGCTTTTGATGAAAGCTGAGCTTCACAAGCTCATAGAATCAGTTATATTTCCAATCAAGCACTCAACTTGGGTGGCGAACCTCGTTCCAGTACGAAAAAAGATTGGTGAGATTCGTTTGTGTTGATTTCCATGATTTAAACAGAGCTTTGCTTAAAGACCACTATCCATTGCCATCAATGGAACAAATTTTACAGCTTGTTGCAGGTTCAGAGAGGTTTTCCTTGTTGGATGGATATAGTGGTTACAATTGGATTTTGGTCAAAGAAGAGGACTAATTCAAGACAACCTTCCCGACTAAGTGGGGGACATTTGCATGCATAAAGATGCCATTCGGTTTGTCTAATGCTGGAGCAACTTTTCAGAGAGCCATGGATATGGCCTTCCAAGGCCTTCTTAATAGGTTTGTGCTTGTTTATTTGGATGATATAATAATGTTTTCAAAAGATGCGGAAGATCACATGGTTCATCTCAAACAAGTTTTTGAAAGGTGTAGACAATTTGGGATATCTCTAAATCCCAAAAAGTGTGTATTTTCAGTTCATGAAGGTAAGCTTCTTGGACATGTTTCAAAGCACGGTTTAAACATAGATTTTGAAAGGATTCAATCCATTCTTGCACTCTCCTTGACTAAGAGCAAAAAGGCTTTGCAAAGTTTCTTGGGTAAAATCAATTTTACAAGGAGATACATTTTAGATTTCGCTACTGTAGCTAAACCACTTACAACAATGTTAAAGAAAAATCAGAACTTCCGCTGGTCCAAGGAGGGAGTAACAGGGTTTGAAGATGTTAAGAAAACTATAGCAAGTGCTCCTACGCTTTTGAATCCAGATTTTACGAAAGATTTCATTCTGTATACGTATGCTAATGTGGACACCATTTTAGGCATTCTCATGCAGCAAAATCATGAAGATTTGGAGCAACCAATAAGTTTCTACAACCAAGGCTTGGAGAAGTATGAGACAAGGTATTCTTTTATTGAAAAACATGTCCTTTCATTTATAATATCTCTGAAGAAATTTAGGCACTTGTCTAATAATAAAATACATCTAATGTTTGCTCATCCAAGCATCAAAGAATTTCTTTTGAACAAAGACATAAATGAGAAGAGAGCTGGTTGGATAACCAAGGTAATGGAATATGACGTGGAAATTAATGTTACAATGCTGGTTAGAGGCAAAGGACTTTGTGAGCAACTAGCTCAGGGTTTGCAAGAAATTAATGAAGCTGTTTTAGTGTCAAATGATGAAGAAATTGTTGCTGTTCACACCTCACCTTCCAGCTGGTTTTGTGATTTGGTAAGCTATCTGCAAGATGGTTTTTACCCTTCTCACCTAAGTGCTTCAAAAAGAAGGTATTTCAGATTGCAATCAATTCCATTCTTACTTGTTGACGGTGTTTTGTTCAAAAAGGATATTAATGGAATGTTACTAAGGTGTGTGGAACCAAGCCAAACTCAAAGATTACTTGAAGAATTCTATGATGGACAGGTGGAGAACACTTTTTCGCAAGAACTACAGCACTTAAAATCATGAGAGGTAGGTACTATTAGCCTACTATATTTGGCGATTGCCATACATGGGTTAGGAAGTGCAAACAATGTGTTATGTTTGTAGGAAAAGTTAAACCTGCAGCCCTGCCCTTTCAGCCAATTGCAGTGGATCAACCTTTTGTCCAGTGGGGATTGGACTTTATTGGTCTCGTTAATCCTCCTTCGAGTTTAGGGCATAAGTGGATTCTAATAGCTACGGATTACTTCACACGTTGTACGGAAGCAATTGCATTGAAAGAAGCAAACGAAACTAACGTTCTTGATTTCTATGAATGTTTGCTTACTAGGTTTGGAGTTCCTTCAACCATTATTTCTGACAATGCAATGGCTTGATCGGGATCTAGGATCAGTTAATGGGCTGTAAAACAGGGAGTTTATCTCAACACTTCATCGAACTATTATCCACAAGGAAATGGCCTTGCTAAATCTACAAACAAGAACCTCTTAAGGATCATACGAAGGACTATTGAGGACAATCAGAGGTCATGGCATCTCAAGTTGAAGTCAGCTCTATGGGCTGATAGGATCACCTACAAGAGGTCAACAACCAACTCTCCATACAAGCTAGTCTATGGTAAGGAAGCAAGGTTACCTACTTCTCTTGAGTTTTCCGCTTTAGAACTAATGCATCAACTTGAGTTGTTGGAGAATGAGCCTATGGAAATCAGATATGCAGAGCTTATAGAGTTGGAAGAGACAAGAAATCAATCCATGCTAGCCATGGAAAGTTATCAGGCACAGGTGAAAAGAATGTTTGACAAAGGAGCTTCCTCACGAAGCTTCAATGACAGAGATTTGGTCCTCAAGTGGGATGAGGATTGAGCCAAACCAGTTAGGCACACAAAATTTGATTCCTTTTGGAGTGGCCCATACACGATTTCCAACTGCAAATCCCACAATGCCTTCCAACTTACCAAGATGGACGGCTAAGAGCTTCCAATCCCAGTCAATGGCATACATTTGAAACATTTTTATTGAAGAGCAAAGCTCTATGTACATAGTTGTTTTTGCTTTCCTCCAAGTGTTGTTCAAGCACAGTAGTTTGTTTCAGTTCTGTTCAATAAGTGCTTGTTTGCACATTTGCTTCTTAGTTAGTTTTTCTACTTGTTGACGTAGTGGATTGCACCTTTGACAGGACACTGAGCTCCTGTCTTCTACGCGTCACAATGGAAACTCCCCTCTTGCCTGTGGGCCTGACAAAACTGGGGAGAGAGTCTCTAGATTAGGGCTAGGTCCCTTTGATATATCTCTGAGGTCTTGGATTTCCTACTGCTAACAAATTAATAAAAAGGGGGGGTTGAAAAGGGAGAAAGATGCTGAAAACAGAACCTAAACTAAACGGTGATACATCAAAAAAGTTGATCTACTTAGCTTGAACATATACTTTCCACCAAGAACAAGCTGATATACACTTCATTTGATATGAGGAACTCTTCTACATCAGTGAGCTTTGGGTCCTCTGGAGATACAGAGAAGAAGAACTATCAGAGGTGTTCTGAGACACACTATGGCAGCCTGTTCACATACACCTATACTCTGCTGCAGACACTTCTAGCAGACCTGCAAAAGAAGAAACTTCACAATACACTGGACATGCTGGAATTGTTCTGTGAAAGCATAAGGAAAATGAATTAACACGAAACAAAAACATAGACATATACGAAAGTGAAAGCTCAAATAGAGGTAAAAATGCTGTCTTGATTCAAGTTCAATTCTGGTAGAGCTCCGCCTTACAAGCCAAGAGATTTTTGGGCAGAGCTTTGTCTTACAGGCTAAGACATATCCTTCTCAAAATGAGAAGTTTACAATATATAGAGAAGAAGAAAAGATTTTGGCACTTTTGGAAAAGACTTTGGCACTTTTGGAAAAGACTTTGGCGCCCATTTTTACAAGTGGCCCATGTGCGTTGAGAGCATCAGGAAGAGAAAACGTTGAAAGAGAATGTTGTGTTGGTTGTCAGTCTTGACTTTGGCGTCCAAACATTAATGTGAAAGCATGCGCCGCACCTCCTTTTCTGCAAACAAGACTGCTCCTTTAAAATATTCATGCGGTTTGTCTGCTCATAAATGCAAAATGGAGAAAAACGGGTTGCGCTGTTCACTGTTCACGGCCCTTGATGACCACTTGGCAGGCACTTTTCCAACCGCTGGAGTAACTCCTTGAGTCGACACCTTTCTTTGCCACTTGCATTGTTTTGTTTGTTTCTGCACTTTGTCTCTTCCTGGCTTTGTCTTTTTTGGCTCCTTCGGCCCTCGGGGGCTATCTTCCCAGCCTTGTTGGCTCCTTGTGCTCTTCTCTAGCGGTTCTTCCTTTTGGCCTTAAGGCCTTTGAATGCATTCGGGTCTGCGCTCAAGCCTTTAAAGATCAACGGCTAGTTTGTTGCCCTGAATTTGATGGCTTCGGTGACGTCACCGGTCGTCTGGATTCCAACGGCTAGTTCATGGTGCTTAATCTTGACGTCTTCGGGCCCGTCACCCTTCTTAGTAATTCCTTCGGCTTTTTTCCTTGGCTTCGGCTTTTTGCTTCCTTTCCTTCGGGCTTTTGAGAAAGGTCATTTTGGCAGCCGAGAGTCCCTTGCAAGGGCACGTGCCTTTCGGGGTCCTTCAGGGTCCTTGCTCTTTAAATCCTTCAGACAAAAGGCCGAAGGAATTCCTTTGGACATTTTGTTCGAAGGAAATCTTCTTTTGGCTTTTCTTGCTTACCGCTTTCTGTCGGGCTTTTCTTTTGGTCATTTTTCCCGCAGACAAAATGTCCGCAAGAATTATTTCGATCACTTACTTTGACCTTCGGAATCCTTCTTCGGGGTTTTTTTCCATGGCTCTTTCTCTGAAATTCTTCGGACTTTTTCTCCGAAGGAATCCCTTCAGACAAAAGTCCGAAGGAAATCATTTCCTGCTTTTGCCTTAGTCTTTTTTTATTGCCGCGGGATTTTCTTCTGAAGGATTTATTTGGATAAAATGTCCGAAGGAATCCAACTTTTCTGCCTTGAACAGTTTTTCCGAAGAAAAACTTAACCTTTCGGCCTTCTCTTTGATCCCTTTGCAGGTGTTCCCTGCTCTCCGCAAGGGCACTTGGGTCCGAAACTGGCCTCTGCAAGAGCGCTGAAATGGTCCCTTTTATGCTTGACTGCCCTCCGCAAGGGCACTTGGGTCCGAAACTGGCCTCTGCAAGAGCGCTGAAATGGTCCCTTTTATGCTTGACTGCCCTCCGCAAGGGCACTAGTCCTTCAGGTGACTCTCTTGAACTTTCTGATTAAACCGTTAATTGAACCAACTGGTTGAACCAACAATGGTTCAACGGTTCAATGGTTCAATGGTGCGTCCTACTCATTCAATTGACTGTTTGAACCACCCGCTTCGAACCATCTAATTGAACCCTTTGATTGAACCAAATGTTGAACCAAACTGACTGAACCAATCACTTGAACTGACTGATTGAACCAAGGCATTAAACCAACTAAGTGAACCAACCGATTGAACCAATTCAATGGTTCAAAGTTCAAATTTCTTAACTATTGGAAAGATCATGTCGTTGAACCTCGACGTTGAACCACTTTTACAACCTTAAGGAAAAGTGTCTTGAATCATTTTTTCACTCTCTTTCCTTGTGAATTTCTTTGGACAAACTGTCCAAAGAAGCTTTGTAAAAGTCCTTTCATTCTTTGAAATGGTTCATCTTCTGTCGAAAGACTTGTGCAACCAAAATTCAACTGGCTCAGAACAACAAGGGAAGAAGGGGACCGATTTTGGCCTACTGGACCAAAAATGGTCAACAAATTGATGACTCCCAGGGGAAGCATGCCTGCTATGCTTAAAAACCAGTTGCCTTAAAGTCCATTGGGCACGGAGTCAGAACGCAACTTGAAAAAGGTTAGCAACAGCGCCGATAGATCCAAGAATCAATCATGAAGCTTTTACCCCAAACACAAAGGAAAACACACACAAGGCTAAAAACCCTACTTCTGCAAACAGCACTTAGGGAAAACAGGGAAAGAAAACTGAAAGCAAACTACTATATACAACTAACCAAGTATATTTGCCTCCCTCCTGGATCAAAGGGAAAATTTCTTAGGTCTCCTTCCTGGCAAGAAAACTTATGATGCCAAACAAGTGGCTGAATGGAATGGAGATTTGGTGACCTGCTCCTCATGCCTGCCACTTCAATTGGCTTGCATCTGAGTGGATCAGAGTCAAACATGCTTCCAACATATATGTACTCTTCTTGTTCTTGGAAGTTTGTCGAATGCTGGCTCTTCATGCCGGTGTGTTTCATCAAGAAATTCATGGTTGTTGGCTCATCACCATAAGCCCTTTGATATGCATAGTCCCTTTGCAGTGGACCATGGTTTAACCTGTTCCCTTCTGCCTCATTGGAGACCCTGTCAAACTCATCCTCTGCTCCCTCATGGCTTTCTTGAAGAAGGGTGACTGTTTTGATGTCTGAAATGGAATCACACCCTGATTGCTCATCCCATAGAACATCACCTTCTAGTTCAAGGTTCTCTTCTTCAAAGTCTGACTCAAGATGGTCCAGCTTCTCCTTTTCCTGCTTAAGGATCAGAGTCTCTAGTTTTTCAAAGACATCCTCCTGATCCTCCTCCAACTTAGGCTCTTCGGCATAGTCATCCTCCTCATCAAAGCAACAAGGAAGTTCATCAAACAAGGGAGGAGAGAGCTCACCATGCTTACGTTCCTCTTCGTATTGCTGGAAATCTGCATGTATGCATGACCCGCGTCTTCTCCATTGTTGATGATGTCTTCAGAGGGAGCATCCATGATGATTTTCTCTTCATTGTCGCTCATGATAGCCTCCTGGATAGCTGCAAATTGGATCTTTTGCTCTTCACTCGCCTCCTGCAAAACAGGTTCCTCCCTGAGAAGGGATGAAGTGGAAGGCTGAAGATTAAACCCATGTGGAAGAGGAGGCAGTCCCTGAGCTAGAATCGAATGATTCTCCTCTTTCCACTTGGCCAGCACTTCATCTATATTAGATGTGGTCTGATATTTCTCTTGGAGGTGTGTACATGGGGTGTGTTCAGGGATGGAATCTGCTGTTTGGTCTGAACTGTCCATCACACATTGGCTGAGGAATCTCGCTTTAGACTCCAACTTTGCAATTCTTCTGTATATATTTTCTTGGAAGAGCCTTTCTTGAAGGTCACAATCATCATCACGATGAGTAGGAGCAGCTTCATCTTCTTCGAGGTTTTGAATAAAACCTTTCTCTTCCTTCTTCCTGCCCCATGATTCCATTGTTTGATTCCAACTCATGACCTTGGGATTGAAATTTTCCCTTTGTGAACAGGGAACAACTTTATCTTCTTCAAGGTCCTGAGCTGGTTCATGATTTTCCCTCTTCCAACTTGGAATCTGGAGATCATACTAAGAGACTTGAGGAAGTTGGTCAAGGTTAGGAAGGGTCTGCTGATGTACAGGAAGAGCTGCTTCAGGAGAGATGCGCTGGTTCATGGTATCCCCTTCAAAGGAGGATTTGCAGTCTAAGGCATTGAGAAGAATCATCTCCCTGAGGGGGTGCTCTAATGCCCTTTGATGTTTGAAGGCTAGGCGCACGGGGTTAAGAGCAGGAGTGATTAACGCATCAGATGAGCTAGAGTGAGCAAGTGCTATCTGGTAGAAAAGATTTGGTGCACAAGAGGGGGCTTTCTTTAGAATAGGAGGGGGCACACAAGGCTGATTGCCTTGAATGAATGGACTCCAATTTGCTACCTCCTCCATGGATCGCAAGGCCTGAGCTTGCCTAAACAAACACTCCTCTTTGTACATAAGCTCTTGCTGATATCTATACTACTCATCTAAACTGTCTATCTCCATCACCTACTTTTTAAACTCCAGTGCTACTTCCCTTATTGTTGAAGGGCAACTAGGAGAGCTGTTTGAGGTGATTCCATGAACATCTTGAGCTTGATCAAAGTTATATGAAGAAAAACAAAGTCCATGATTCTTAGAAATGGGATTATACATACAAAAAATGAGATTTCTTGATGGCACCTGCACTGCTTAACCAGCTGATTCAACTCGGAGTCACCATTGGTGTTGATAAAAAGCCTCAAAAGGCTGGTTGGTTGAAGAACACACCAAAATTCTTCAACTCTTTGGATAAGACTAGTTGGTCCCACCGAGCGTGCCAAAAACTGTTGACGCAGTGGATTGCACCCTTGATAGGACACTGAGCTCCTGTCTTCCACGTGTCACAATGGAAACTCCCCTCTTGCCTGTGGACCTGGCAAAACTAGGGGGAGAGTCTCTAGATAAGGGCTAGCTCCCTTTGATGTATCTCTGAGGTCTTGGATTTCCTACTGCTAACAAATAAATAAAAAGGGGGGTTGAAAAGGGAGAAGGATGTTGAAAACAGAACCTAAACTAAACGGTGATACACCAAAAAAGTTGATCTACTTAGCTTGAACATACACTTTCCACCAAGAACAAGCTGATATACACTTCATTTGATATGAGGAACTCTTCTACATCAGTGAGCTAGGGGTCCTCTGGAGATACAAGGAGGAAGAACTATCAGAGGTGTTCTGAGACACACTATGACAGCCTGTTCACATACACCTAAACTCTACTGCAGACACTTTTGGCAGACCTGCAAAAGAAGAAACTTCACAATACACTAGACATGCTGGAATCATTCTGTGAAAGCAGAAAGAAAATGACTTAACACAAAACAGAAACATAGACATATACGAAAGTGCAAGCTCAAATAGAGGTAAAAATGTTTTCTTGATTCTAGGTAAAATCCGGCAGAGCTCCGCCTTACAAGCCAAGAGATTTTTGGGCAGAGCTTTGCCTTACAAGGTAAGACATCCTTCTCAAAATGAGAAGTTTATAATATATAGAGAAGAAGAAAAGACTTTGGCGCCCCTTTTTTACAAGTGGCCCATGTGCATTGAGAGCATCGGGAAGAGAAAACGTTGAAAGAGAATGTTGTGTTGGCTGTCAGTCTTGCCTTTGGTGTTCAAACATTAATGTGAAAGCATGGGCCGTGCCTCCTTTTCTACAAACAAGACTGCTCCTTTAAGATATTCATGCGGTTTGTTTGCTCATAAATGCAAAATGGAGAAAAACGGGTTGCACCGTTCACTATTCACGCCCATTGATGACCACTTGGCAGGTACTTTTCCAACCACTAGAGTAACTCCTTGAGTCGACACCCTCCTTTGCCACTTGGACTGTTTTGTCCATTTCTGCACTTTGTCTCTTCCTGGCTTTGTCTTTTCTGGCTCCTTTGGCCCTCGGGGCCTATCTTCCCAGCCTTGTTGGCTCATTGTGCTCTTCTCTCAGCGGTTCTTCCTTTTGGCCTTAAGGCCTTTGAATGCATTCGGGTCAGCGCACAAGCCTTTAAAGATCAATGGCTAGTTTGTTGCCCTGAATTTGACGGCTTCGGGGACGTCACCGGTTGTCTGGGTTCTAACCGCTAGTTCATGGTGCTTAATCTTGACGTCTTCGAGCCCGTCACCCTCCTTAGCAATTGCTTCGGCTTTTTGCTTCCTTTCCTTCGGGCTTTTGAGAAAGGTCCTTTTGGCAGCAGAAGGTCCCCCGCAAGCGCACCTGCCCTTCGGGGTCCTTCAGACTCCTTGCTCTTTAAATCCTTTGGACAAAAGTCCGAAGGAAATCTTTCTTTTGTCTTTTCCCACTTACCGCTTTCTGTTGGGATTTTCTTTTGGCCATTTTTCCCGCGGACAAAATGTCCGCAAGAATTATTTCGATCACTTACTTTGACCTTCGGAATCCTTCTTCGGGTTTTTTTCCCACGGCTCTTTCTCCGAATTTCTTCGGACTTTTTGTCCGAAGGAATCCCTTCGGACAAAAGTCCGAAGGAAATCATTTCCTGCTTTTGCCTTAGTCTTTTTTTATTGCCGCGGGATTTTCTTCTGAAGGATTTCTTCGGACAAAATGTCCGAAGGAATTCCTTCGGGCATTTTGTCAGAAGAAATTCTGCCTTTGCTTGCCTTGAACAAATCCGAAGGAATTCCAACTTTTCTGCCTTGAACAATTTTATTGAAGAAAAACTTACCCTTTCGGCCTTCTCTTTGATCCCTTTGCAAGTGTTCCCTGCCCTCCGCAAGGGCACTTGGGTCCGGAACTGCCCTCCACAAGGGTGCTGGAATGGTCCGTTTTATGCTTGACTGCCCTCCACAAGGGCACTGGTCCTTTGGGAAACTCTCTTGAACCTTCTGATTGAACCGTTGATTGAACCAACCGGTTGAACCAACAATGGTTCAATGGTGCGTCCTACTCATTCAATTGACCGTTTGAACCACCCGCTTCGAACCATTTGATTGAACCCTTTAATTGAACCAAACGTTGAACCAAACCGATTGAACCAATCACTTGAATTGACTGATTGAACCAACTGAGTGAACCAACCGATTGAACCAATTCAATGGTTCAAACTTCAAATTTCTTAATTATTGGAAAGATCATGTCGTTGAACCTCGACGTTGAACCACTTTTCCAACCTTAAGGAAAAGTGTCTTGAATCATTTTTTTGCTCTCTTTCCTTGTGAATTTCTTCGGACAAACTGTCCGAAGAAGCTTTGTAAAAGCCCTTTCATTCTTTGAACTGGTTCATCTTTTGCCGAAAGACTTGTGCAACCAAAATTCAACTGGCTCAGAACAGCAAGGGAAGAAGGGGACCGATTTTGGCCTGCTGGACCAAAAATGGTCAACACTACTTTCGTGTTTTTTCCTTCTTTTTTGATGGAGAAAGGTTACTTCAGCCAAGGTTAGGAGGAGATTTTCAATCAGAACCGTTTGGGAGTTCGAATAGCATCGATATGGCCTCAGTTCTCTAGCATAGAAGGCATGTTTCTCAGCAGAGTCACCAAAATTGTTGACAATTTTGCCCCCCATAGGGCAAATTGTCACCCCTACACTTGAGAACTTTGCTATGGTGCCAAGTTTGTCTTGTGAATCAGTTTTGGAGTCCTTAAATGAACATTTACAGCCACCCAAGGGGCCATCTAAGCCAGGTGAATTTTAGTCATGCAGAGGTTTCCAAGGAGCTTTCTTGATTACAGCCAAATGTGCAAATACAGCCAAGACATACAAGCTGTAAGTTTAGTTATTTTGTCTTCCCAAGAAAAATTTTCGGGCTATAAGAGGTGGACTATTTCTTCGGACATTCTGTCCAAGAGAAAGAGCTCTCAAAGTACTGTGTAAAAGCCCAAAAAAATGAGTAAGTGACAGTCGTTCAAGGCTTATTTTCTTTGGACTTTTTGTCCGAAAGAAAGGAGAAAAGCACAGTTGAGAAGACCAGGGCACTTGCCTTTCAGGAAGTTACAATTCAAAAGTCCCGAAGGGTATGTAACCCTTCGGGTTGGTTCACTTTATGGTTTTCAAGTCAAGACGAAAGTTACAAGAGACAGCTTCAAAAAGCCCGGGTGGCCTACAATTCTTTCGAGGGACACATTTGAAGGCAGATATGCCCTTGCGGAGGGCACTTGATCGGTGAAGTGGACTTCCGAAGGGCACTCCTAGAAGACATAGCTCTTGCGGAGGACATCTGGGCATTGCGTAGGGATATTTACAATTTCCTCGAAGGGTATGTGACCTTGCGAGGGACACTTCAAGCACGAAGAAGACCTTGGCAAAAAAGTTCGAAAGACAAAATTCATTTTTCCGAAGGACACTTGCCCTTGCGGAGGACACTTGGTTGGTGCCAGGACCCTATCAAAAGTTCCGAAGGGCATTATTGGGAAGTAGAAGCCCTTGCAGAGGGCACCTCCATAAAACAAATGACAAAAGCAAAGTTCCCGAAGGGCACTTGCCCTTCGAGGAAAAGATAGCCGAAGGAGACGAATTCCTTCGGACTTTTTGTATGAAGGAATTCCTTAGGACAAAAAGTTTGAAGAAATTTGGGAGGATAAAAACTCGAAGAAAATAAAAAGAACAAAGGCAAAAAAGGAAATCCTTTGGAATAATTGTCAAACATGTAATCTGCGGGAATATGAAGTCAACAAAAGTACAAATAAAATCAAAGGGCAAGTCATAAGAGCCTAGAAGAATAAATTCGGGGAAATTGGCAAGGAAACGAATTCCTTCGGACTTTTTGTTTGAAGGGATTCCTTCGGACAAAAAGTCCGAAGAAATTCGGGAGGACAAAACCCTGATAGAAAAGACAAGGATGAAAGCTAAAATAATGCCCGATTTCCAAATTAAAGCAAAACATAGGTAAAGCCAGAGAAAATACAAACAGCGCTAAAGCAAAACTGAACATGGACATAAGCATGAACAACGAATAAAACAAACCCAGAATAAAGACAAAGGCAGGATAAACAAAGATCATGCACAAAGTAATGTAAGTGACTCCAACGAAGTGAACACGTTTAAGAAAGCAAGCACCCTTCAGTTCTGAAAATAGAGTTGTCTTGCATGATGAACAACAAATCATTGAACGTTTCAAACAGTCAGAAATTCCATGCATGCACTCTCGTATACTCGAAACGTTCCGGCGGTTCAAACGTAATTCTTAATTTGGCATTTGCATTGCTTTCATGCAAAGGAGAGACTTTCAAACATTCCAGCAGTTCGAGTGAATTTGACTACTCTTGTTTTAGAGTTGATTAGTGTTCAAGTCAAGACATCTATTCGTAGATTTCATGCATCCAAAGCTTTTCTTTTTTTTTCAACGCCAAGGATTCTTCATGTAAGACAACCAGGTATAAGCCAAGAAAAGGCAAATTTGGAACACTCATGCAACACAATTTGGATTTGGGCTAATGAAGAATTAACTTTTTTTTTCAACGCCAATTTTTTGGCTTATTGTAAATTTTTATATTAATGGCTTTTCAGCGTTGTAAAATCTATCCCACTCTTGGTAAGACCAGACTCTTGCATTGGTGAATTGTGTAACCTCTTCAATCAATAGAAGGAATGTACTTTCATATTTCAAGTGCTGGCATAGTGTACATTCATTCAACAATTTGTATATGTGGTAGATTTCTCTCGCTTCCCAAATTCTGATCTGTACCTAGTTGCTAGCTCATCATGTTATGCAGGTCATGTTCAGTGTTTTATATTTATTTTGCTGAAGTTGTAAGTGGATGTTAGGTGGCTGTGAAGTGTCTTGTATCATACCTCTATCATTTTCCCTCACGTTTTTGTCATTGGATCGAACCTTCTCATGAAATATTTATGCATAGTGATCAATTAAAATCAAAGGTCTTCTTTTTTCCTTGTTTGATTCAGTGTTCAAGGTTCCAAGTAGAGTGGATCAACATTCTGGTGTATCACTGTCATTAGGTAGGATTTCCCTTTCAAGTTTCTTTGTTCCTTTTCCATGGTAGATTCGCAACACAGAGTAGAGATCCGCATTGATACATCTTACAAGAACCAGCTTTCTCTAGAGGTTCTTTTCACCATTGACGCACGCACCCTTGTGGGAAGATCCCATTGTTTCAACCGGAGAGAGGATTAACCATTTCAGCACGTCTTCAATTCAGGGTGCAACTCCAGGTTGACAACAGTACCAAAGACTGCCAATCATTGATCTGTATTGGGCGATACATCATCCTTACTCAACTTGTTTCCTGTAGCCTTAGGCGTGCCAACTAGTGCACAGTTTTCCATTTGAAAATTTTTCAACATTTCCTTATCATATTGGTTTGGGAGATGAATATTCCTTTACTGGACTGAGATATTTGCAGTCCAAGAAAGAATGATAGCTCACCAAGCATGGACATCTCAAATTCCTTCTGCATGTCTTCGGCGAATCCTTTGGACAACGTCTCACTATCTCCTCCAAAGATTATATCATCAACATAAACTACAACAATTAACTGATGCTCACCTTCAGTTTTGATGTACAAATTGTTGTCGGCAAATCCTCTATTGAATACCTGGTCTTGTAGATACTTGTCAAGTCTTGAATACCAAGCTCTGGTTGCTTGCTTCAATCCATACAATGCTTTCTTTAATTTGCATACATATTGGCTATCTTCTGATAGAAGGAATCCCTCTGGCTGCTCGATGTACACTTCCTCTTCTGATTTACCATTCAAAAAAGCAGATTTTACATTCATTTGATATACCTTGAAGTTCTTGAAAACAACATAGGCAAAAAACATTATGATTGCCTCTAATCTTGCCATAGGAGGGAAGGTTTCTTCAAAGTCAATACCTTCAATTGGAGCATATCCTTTGCATACCAATCGAGCCTTGTTTCATGTCACTTGACCATCCTCATTTAGTTTGTTCCTGTATACCCATTTGGTGCCGATCACATTCTAATCCTTCGGTCTGGGTACTAGCTCCCACGTCTCATTCTTCTCAATTTGGTTTAGCTCCTCTTCCATTGCTTTTACCCAATGATCATCATGGCTCGCTTTTAAAAAATTCTTAGGCTGTATTTTAGATAACAAAGAAAAATTTACGTTTTCAGAAAATCTTGCAATCCTTCTTCTGGTTTGTACTCGAACATCTATATTACCAATGATTTGGATTTAGGCATGGTTCTTCTAAACAAAATGAGATGGTGCCTTGGTGTCTTGTCGTTAATCTTCATCCATCTTCTCTACTTCAACATCTTCAATGATAGCTAGTTCGTCTAATGGATCACTTGCCTTCTGAGTTCCAGTTTCATCTACTCTAACACTGGCACTTTTTACAATAGTTTGCGTTCTCTTGTTGTAGCATTTGTAGGCATTGCTTTTGGTGGAGTATCCTAGAAAAATTCCTTCGTCGGCTCTTGAGTCAAATTTTCCCAAATCATCTTCGGTCCTCTTAATAAAGCACCTACTTCCAAATACTTTGAAATATTTGATGGAAGTTGGTCTTCCCATCCATAACTCATATGGGGTCTTGTCATTGTTGACTCTGATTTGCCCTCTATTTAGGATATATACGTTGTGTGGATTGCTTCTCTCCAATATTTGTCTGATAACTTGGATTCGTTCAACATTGCCCTAGCCATTTCTTGGACAATCTCGTTCTTTCGTTCTACTACCCCATTTTGCTGTGGGGTTCTTGCAGTTGAGTACTATCTTTTTAGCCCATGGTCTTAACAATACTCAATGAATTCATTTGACATGAACATTTGACATGAACTCACCTCCTCTATCTGACCTTAAGCATTTGATCCTTAAACTAGTTTCATTTTCAATTAATGCTTTAAATGCTTTGAATTTAGGCCTCAGACTTTTCTTTTAGAAATGCAACCCATGTCATTCTAGTGTAGTCATCAATTAGCAACATAAAATACCTCTCACCTTGTATACTTTGCATTCTTGTGGGTCCACACAGATCTATATGAATGAGCTCTAGTTTCTTCATGGTGGAATATTTCTTCGTTTTGAATCTTGTCTTGGTTTGCTTCCCATGTTGGCATTGCTTACAAAGTGTGCTTGATAGCTTTGTTATCTTTGGAATGTCCCTTATAGCTTGCTTCTTGTTAATATTCACAAGGTTATCAAAATTTATATGGCCCATTCTTCTGTGCTATAACCATCTTTCTTCAACTTGACTCAGACAACACTTCTCTCCTTTGACTTCTGTAAGCATGTATAGATTGTTTGTTGTCTTGTGAGCATTTGCAATTAGTTCTCCCGTGTCTCTTTTTTTGATGTCGCAACCTTGAACAAAGAACTTGAGTGTGTCCTTGATCACACATTTGGCTAACACTTATAAGATTATGATTTAACCCTTCCACATATAACAATTCTCTATTTTGGTTCATCCATTATCGAGACTAAGCATACCTTTTCTTGTTATTCTACTATAGTGTTGTCTCCGAACTTCACCGTGCCTTCATTGACCCTTTCTAACGAGATAAATTTGCTTTTATCTCCAGTCATGTGTGTCGAACATCCACTATCAATGAACCATTATTGTCTTTCATCTCTAGCATGGAATGTTGTTTGAACAATCATGGATTCTTCTTGCTTCTTCTAGGTCTTTGTTGGTTCTCTTTTCTTTATCACTGGAGCCTTGAACTTCTGATCTTGTCTTACAGATTGGAAAATACTTCTACAATAACGTGCTATATGTCAATAGTTGCACTTGTAATAGACTATAGCTTTTTCGTCAAAGTTTGATAGGGGAGCAAACGAATTGTAGCTTCTGTTCAAAGCTCCATAGGTTCTTTTGTTTTTGCCCCTGACTTCAATATCCTTGGCTCTGTTTCTACAATCTAATTTCTTATGACCAAAATGATTGCAATAATAACAATATCCATCAAAATAATTACCAAACCTGGTTTTATTTGCATATCTTGGAGCAAGTGGTCTCCTGAAGCTTTGTTCTCGTTTGCTTTCTTTGTTGATAGTGTTGGTTTTTGTATTCTAGCCTCTTCCTTCGTGGTCTCCTTTTTCACAGGTTCCTTAAGAGTTTCGGTATAGCTCTTGGCTTTCTGTTTTTTCCTTCTCATACCCAATTCTTGACTTGTTAGATGGTGATCTTTGGCTCTCCAAAATCTTATTCAAAACTTAGGTGCTTTTCTGAGATTTCAAGTCACTTGCTATTTTAGAATTCACCTTTTCTAGAGCCCTTTTTAAAGCAACAATCTGAGATTCATACCTTTCAGAGTCTTCTCCTTCTTTAGCTGATCCGTTAGATCTTCTTCAATTTTCTTTGCTTCTTCGATTTGGACTTTTAGATCAGCAATTATCTTCTTTGATTCCTCAAGATGTTGTGATATTTTGGCTTCTGAGTCCTGACTCTCTTTTTCATATTTCTAAATCAAAAGCTTTTGTTGCGTGTTCTTTTTCTTAAGATCTTTTATCTCTCCTAAGTAACAGATAAGCTCTTTTTCAAGATTTACCTTGCCTTCGTCTTCTTCTTCCTCGGAGTTGTTTCTGCTTGTATCGAAATACTTTGCCTTCAATCAGATTCATGATTACCCTTTGACATCAATGACAATATTTCCAACAAAAAACTGAGGTACTTTGATGAATTCTATCCATGGGGGACCATGTAGATCTCCAACTTGTTTCATTTTGTCACATAGGGCCATTTCTCCTAATGTTGTCGTTGTTATTAGTAAATAATATTCTGTCATCAAGTCTGCTTTTTGGTTTGGATCTAGCCATTCAACTTCAAAGTTGACCTTTGGCATAAATTTATTCCATGGATTATTTCTAGGTATCTCAATATACCATTTGTGGCATTTGGCTTCAAAATCTAACCAGGTTTTGACCTTTTAGATTGTTCTCACTTTAGTCTTTGTGTATAATGCACGACCCGTTAAATCTGATTCTTATTTCCATTGAAGGGAAACTTTTATTGTATTCTTCAAAACTCTTCTGAAATGCCCTTGTCAATGTCTGTTCCATAATGTTGGAAACTGGCAACTGGATTTGAAATTGAAGCTGAACTTGGACTTTTTTCAGAAAAATGTCGAGAAAGCCTGAAAACTGATATTACTAAAAAACTGAAAATCTAAACCTGGAAACCTGAAATATGGAAAATGTTTCCATTTTTTTAAAATCTAGAAAAGAAAAGAACTTCGTTAATGCTGGAAACTAAGATTTGGAAAATCTTCTATAGCTGGTGTGCTTCCAAGGGGCCTGAAATGTCCTTTGATGTCATTGTAATGATCATAAACTGATCACTGCTGAAAATCCTGAAATAAACTGTTGATGCTATGAAGTGGAATTTTGAAAAAATTGAAATTGATACAAATCTGAAAATCGTAAAAATATGGAAAAGAAATTGCTTGAATATCGGAAAACTGTTAAGATGTAAAAAAGACTTCGAAGTATGAATTGTTGTGAAGTGTGAATGTAAATCAGCTGAAGAAACTAAAATAGAAATATGGATGCTGGAAACCCTAGGTTAGTAGCCCTAGTTCTGCAAAATTTGAAATGCATCTAACTTATCTAAAATGTGCGAAGTTGTGGATGCAAACTCAGACCCAAACTTGTTCACAACTTCCATCTAAACATCCAAGATATCCTACTAGACAGAACAAGCATATTTTTGAATTTTCTTTTCCGTCTTTCCGTTTTGCCTTATGCAATGGGATAAATGACTTAAAAGTCACTTTACCCTGTTTCTCCTTTTAACTTGTTTTCCCCCTTTATGCGTGGAAAAATAACTTCAAATTACTCGTTTACAACTTGACCTACCCTTTACATAACTTAAAATTACTTTTTCTTAATACACAAACAAGTTTATAAATCACGCTAATACAAAGTAAGATCATAACAATACTAATGTAATTAATGGTATAGAACAAAAAGGTTCTTACCCTCAACAAAAAGTCTATTGTAATAAAATATTTAAAACATTATTGTTGTGAAAAATCATCAAAAAGATATTGTATAAACGCCATGAATTTTTGGTAGTGACGATTACAATACAATACCTCTTACTTGGCGTCCTTATATTTTTCTGTCTTTGTTATTGGTTTAATTCTTTGTAATCTGCAATATAGAAGCTAATATGATGTTAGTGTTCCTATAAAGCATTTTTAGTCTTATAGGTCCATTTATTCTCATTGATGCTTAAAAAAATCAAAGATGTGGGGATTGATCTACATTAGAGCATATAATTTTTATTATTTCCTGGAAATTTCATGGACAAAGTTGATACGCCTTTGGCAGGCCACTTGTCTCTTTGAATTTTTATACATATTAGCAAAAGGATTATTTGAATGCTTTGCAGGGAATTAAAAACTGCAGTGTAATATGGATTATTATTATTTTTTTCTGAGCTGTTTTGTTTCAAAGCATATGATTAAAATGCATTTTTATTAATAATAATGCAAGTTATTAATTGGGAATGTGAAAATACCTATTTAAGGACATTTTTAAAAATATTTGCATAAAATGGGGGACAACTATGGTTGCTAATCATACGCAAGAGGAAATGGATCTTTAAAAAGAGGATGATATGGACACTTGCGATGTGAAGTACAATATATCATATTGGATGAGTACAATATATCATATTGGATGTGTGTTACTTTTTTATTCAATTTATTTTTAATTGGTGGGATATCTATGATTAAGTGGCTCCACCTATAGACCATATTTGACGATTTTGTGCTTTTCTTTTGAGCATTATGTAATTCTAAAGGTTTGAACATTTGTTGCATGTGTGCATAAATAAGGTACTTGTAGTGTAAGAATTTTATCTAGTGATTTGGTCAATTTATAATACTATATTGTGTTTGCAGGTTGGCTATATGTGGTAGAGATGGCACTTAAAGTATTTTCTTATGGTTTTGGTGCGTATTGGCGTGAAGGTCAAAATCGTTTTGATTTCACAATTACATGGATAATTGGTAATTCTATTCTACTTAAAAGACTTGGTTTAGTTCCTCGACTATTTTTTTTTGAACTTCATATGATTTTCTTTGGTGAATTTCATTTGCCTAGAATTTCGTAAGTAATTTGGCAAGATCAGCTGTTTGATCAGTGATTCCCTGTTAGATTTCTGATATATTCAAAGTGCTCTCTCTAAGCATGATTTTTTTCTTCTTTAATGCTTCCAAATGAAATTAGTGATCATAAACACAGGTGGTTGTCTTGATCTTTGATACATATTAAAATTATTTATTTATTTTTAAATTTCTACTATTCTTGGGATACTCCTTGTTAGAATTGCATACAGATGTACCTCTAGTCATACAGATCCATATCAGTCCTAAATGGATGTTAATCTTTTTATTTCTTTGTTTGCCCTAGGGGAAAAATGATTTCTATTAATATAGAGCTATTTCCAATTAGACCAAAAAGATTACTAATATTTTAAATATGAACATAGTCTTTCCAAGATATCATTTAATAGTCAGCAAAACTAAATATCATGACCCTTGAGCTAGACTGGTAGCATACAAAAGCCATGTACTGGCATTAGGAAACTACTAAGACCTTATAAGCTCTGCAACTATACAAATTATAGGATTTCCCTTCATTGGGTGATTGACAAAAATGCAAATATGAGACGGATTTATCAACAGAGTCAATATGAACATTGCTTTCTAAAACATTGACTATTGCAAACATGAATTGAGATAGATAACCAGAAAAGACTGAAACTAAGCAAAATTATGGAGCTGGTATTTCCTTCAAGCATGGTGTAGACCATTGATTGCATGACTGGCAAGTAACTGCCGGTGGCTCAGTTACTTGTTGGGAAAACAAGAAGATTAATCATCACTTGAAACTGCTAAAATGAAAAAATGCAAATTTTTTTAACCGGTGAGTACTCCCCAGTTACTCGTGAGTAACTGCAAGTAACTGGTGAGTACTCGTTGGTTCCCTATACATTGCTAAAATGCGGGATACACATGCATAATGCAGAAAATCTGCGGAAATGGATGCCAAACATTGAGAAAATGTTGCAAAAACATGGAAATCTGTCTTATAAATTGAAACACACCCCCTCTCATTTAATTTACACAAGATTTGAAGCAGATAACTAGAAATATATTGAAACTGAGCGAAAATATGGAGCCTTGGTATTTCCTTGAAGCATGGTGTAGACCATTGATTACATAACCGATGAGTAACCACCAGTTGCTCAGTTACTCACCAGGAAAACAACCAGGGGAATAATTGCCACTTGAAACTGCCAAAATGAAAAAACTGATTTTTTTTAAACCAGTGAGTACTCGTCGGTTACTTGTGAGTAACCGCAAGTAACAACCAGAAAAGATTGAAACTAAGCGAAAATATGGAGCCTTGGTATTTCCTTCAAGCATGGTGATCACTGATTGCATAACCGATTAGTAACCGTCGGTTGCTCAGTTACTTGTCAGGAAAACAACTAGGGGAATAATTGCCACTCGAAACTGCCAAAATGAAAAAACCGCAAATTTTTTTAAACCAACGAGTATTCGCTGGTTACTCATAACTGCAAGTAACTGGTGAGTACTCGTTGGTTGTCTGTACGCTACTAAAACATGGAATATACACACAACACAGAAAATTTGCAAAAATGGATGCAAAAGGTTGAAAAAATGTTGCAAAAACATGGAAATTTGTCTTATAAATTGGAACACACCCGCTCACATTTAATTTACACAAGATTTGAAGCATTCAAGAGTGGATTGGAAGGAGAATTTAGCAAAGCGATTTCCAAGTTAGTACATTTTTTTTAAAAAAAAAATTCGAGCATGTAAAAGAATTGTAATTTAATTATAAACATGTTTGATAAATATTTTAAATTTTAATATTCAAATTTCATGCATTCCATTAAATTTTAATGTTTAATATTTAAAATTTATGCATAATTTTTTATTAAAAATGTTGTTTTTAAACAGTTATAGTTTTCAATTTGTTCGTTAAATCAAAATGTGTTTTAGTTTTTGTTTAATAGTTTATCATTATAATTTGTTTTTCGTATTTTAATGTGTTGAATGTTTTTAATTTTTTAATGTCATTATGAACATGTTTGCAGGTTATCTATTAGCAAACAATGGCATTCGTTAGTGCATCGGGGCTATATTCACTCCATGGTAGCCAATCAACTTCCCTAATGCTTGCAATGTTGTTTGTAAGTATGTTGTGCGGGTTGGAGTGTCTCAAATGGATTAATTTTGTTTGTTTTGCTCAAAGAGGATGTTAGGAGGCATCAATCTCCTCAAATACCACTTTTCATATATTCTTTTCTATGATGTCACGCCTTGTTCTAGTATCAGATAAGAGGCAAAACAAGAGATGATTGCAGAGCTTGCATTGTTAGTCAAAAAGAAACAAGAGAGGGCAAAGATGCAAGTAACCCTAATAGTGACCATTACTCCCACATCAATAGAAGAGGCAAGTATGATAGAAATTGTGGGTTTTACTCATGGTCCACACAAGTGCTATGACACATTTTCATCGAGTTCGAGTCAGATACATTCCTTTTGAGTGCCTATAAACACACCAAAGGCACAACCTTCACTGCAAGGTACATGATAGAACAAAGAGGCACATATGGGAGTAGATAAAGCATGCACAACTTTTTGGTACTTCAACAACTTTCCTTTCAACGTGGCAAGGAGCTTGTATTGAAAATATTTGATGACAACATTGACAGTTGTAGAGAAAGGGTACAAGGCACCCTCTTCAAAAAATTTAAGTGGGAAGTTGCTTCAGAATGCAGTTGAAGATGCAAAGGTAATTGTAGAAGATCAGAAGAGGTTGTGTCAAAAGTTCGGATGCACCATTCTTTCCAATGGATGGATGGATGGAAAGAACCTCACCCTCATCAACATTTTGACATCTTCAAATGGTGAGTTATTATTTTTTTAAAAATCCATTGATGTATCTAACAAGATAAAGAATGCAGAAACTTTGAGTTTGATGCTAGAGCAGGTTGTTTTAGAGGTGAACATTAAGAATATTATCCAAGTTATCACAGACAATGCAACAACATATGTGACGGTTGAGAGAATTCTCAAGGAGAGACATCCATCACTCTTTTGAACCCTTTGCGTGGTCTATTGCTTTGACCTTCTTTTGGAGGGCAGACAAACTTGATTGGGTGTGACCGGTTGTAGAAGCCAGAGAAATAACAAACTATATATACAATCACTCTTGGGTTTTCAACTTGATGAGAGAGCACACCAAGAGAAAAAAGTTTGTTTGAGCAGGGGTCACCAAGTTTGCAATGAACGTTCTTACGTTACAAAGTATTTGCAGTTTGTTGACTCCTTTGAAGTAGATGTTTGTGTCTCAAGCATGGATGTAGTCATCATATTCAAATAAAGTTGATGGAGTCAAGGTTGGAAAGACAGTTTTCAATGAGATCTTCAAAACGAGAGCTATAAAGATCGTCAAGGTAACTTAAAATTCCAATTCAAATTTTAAGTCGTTTCCCTTGTTCTCAACTTTTTAAACTTAAAGTATTTATTTTATAATATATTTGTAAGTTTGTAAAACTAACTTTAATTTGTTTGTAACTTTGTAGGTGTCAGAGCCTTTGGTGAGTGTTTTGCGATTGGTGGATGGGGAGTAAAATCCAATGGGTTATATTTATGAGGCCATGGATAGGGCCAAAAAAGCCATTCAAAATTATTATAGGGTGGATTGTGCCAGATTTGATTCCATTTGGGAGTTGATTGATCGGAAGAGAAACAATCAACTCCACCAACCTATCAATGCAACGAGGTACTACCTTAACCTTAGGTTTTTCTATTCGAATGGCTTTGTAGATGCTAGGGGAGAGGTTATGAAGGGGATCCCAACATGCATTGAGAGTATAATACTTAACTTTGAGGTGAGGGGTCTCATTATTGCAAAGTTGCAGAACTACAAGTAGGCAAGAGGAAGGCTTTGTTCTTCAACATTAGCTATTCAAGGGAGAGTCACAGAGTCACTAGGTAATAGAAAATGAAGTCTTTACTTGTACCTTATCAGTTATATATTTACAATTATTAATTATTTACAAAGATTTGAATATCTTATTTGTAGGGTCGTGGTGGGAAGATTGGGGTGGAAATACCCAACATCTTCAAAGGCTAGCCCTTCGCATTTTATCTCAACACTAGCATTTTTGGATGTGAGCGCAATTAAAGTTTGTTTGACACCATTCACACAAAAAAACACAAGTTGAGCCAACGTTTCAATGACTTAGTTTTTGTATAATACAACCTTCGACTTCGCACAAAGAAGTTGGAGAATGCATCAAAGGAGCGTATCGATCTAGATGAGATCGATCCCTATAGTGATTGGATTGCACAGGAGGAGACCCCCATGTTCATAGAGGATGAGATTGTTGATTTTGAGAGGCAAGCTATGGAGGGTGCAACTGCAGCAAGACGAGAGATTGGATTGGAGAACATCTTTGAAGATGAGGTAGAGATAGAGGTGGAACCACAGGTATAGGTGCAACCTTCTAGTCAAATTGAAGTGGGCTAGTCGAGTGGGAGGACTAGAGTTTCTCAATCTTAGTTTTCCACAGAGCAGGGAAGAGAAAACTATAGATTCTTGTAATTTGTACTGGTAGATTTTTGTATAAGACTATAAGTATCACTGTAGTCTATGACTGTTATATTCACATGATTAAGAGATTTTGTACTTTATTTGTATTCAAATCTAATAGAAAACATTTTCTCAATGTTTTAGACTCATTTGATCTATTTTGCTTCTACAATTTCTAAAAAAAATATGTTTTTTGATAAATCGAAGTATTTTTTGCCATTGTCAGTTATCCTCAGTTATTTGTCTAGCTCTGTCAAATAACCATCGGTTACCCAAAATTCTCCCTTGGCAAGTACTCATCGGCTACGGTTATGTGAACTATGGTGCAGACCATGACAATTAGGCTGGTGAGTTTAGTGAGTATTAACGATATGACATTGGACATTATGGATATAAGTTGTCTTCCTGAAAGTTATATATTTCCCTATAATTCTAGCCTATATGCCTCTAGAAACCCATCAAATAAGAACTAGATAACATTATTGATGGAAATCACTACTGTAAGACTTTATCTCTCATTTGAGTGAAGCCTGATTTTCCATTTTTATTTTAACAATTATCTTCTCTAACCTACAAAGCTAGCAGATATACACTCTTGTCCTGCTTGTAGTAATCAATCTACTAGCACTTGTTTATTTGTCATCTACATCATTTCTATAGATTTAAGCTTAGAATCTAATATCCTTTGTTATGACGTCTATCTACTTTTATTTTTTATTTTAATTAGAATGATGCTAGGAAGAAAAGAACAATGTACTGCATAAACAAAGTAAACCCTAATAATAACACTAGAGCTATATTTTATTGATTAAAATCCCCTGGAATACATCAATTGAGAGATAATAAGTGTCCAACCAATTAGAAATCAAGCCCCTGGTAGAAGATCTTTCCCAAATCAAAAAAAAGAATGCTTTCAGTCCAATGCAATCTCTAGATGAGATTGCCCACAAGAAACCAGAAGGGTTTCATCCTTTGATCTCTAGATCCAAGGGTTTTCTTGCTTGAATCTATAGATGAGCTTTGCCTTTTGTAGCATCCCACTCAATCTGAAAATATGTGAAACAAGCATAGATTCCTCCTCTCAAGGTTGGGAAACCTCTATTTATTTATTGACATGCTTCCAACCCTAGGTGCCTAGCCTTTGTGTCAAATACAAGTTCCCCCTCATCGAGGGGTAGCAAAATTAGTTTATGGTGTAAAATGTTGTCCAATCACCTTTTTAAGGCAAGACGCATGGAAAGCATTGTGAATCCAACTACCTACTTGCAACTTCAACTCATAGGCCACCTCTCCATTTCTCCTCAATACTTTGTATGGTCTATAGAAACGAGGTTTGAGCTTTTTAGCCCTAGTTCGTTTCATGGAAGTTTGCCTATAAGACTGCAGGCATAGAAAAACCATATCTCCAACCTCTAATGATCTCTCAGTATGGTGCCGGTTTGGATAGAAGTTTTGCTGATTTTTTACCCTCTACAAATGGTCTCTAAGTGACCTCAGTATGTCTTTGTTGTGCTCCACAAATTCACTAGTTGTCGGTACACTGTTGTTGGTGAACACCAAATTAGTGAAGGTAGGTGCATCATATGCATATAATGCCTTAAATGGTGTCATGCCAATGGAGATGTGGTAAGTGGTATCATAACAATGCTCTCCAAGGTGCAACCACTTAATCCATGATGTCTGTTGATCTGTGACTTAGTTCTTTAAGTACCCATCAGTCCACTTATTAACTATCTCCATTTGCCCATCCATCTAGGGTGATAGTAGGCACTAGGAGTGAGCTTTGTGCTAGTCGAACGAAATAACTCCTGCCAAAAGACGTTGAGGAATCTTTTGTCCCTATCACTAACAATGGTCTTGGGCAAGCCATTTAGCCAGAATACCTCTCCGAAAAATATATCAGCCAACTGTGGTGCTTTGAACTTAGTAGGGATGGTAAAGAAATGGGCAATCTTAGTTAACTGATCCAGTACAACAATAATGCAATTCTTGCCATTCACTTTAGGAAGACTTGTGATAAAATCCATGGATATACTTTCCCATTTCTATCCTAGGATGGGCAACGGCTGTGGTAAACCTCCGGGCAAGTGTACTTTGCTTTATTCTGTTGGAAAGTAATGCACACTCTAATATACCTAAGAACATCCTCCTTGAGGCCCTTCTAGGGAAACCTCGCTTGCAGCTACCTATAAGTTTTGTAGAAGCCCGAATGACCAGCTAGGGTTGCATCATGCAAAGTCCTCATAATTCTCTCCTTCATTTTGGACTCAGGTACAAGGAATATTTTGTTCTTATACAATATAAGGCCATCCACCACAACATACATGTCATCCTTCACATTCCCATCCAACACTCTAGTAGCAAAGTCATTCTTGGCATATTCAGCCATGATAAAAGCCTTCCAATCAGTAGTAGAAGAAGAAATGACATAGAAAATAGGCATACAGGAAAGAGCAACAACAACCAAATCTCAATGTCAAAATTATAAGCTTGAAGCTTTCTTACCCACTTATGTTGTTGATCATTTAAATCACGTTGGTCAAGGAAGAATTTCAAACTATCATGGTCTGTTCTCACCACAAATCTATGACAAACTCAGTATTGTCTAAACTTGGCCAAAGCATGCAAGCATTTCCTTGTCATAAATAAAAAAAGTCCTCTCTATAGCTTTTAACTTTCTGTTCTCAAATGCTATGGGCCGACCCTTTTGCATCAGCACAACTCCGATTCCCTCAGTTGAAGCATCACACGCTACAACAAATGCTAATGAGAAATCTGGAATGGCAAGTACAGGGCATGAACATATCACTTGCTTGAGCCTCTCAAAAGTTCTTTGAGCTGTGTCACACAGTATGAAGGTTCCTTTCTTCGTCATTTTAATCAAGGGTGCTGCCAAATGTGAGAATCCTCTAATGAATCTCCAATATTAACTACATATGCCTAAGAAGCCTCTCAAATGGATCAACGTGGTAGGCACTGGCCAATCTTGAATAGCTTGGATCTCTTGTTGATCCGCCCGAACGCCTTGAGCACTAATGTTGTGGTCCAGATATAGGATCTTTATATCTCCAAATTCATATTTGGATTCTTTTGCAAAGAATCCCTGTTGTTGCAATATCTCGAGGACTGTATCCAAATGTCTCAAGTGGTCCTCCCATGTTTTAGTATAGAATAAGATGTCATCAAAGAATACCAACAGAAATTTCCTTAGCTAAGCATTGAATACCTGGTTTATGGTTGATTGGAAAATGGTTGGTGCATTTGCTAGCCCGAATGGCATGAATATGAACTCATAGTGTCCATAATGACAACTGAAGCTTGTCCTATGCACATCCTCCTCGCGTACATGGATTTGGTGATAGCTGGACCTCAAGTCAATTTCTGGAAAATAGACGGCTCCATGCAACTCATCAATAAGCACATCAATCCTGGGAGTGGGATACTTGGTCTTGATTTTTTTCTTGTTCAAGGCCCGATAATATATGCACATCCTCAATATACTATTCTTCTTTACAAGCATGATTGACGAAGCAAATGGACTAGAATTGGGTTTGTTGTAACCATTCTCTAGAAGTCCTTTTATAGTCTTCTCTATTTCCTTTTTCTATATTTGTGAATAGGTGTAGGTGGTGATCATGATGGACTTAAAGCCCGACTCCAACTCTATGATGTGTTGGAATCCCCTGTCTAGTGGAAAACCTGTAGGCATATCACTGAACACAACATTATGCTTGTCCAAAATAGTCTGAATGTCAACATGATAAGTGCAATGCCCATCTAAAGGTACATAGGCATACCTTTCATCTCAAAGTAACTTGCTGCCCATAAAGCTTGTCCTTTACAGAAGATCCTCTCCATCCTATTGGTTGTAACTATCTGTGATGATTCGTCATGTTGACCTTCAATATCATGTCTCCCCTGTGTGACTTGAACTTCAACTCCATGGACTGATAATTCTGGGAAAATTCCCCAAGGGAATGTAACCGTTGTATACCTAGAGGGCTAGAACCACATCTGCTTCCTCCAACCTAACAACATAGGAGTTATCACATACGATATAATCACCCAAAGATAACTCAAGCTACTAAATTACCTTGATGCATGCGATAGTGAAACCATTAGCGATAGTCACATTAAACACTAAGAAGTCCTATGCCATCAGTTTCCTCTTGGCCACAAGGATCCTATCAATAAAATTGAGGGTAGCCCCACTATCAATGAGTACAATAATCTACTAGTCCGAATAACTCTCCACAAACTCTGAATGGATGATATCGTGGTGCCCCTGAAAGAGCTACAACTGTACCTTTTTTAGTGTTTGTATTATCCTCTACCAATTGCTCAGGTTCATGCTCAATCTGCTCCTTTGTTGTCTTCTGCTATTTAGATTCATCAGTTTCATAACCAGCCTTCTCATCAGATACTACCTCAATGTAATGGACTTGGCCCTTGCCAAGGCATCTATGACCCAGATCCCAATGCTCCTTGCATGTAAAGCACATTTTTTTCTTTGAAGTTCATTCCAAGTTCACTCATCAATATTTTAAGCCGTAGTGGGGGCAGTGGATGGAGGTGTAGCTCTTTGAGGGTATGAATTAAACTTGTTGCCTTGTCCTTGTTGGCCATTTTTGGCCCACATACCAAAATTTTGCTAGTTTGAAGAAAATGGACATAACTTAGGAAGAAAAATGGCAAATTATTTAGACTTCGGGTTTCCAGAGGAGCACTACTTAAAAAAAACCTTATAAGTAATCAGCAGTCGAAACCCAAAGCAAGTCAGAAGGCTTGGAAAGCCCAATTTGGTCTGGGCAGTGTATTTCAGGTTTTTGGGGGTGCACTACTTATTTCACTTTATAATTTTCAAGTAACGATAAGTCCGAAGTAGTGAGGCTTGGAAAGCCCGATTTGGTCTGGGTAGTGTATTTCGGGTTTCTAGGGGTGTACTACTTATTTCACTTTATAAGTTGCAAGTAACGATAAGTCTGAAGTAAGTAGTGAGGCTTGGAAAGCTCGATTTGGTTTGGGTAGTGTATTTCGGGTTCTCCAAGGAGCACTACTTAATTACTTCATAAGTTGTGAGCATTCAGAAATCTAAAATAAGTAATGAGACATCAAAAGACAGATTTGGTCTTAGAAGTGCCTCTTAGGTTCTCAAAAAGACAAGTCCTCTCCAAACGTAAATCCAAAGGGCCAATCAGTCAAGGACAAGTGGCACAAGTACACACAATTCACTTCCAGAACATGCAAAGTGGTCGAACAAGGATTGGACGTGTCTAGGTGGAGCAACGAACATGCAAGGACCGATTGGGATAGTCCAAGTTACAATAAAGAACTCGCCAAGATTTAATGCAAAGATCAAAACACTCGGACCTGGCAGCGACATCAAGCTACCCACGACATGGCTTCTCAAATATGCCAAAGGGAGACTTGAATGCGGGAATGGCTCAAGGAGATTGGGACGATCATAGGTGGCGTGTTTCATGGTCAAGGCAATGGCGACAACAACAGTCCCAATTCAACGACTTCCCCTCTCCTTTCTGCCACGCAACTTCTCTCTTTGCCTGTTCTCTATAAATATCACGTGACTTGCCATTGTAAGGGTTCCCGATTTTTAGACATTTTTTATCTTCTTGGGAGATGGGACGCTTTTAGAGATATCACAAGATATGCTCAACTGGTTAGGCTTGATCCATGCCAAGCATTTGTAAGAACCACCTCTTATGCAATAAAGGATTTTTCTTTCCCTGTCCCTCGCCTTGGACTTGTGTCTGTTGAGTTGTGTACTATGGCATCGTGTGAAGGAGAGTCTTCATCGTCCATGGTCCTCCTTTTTGACCTTGTTTAAGAATTTTTCGATGTTGTTTGCAGGTCTGGTTGAGTGTTCTTTCCGCCATAATGTGAACTTCCAGTGAGTCTTAGAACTCCTTTTTGTTTGCATTCATCACTTCCCTGAACCTCTTCCTTTAAATATTTATGCAACCAACTTGATCTTGAGGTTGTGTAATCCAGTATTGTCCTCTGCAGAATTAGTGTGGGTTCAAGCTTATGGGAGTTTCCCATTTTAAATTTGGTGCATCATCTGGTTGGTCTTCTTAGGAGCCCTTATCTCCCTTCTAACCCTTTTCCTCGTGAAGTTTCATTTTAAAATTAATTTTAGGTGATACACTAAAAGGAACTAGCCTCTTTAAAAATCCTAGAGGCTCAACCTCACCATAGGACATCCACATTTTGAGGTTGTTTCCATGCTTATAACTGGAAGTGAGAGACCCTGAAAAACTCTCCCACAAAGGGTGCAATTCCAAGCTATAACAGTCCTCTTTTTTGAAAAATCCCTCATTGCTACCCAGTAGTAGATGCTCTAGGCTGAGACAAAAATTTGCTCCTAAGCATAGAAGGCTCGAGTGTCAATGCCTTCTTATAACATCCTATAATGATGAGGGTGCAAAGGCCTTGACTAGACCTTTTGAGGGGATGAAATATACCCTCAATAAAGAGGAAAGTAATTCTCTTTTTTGATACATTGGGTACCATGATCTGAACTCGATGATATTTAGCAACATATGAATCCACTTAAGTTTGTTGTTTGATTCTAGCCAGCTCCTTGAAGTACATATGCTTCTGCTCAAAGCAGTCCAAAAACCTCAAGCTGAAGTCATCAAATGTCTGTACAAGGTTGTGCCCCTGAGTAATCAAACCAAGGTGCCACCAATCATAGGCAACACCCTCCAAGTACAATGTAGTAAATGACATCCTCTTCAACCATAGGGATGAATGTAAAGTATGTAACTGTTATAGCTAGAAATTGCACCCCTGTGAGAGAGTTCTTTAGGCTCTCACTTCTAGCTACAAGCATGGGAACAACCTCAGGATGTGGGTATCCTATGGTGAGGTTGAACCTCTAGGCTTTTTTATGAGGCTAGTTCCTTAGGTGCTTCACTTCAGCTCTTGATTCTCACACTAAAATCTACTATGGCTAAGAAAAAAGGATAGGAGAATAATAATGAAAAGAAAACTAAGCTAAGGGAGGTGATGCACCAAAAGAAATGATCCACTTGGTCTGGGAAATAAAACTGATTCAGCATAAGATAAATTTGATTACACAACTTCACAAGTAATTAATTTGCATAAGTATTTCGTAAACTAGGCTCATTGAACCATACATGAAGCAAAGATTGATTTCTAAATCCACACTAAGCGTCCATTAATTGCGGAAAGAGCTCTAGTCCAGTCCTGCAACTAATTGAAAAACATCTAAAAATAGGAAAGAAAGAAGGATGAGTTTAGGAAGATACTTCTTCACAACGCCATTGTACACAAGCTAACTCAACACGATTTTCAGACAAAGAGATAGGCAAAAAGTAATCTTTATTGCTTCAAAAGGTCTATTACAAAGCGATTTTGGCAGAGTAACTTTATCGCCAGTCCAAAGATAATTTTTTGGCTCCAAGGCCTTTATTTATAACAAAAGAAGGGGGAAGAGAAGATGGGAAGAGGGAAGAAGTCGTTGATGACTGGGATCCCTGTTGTCGTCCTCCCTTGTGCCACCAAATGTGCCGCTCAAGATCGCTGAACAACCTTCTTGAGTCTCTCCTTGCTTCAAGTCTCTCCTTGGCGTATTTGAGGAGCCATGCTATGAGTAACTGAGATGTCTCTTCTTTGCGCAGTTGAATTGATCTTTTCATTTAAACAACGGCATGGTGATCCTTCCCTTCACGTGTCTTGTTGAAAAGGACGCGGGTCTCCATGCCTGGGAACTCAAGCCGACCCATGCTATCTTTAAGTTGGATGGTCATTTGTCGGGAGCAAACCATATTGAAGGACGAGAGCCTTCGTAAATTCCCAGCTACCAGCCGCTTGGATTCCCCTTTACGTTGGTTGGTTGTCCTTGTGCCACTTGTCCTTTACTGATTGGCCCTTTCTACTCTAGCTTACGCCACGTGGCAGCTTTTCATTCGTTGCATCATGACTTTCGTGTTGTTGGACCAAGCTTGAGTCAAGCACTTAAAGAATCCCGATTTACTCTATACAGAGTAATTCAGGGTCTTTGATCTCTCCAACTTCGGACTTTCCCAGATCCTTTACTTAGAAAGCTTTTTAAGTAAAGTACTTGGAGAAACCCGATTTACTCTATGCAGAGTAATTCGGGTTTTCCAAGCTTACTTCAAACTTATCCATCTTGAAGTCTTCGGGCTTCTGCGGGCTCCTATTTGTCTCAAGCAAATCTCCTGAAGGAATTCCTTGGGACAATTTCTCTGAAGGAATTCCTTCGGACTTTTTGTCTGAAGCTTCCTTCTTGCCCTCTTCCTTTGGAAATTACCTTTTGGATTTTTCAAAATGGACTTTCTTGAAGGGTGGGAGACCGTTCGGGCTTCCTGTATGTCCCTTCAAACTTCCACAAATGATCCTTCCGAAGGGAAAGATACCCTTCAGGAATTTTGAAATGGTCCTTCCGAAGGGTAACATACCCTCCGAGAAACTTGCAACTGTCCACTTGGAGAAGGAAATGCCCTTCAAATTTGTGAAAGTGACCTTCTGAAAAGTTGATTAGTCCTTCAAAAAAGTAAAAAGGACCTTCGGGTTTTTTGCTGGGACCATCTTCTTTCGAAAATGACCCTTGGCTTTTGGAGAAGATTTGTCGCTTGAAGAACCTGAGAAGCACTATTTTTCGAGACCAAATCGGGTTTATCAAGCCCCTTTACTTATTTCGGCCTTCTGACTACTCACAACCTATGAAGTAATTGAGTAGTGCTCCTTGGAGAACTCGAAATACACTGTCCATGAGTAATTTGGGTTTGTCAACCCAAATAACTTCTACTTATAAAACATTTAGAAGTCAAACACCGCTGGAAACCGATTTGCACTATGCCTTCAAAAACCTAAAGTCTTGCAACTTAAAAAGCCCGAAGACTTCTTCTTTGGAGAACCTGAGGTTGTCTGAACTTGGCAATTTTGCTTGAATGTCCACCTCATACTTGGGCAAAATTTTGGTATGTGGGCCAAAAATGGCCAACTATAACTTCTGAACCATCCCTGAGCGGATATTTTGTCACTACTATCGAAAGTAGGAGCATTAAGTTTATTCACTTTATGTTGCAAATATTGCTTGTCAATTCAATAGCTGCAATGGTCTTTACCTCCCTGGTACTTCTTGAGTATTTCTAGGGAATTGACAAAAGTTATTGTAGCCCTAAAGTCTTATGTTTTCCATTGATACTCCATAAAGAGTGCATTTAACTCCTTTGAAGTGACTGTCTCAGAATCTGATACTTCATTCCTTTGTGTGAACATGGGCCTAACAGGTTTTGGAATGGGATCCGTTGCACTAATTGTTGGTTGGCTATGTGAAGTTGAGCTTCTTCCTCTTTGAAATGTATTAGTAGGGTTTGAATTTTGCAAAGGAATGGTGGTGGGCAAGTTACTCTGAAGCTGTAACATTTGTGTCATTAGGTCTGTCATTCTTTCTTGACCCCTTTCAATCCTTATCAAGGTATTTTGAAATAGTTCTTCCTTTCCTCATCCGTCAAAGTTCTCCCGTGTCTGTCCATGGTATCACAGGGTGGTAGGAAATCGGCTCTAATACCATTGTAATGACCTCTATCTATTTATTTTTTTTTAATTTTAAATTATTAATTAGAATGATTCCAGGAAGAAAAGAAGAATGTATTGCATAAACAAAGTAAACCCTATTAATAACCCTGGATTTGTATTTTATTGATAAAAATATGTTGGAATATGTCAAAAGAGAAACAATAATAGTGTGCAACTAATTAGAAATCAAGCACCTGGCAGAAGATATTTCCTGAATCAGAATTGATGCTGTTGTATAATGTTGTTCTAGCCGCCCCACAAATCAACTTACCAATAAAAAAATGCTTTCAGTCCAATGTAATCTCTAGATGAGATTCCCACAAGAAACCATAAGGGTTTCGTCCTCTGAGCTATAGATCCAAGGGTGTTCATCCTTGAATCTATAGATAAGCTCTTTTTGTTGTAGATGCCCACTCTAGGTCTGAAAATATGTGAAATGAGCATAGATTCTTCCTCTCAAGGTTGGACCTCTATTTATTTAGTGAAATGTTCGCAACCCTAGGTGCCTAGCCATAGTGTCAAATAATAAAGATTATTTCTATTTGATATGACACTAATATCATTTAATAGCTAAGCACCACATAACACGACGTTAGTGTAATAAAATTAAAATGCCCAAAGACTCAATAATTCTTGACCTCCCATCAATAAATCAACCATAGCTTGATAACTACTAGCCAAAAATATTTTAGATAAAACATTATGAACAACGAAATCACACCCATATTCAACGATATTATGCATGACATGGTCCTATTCCCATAGCTCTCCAAAAGCCCCTAAGAAGTAGGAACAATTTTTCCCGAGGGCTCTTATAATGGACATGTACACTTAAAAATATCCAAAGGCATGAACCATGTCAATAGTAAAAAGGCCCCCTTAGGGTAAATACCCCATGAGGAGACTAATGGTAAGGGTCTTACCTCCAACCAACCTCCTAAAATTTAGGAAATGTACCTAAAATATAGGAAATGGTCCAAAACTCATAAGATACCATAGACAAATGAATGGAACCAATTGTCATGAGTATATACTTCTCTAGCAATCACCCCATACGCATCGAGAAGTATAGAAATGGACTTGTGGTTCCACACATGTTGACTCAGTACAAAGGAGACATTACATCCTCCAAGTATCTCTCAGTTTGGGGAAGCATGCAATTTGTTATGGGTTTTGTTTGTCTAGAGAAGCATGTGATTTTGTCATGATGACGAATTGGGATGTTATAAATGAGTTATTTTGCCATAAATATTTCTTTTGCTAGTCAGTGAATGTTTTACCACGATTCCCTTTCTCAAGAGGAGGCCCAAGCTTGGCATATTCTTGATCTTGAGATGGGTTCAGTTTTGGAACTTTTTCTTGCACTAAAATGGGAATAGGTTTTACTATATTCCTTGTTCTAAGATGGGTTCTAGTCTTCAAAGATTTTCCTTATCCCAAGGTGGGCCCCAAGTATGCACAAGTATTCTTTATCTGAGATAGACTTCCTACTTCAAATGGATCTCCCTATCCAAAATGGACTAAGCTTTGCATTGATTGAATTGACTATAATGATTTTATTGCTATATTTGTTTTAGCTTTAGATGAAGTGGATAAAGTTGGTTGGAGTCTTGTTTCCCTTATGGTGATGAATGCCAAGGGATGCTAGTCTTCAAACTTGATTTGGTGATGGTCTTCCTCTGGGCCAGACTTGTTAGCTTTGATTACCGACTTTTTAGTTCATATGTAGGTGTCATTAACTTAAGGAATAACTGTCTTATATTTTTCCATTTTCTTATATATATATATCTCTCTCTCTCACACACACACATGCACCCACACACACACACACTCACACGCACACCAACCCATGCACACCCAACCACCCACACACGCATAGAGAGAGAGAGAGAGAGAGAGAGAGAGAGAGAGAGAGAGAGATCATGGATATAATATATCATGTCGAATCCCATTGTTCAGTTGTTAATGGTTGGTTTTGAAGCATCAAAATGAAAATTGACTAAAAATATAAGATTTTATGTCATATATAAGTAACTTGAGGCACAGGATGGAGAATTGGCAATTTGTTTCTAAATAATTGGTCCAAGGGTTGGAATTCATAGATATTTTTTGTAGGGCAAACAATCATTTAACTAGTCAACCATGAGTAATATGACTAACCCATTGGCTCAAATATGGAATATTATACTTGGAAACACTTTTCCTACGGTTATAACATTCCGACAAGTTTCAACTCATTGTAACTGATATGACTTGTCTTTGCAACCATCAATAAATGTGGTTGTCAACATAAATAGGGGGAAATGTGGAGTTGTTCCAACTAGTACAAATTTAGGAATGATGCTAGTTTTTCGTTACAGTTCATTGAATTAGTGTTACAGTCATGTCTAGGAGAAGTTTGGAAAGTATATTGTTGTGAGGTTTCTTAAGTGGGCATATCCACACCTACATAAATTGGTATATCTTTTTTAGCGAAAGCTAACTTCATGTTCTATTTTGTTGTTATGGTATTATTCTGTATGACAGTCTTGAGTGAACCCCTCTCTTCTTATATACTCCATTCTCATTTGACATTGTGCAGAGTAACAAGGCAGGGAACTTTTACTTTGTTACATTAGAGTCTATTTTCTTTGGTTTTTTTTCATGCCTTTGATGCATGAAACAAGCCATTGCACTCTCTTGTTGAGCACAGGGTAATACTGAGAGTGGAGGGGGTGAATCAGTATTATATATATTTTTCTTTTCTAACACTTAATTACTTATTTCAATAAAGATATTCAAAGCAATCAAATCACAACACAAGATAACACAATGCAAAGTGACACCAAATATACGTGGAAAGCCTTTTAAGAGAAAACCACGGAAAAATCTTTCTCAATATAAATATTCGTAGGCACCAACCTACTGAGAACCAACCCCAAAAACAATTTTGTAGACACCTACATGAGCACCAACCCCTTTCGTTGAGCACCAACTCAGCAAGAGACACCAATCTCTTCAAAACGAAGGCACCAACCTTCTCACAAAAATCACTCTTCTATCTCTGACTTGTTGTCAACACAACGGATGATAGAACACTGCTTTGTCTCCTTTCGATTCGATCTACACTTGAGTGTTTTCGCTGCTAGGCTCTGCCTTATACTTGCTGGATTTTTCTTCTCAATATTCTCACAAAAATCTGCTTTCAAATATTTCTGCTCTTCCTTGATTTCTTCCACTTTCAAATTTACAAATTTGCCACTCGCTATGCATTTATTTATAACCCATGAAAAGCCACAAATTAAGGTCGTGACTCTTCAAACGAAAAGGTTCATTCAAACGGTTACAACTCCTCCAAATCAAGTCAGCCAAGGTTGGGGACCATTTTAGACTTAAAAACTACTTTGAAACCTTTGCCATAATTATCTTTTTAATCCCATTGGACATAGTCAATTTATCTTCGATTCCAAGCAAAGATATGACCGTTATTTGCACGATTAATTGCCTCAAACAAATTAAATATTCTTTAATTAATTTAATTCTTGTATCGAAATACTTTGCCATCAATTAGATTCACGATTAACCTTTGACATCAATGACAATATTTCCAACAATCTCCCCTTTTGTCATTGATGGAAACCATGCACTGAATCTACTCCCCCTTGCCGTATTGTTTCTTTTGTCAGAAATCTTCTTTTCTGTAGCTCCCCCTTTCTGTGACTCCCTCTTTGTGCACTTCTCCTTTGACATCAATGGCAAAGGGACTATCCGGGAGCTAAATAATGCTTCGCTCCCCCTTAATCAATACTTCCCTTCAGTGGTAGGAAGCAAAAGAGATTACTCCCAACTTCTAATGTAGGTATTCAAATGTGTCCTTTGAAAGTGGCTTAGTAAAAATGTCCGCTATTTGCTCTGTGGTGACAATATGTTCCAATTTTACTTGTTCTGAAACTTGCTCTCTTAAGAAATGGTATCTGATTGGAATGTGCTTTGTTCTAGAATGCATCACTGGATTCTTTGAGATACTGATAGCACAGGTATTGTCGCAGTATATTGAAACTGGATGATCATATTCTACGTTGATGTCTTTAAGGGTTTGCTTCATCCAAAGAGTTTTGAGTGCAACACAATACTGCTGCTATGTACTATGCCTATCCTGTGGATAAGGAAATTGAATTCTGCTTTTTACTTAGCCAAGACACTAGGCTATCTCCATAGAAAAAGGCTCCTCCACTTGTGCTTTTTTTGTCATCTAGGTATCCTGCCCAGACTGAGTCTGTATATGCTACCAAAGTGAAATTCCTCCCTGTAGGTACCACAATCCATAGTCCAGAGTCCCCTTAGATATATGAATAACTGCTTCACCACTTGCACGTGTTTCTTTAGGAGTTGCCAGATAGTGTGCTACCATGCCCACTGCTTGCATGATATCCGGCCTGGATGCTGTTATGTACAAAAGACTGCCAATCATTGATCCGTAGAGGGATTGATCTATATTCAGCGATTCATCATCCTTACTCAACTTGTTTCCTATAGCCATAGGCGTGCCAACTGGTGCACAGTTTTCCATTCCAAATTTCTTCAACATTTCTTTAGCATACATGGTTTGGGAGATGAATATTCCTTTACTGGACTGAGATATTTGTAGTCCAAGAAAAAATGATAGCTCATCAAGCATGGACATCTCAAATTCCTTCTGCATGTCTTCAGCGAATCCTTTGGACAACTTCTCACTATCTCCAAAGATTATATCAACATAAACTGCAACAATTAATTGATGCTCACCTTCAGTTTTGATGTAAAAATTTTTGTCGGCAAATCCTCTCTTGAATCCCTGGTCTTGTAGATACTTGTCAAGTCTTGAATACCAAGCTCTAGGGGCTTGCTTCAATCCATACAAGGCTTTTTTCAATTTACATACATATTTGCTATCTTTTGATAGAAGGAATCCTTTTGGTTGCTCGATGTACACTTCCTCTTCTAATTTACCATTCAGAAAAACAGATTTTACATCCATTTGATATACCTTGAAGTTCTTGAAAACAGCTTGGGCAAGAAACATTTTGATTGCCTCTAATCTTGCCACGGGAGCGAAGGTTTTTTCAAAGTCAATACCTTTAAGTTGAGCATATCCTTTGCATACCAATCGAGCCTTGTTTTGCGTCACTTGACCATCCTCATTTAGTTTGTTCCTGTATACCATTTGGTATCGATCACATTCTGATCCTTCAGTCTGGGTAACAACTTCCACATCTCATTCTTTTCAATTTGGTTTAGCTCTTCTTCCATTGCTTTTATCCAATGTTCATCATGGCTCGCTTCTGAAAAATTCTTAGGCTATATTTTAGATAACAAAGAAAAATTTACTTGTTCAGAATTTCTTACAATCCTTCTTTTGGTCTGTACTTCAACATCTATATTACAAATTATTTGGCTTTCGGCATGGTTCTTCCGAACGAAACGAGATGGTGCCTTGGTGTCTTGCCGTTCATCTTCATCCATCTTCTCTACTTCAACATCTTCAATGATTTATGGTTTGTCTAATGGATCACTTGCCTTCTGAGTTCTAGTTTCATCTACTCTGACACTGGCACTTTCTACAATAGTTTGCGTTCTCTTGTTATAGTATTTGTAGGCCTTGCTTTTGGTGGAATATCCCAGAAAAATTCCTTCGTCGACTCTTGATTCAAATTTCCCCAAATCATCATCGGTCCTCTAAATAAAGCACTTCCAAATACTTTGAAATATTTGACGGAAGGTGGTCTTCCCGTCCATAACTCATATGGGGTCTTGTCACTGTTGACTTTGATCTGCCCTCTATTTAGGATATATACAGTTGTGTGGATTGCTTCTCTCCAATATTTGTCTGATTACTTGGATTCATTCAGCATTGTCCTAGCCATTTATTGGACAGTCCTGTTCTTTCATTTTACTACTCCATTCTGCTGTGGGGTTCTTGCAGCGGAGTATTGTCTTTTTATCCCACGGTCTTCACAATACTCAATGAATTCATTTGACATGAACTCACCTCCTCTATCTGACCTTAAGCATTTGATCCTTAAAACGGTTTCATTTTCAATTAATGCTTTAAATGCTTTGAATTTGCTAAAGGCCTCAGACTTTTCTTTCAGAAACGCAACCCATGTCATTCTAGTGTAATCATCAATTTGCAACATAAAATACCTCTCACCTTGTATACTTTGCGTTTTGGTGGGTCCACACAGATCTGTATGAATGAGCTCTATTTTCTTCATAGTGCAATATTCCTTCGTTTTGAATCTTGTCGTGGTGTGCTTCCCGCTGGTATTGCTTACAAAGCGTGCTTGATTTCTTTGTTATCTTTGTGATGCCCCTTACATCTTGTTTCTTGCTAATATTCACAAGGTTATCAAAATTTATATGACCCATTCTTCTGTGCCATAGCCAACTTTCTTCAACTTGACTCAGATAACACTTCTCTCCTTTGACTTGTGTAAGCATGTATAGATTGTTGTCCTATGAGCATCTGCAATTAGTTCTCCTATGTCTCTTTTTTTGATCTCACAAGCTTCAGCAAAGAACTTGAGTGTGTGTCCTTGATCACACATTTGGCTAACACTTAGAAGATTATGCTTTAACCCTTCCACATATAACCCATTCTCTGATTTTGGTTCTTCCATTATCAAGACTAAGTGTACCTTTCCCTGCTATTTTGGTTGTAGTGTTATCTTCGAACTTCACCATGCCTTCATTGATCCTTTTTAACGCGATAAATTTGTTTTTATTTCCAATCATGTGTCTCGAACATCCACTATCAATGAACCATTGTTGTCCATGATCTCTAGCATGGAATGTTGTTTGAACGATTATGGATTCTTCTTGCTTCTTCTTCTAGGTCTTTGTTGGTTCTCTTTTCTTTATCACTGGAGCCTTGAACTTCTGATCTTGTCTAACAAATTCGAAAACACTTCTACAATAGCGTGCTATATGTCCATAATTGTTGCACTTGTAACAGACTATTGCTTCTTCATCAAAGTTTGATAGGGGAGCAAACGAATTGTAGCTTTTGTTCAAAGTTCCATAGGTTCCTTTGTTTTTGCTCTTGACTTCAATATCCTTGGCTCTCTTTCTACATTCTAATTTCTTATGACCAAAATGATTGCAATAATAACAATATCCATCAAAATAATTACCAAACCTGATTTTATTTGCATATCTTGGAGCAAGTGGTCTCTTGAAGTTTTGTTCTCATTTGCTTTCTTTGTTGATAGCGCTAGTTTTTGTATTTTGGCCTTCTTCCTGCTGGGTCTCCTTTTTCACAGGTTTCTTAAGAGTTTCAGCATAGCTCTTAGCTTTCTCTTTTTCCTTGTCATACCCAATGCCTGACTTGTTAGATGGTGATCTTTGATTCTCCAAAATCTTATTCAAGACTTGGGTGCTTTTCTCAAATTTCAAGTCACTTGCTATTTTAGAATTTGCCTTTCTAGATCCCTTTTTAAAGGAACAATCTCAGATTCATACCTTTCAGTCTTCTCCTTTCTTCTTTAGCTGATACGTTAGATCTTCTTCAATTTTCTTTGCTTCTTCGATTTGGACTTTTAGATCAGCAATTATTTTTTTTGATACCTCAAGACCTTGTGATATTTTGGCTTCCGAGTCCTGACTCTCTTTTTCATATTTTTTAATCAGAAGCCTTTGTTTCATGTTCTTTTTCTTGAGAACTTTTATCTCTCCTAAGGCACAGATAAGCTCTTCTTCGAGATTTACCTTGCCTTCGTCTTCTTTCTCAGAGTTGTTTCTGCTTGTGGAAGCATTGTCTTCTATGGTCATGAACAATTTTTTCTTATCATCAAAATCAGGGTCACTAGCTTCACTTTCCACTGATGAGCTATAGTTCCTTCTGGAGTATAAGCTTTTCTTTTGTTTCTAAAATCTCTTTTTGTCTTTATTTTGCTTGAATCCCTTCTTGAATTTTGGTTTGCTCTCCTCTTCATCACTATTGTCTCGGGCACTTAGCTACAAAATGACCAATCTTATCGCAATTAAAACATTTGAATGGCAACTTACCTTTATATTCGCCCGAACCTTTCTTCAACTTTCGAATGAATAGAGCCTCTTTTTCATCTTCTTTGTTGCTTGAGCTATCACTTGGCTTAGGTTCCTTGACTTTCTCCTTCTTTGATGCTTTGAATGTTGCTTCTCTTTTTGATGGTCTTTCAGATTCAATCCTCATTTCATATGCTGTGAGTATTCTGTGCAGATCATTCATCTTTAAGTTATCCAGATCTTTCATTTCTTCAACAACAGAGACTTTCACATCAAACCTCAACGGTAAGGATCTCTGCACCTTTTGGACGATTGTAGACTCTTTCACGGTTTCTCCAAGTCCTCAAATAACATTGATTATTTCATCAACCCGAAGCAGGTATCCTGCAATGTTCTCTTCTTCCTTCATCTTTAAACTCTCAAATTGTCTCCTATGAGTTTGGAGTTTTGCTTGTCTTACCTTGCTATCACTTTCATAGATAGTTTTAAGTTTTTTCCAAATCTCTCTTGTAGAATCACACTGCATGACTTATACGAATTCCGATTTTGAAAGGCCGCATAAGATGGCATTCATTGCTTCTCCAAGTCCTCAAATAACATTGATTATTTCATCAACTCGGAGCAGGTATCTTGCAATGTTCTCTTCTTCTTTCATCTTTAAACTCTCAAATTGTTTCCTATGAGTTTGGAGTTTTGCTTGTCTTACCTTGTTATCACCTTCATAGATAGTTTTAATTTTTTTCCCAAATCTCTCTTGCAGAATCACATTGCATGACTTATACGAATTCCAATTTTGAAAGGCCACATAAGATGGCATTCATTGCTTTAGCATTGTTCACGTTAGCCTTCTTTCCAGTAGCGCCTGTTGGTGGCGTTTGGTACCTGGTTACTATTGCTTGCCAAATATTGAACCCAAGAGCCATTAGATATGTCTTCATTCTTATGCTGCAGAAGGGATAATTTGTGCCATCAAACACCGATGCCTTGTTAGTGACAAATCCGTCCTGAACTTGTGATCTAGCCATGTCTGCTTATATGAAAGATCCCTGATGGATCTCTTTGCTGAAATGAAGTATTTGTTTTTGTGATTTTATTTGTTTTATGATTTTTATCAATTTTTTTTGTGTTCTTTCAGACTAGAGAGGAGATGCAGAAGGGGTTTCAGTTTTCTTGAAATGTGTATTTGCCGAGATAGCAAATAGATATACATGCAACTGCGATCTCATATAAAAGTGAACTAAAATTAACAATTAAATGATAAAAAATCACCCACTAAGAATTTGAAGTACATACCAATCAGATCTGTATTTTATATTTATTGTAAAGCCTGTTTTGCAACGCCACTTGCATACAAAGATGGTATTGGCCTAGGAGAGGCTATGCATGCAACTGGAACTGAAGGATATGTAGAATAATGCTGATTAAGTACTGCTGCAAGCTTATATCTGTCCTAGAATGTCCAAGAATCTGTCCAATGATGCACAAAAGAAGACCTAGGGTAGGCTTCCCACAAACATGAACTGGGTTGTCGTCCAATTTACCAAAACCCCTGAGAGTTTCCATTCTCAAGAGATTATATGCTGTTGTCCTCTTCCTCAGAGTTCAGATCTGTAATGAAGCTTCAAAAATATGCAAAAGATGTCTCCAAAAGAACTTCCAACGCACTTTATTCTTTTTCTAAGATGGGCGTCCAGTTTTAGGGTTAGGGTAGCATCAAAAGTGAATCTTTTAATGATTCTTTTCTTTATTTAAAGTCTCCCAAGTTGGGCGCCCAAGTTGAGGGTCCAACTTCTCATTAATAAAGTGTCTGTCTTTTAACACGTGTTAACTAGGAAGGAGTCCATTTATTAAATTTTATTACAAAGTGATATTAATCACTTTAATTTATTTTTATTAAATATTAAAGCTTCACTTTAATATTCAATAATTATTCCAAGTCCATCACCTGGCCAATCTGAACTGAAAACTGTTGGAGTCCGTGCCACTGGTGATGCCGCCACATGGCAGGTTAACTGACAGTGCCTTCCTTAATTTTAGGGATACCTCCTAAAAAATAGGAATTGTGACCAAAACTCCCAAAATGCTCTTGGAGGTACCCTAATGCCTCCTGGTCAACTCTCGGTCAAACCCTAAAAAATAGGAACCCTTCCTAAAAAATAGGAAAACTCCCAAAATGCTCTTGGAGGTCCCCTGATGCCTCCTAGTCAACTCTTAGTCAAACCCTAAAAAATAGGAACCCTTCCTAAAAAATAGGAAACTGATGCAAACTGTCTGGAAAGAACTGTAAAGCTCCCTACCACGCTCCACTGCCTCGGGATAGGTCCCTTAACCATTCTGCTGACCTACGGGAACCCGGATGATAGGCCAACTCTCAAGTCTCTGCTAGACATAGCTAAAGAGGGGACATGACAGTCCTCCCCTCTCGGAGATGCTTGCCCACAAGCAACTGAAAGGCCGGATGCTGTAAAATGGACTCTCCCTCCCAGGTGGCATCCTCTATAGGAAGACCTCTCTGAAAAATAACTCCGCCACCTGGGATGCCGTGTAATCAGCTGCAATAGGGAAGAAGTGAGGGTATTTAGTCAACTTGTCTACTACAACGTAGATACAATCTTTCCCTTGCACTCGAGGAAGACCTGTAATGAAATCCATGGAGATTCCTGACCACTTCTGTTCCGGTATAGGTAAGGGCTGCAATAAACCGGCAGGAAAAGTATGCTCAGACTTATTCTGCTGGCATGTCATACATTCGCGAACATGACGTAAGATATCCGCCTTGAGACCCTTCCAAGAGAATCTCTCCCTAACCACCCTGTAAGTCTTACCATACCCTGGGTGCCCTACTGTCGGAGTATCATGGTAAGCATGCAGAATTTGTTCCTTCAACTGAGAACCAGGAACCAGATACACCCTGCCCTTGTAGTAGATGACTTCATCTACTACAGTGTACCGATCATCTAATACCAATCCATCCATGATCTCACAAGCATGCTGATTTTTGGAGTACTCAACTAGAAGTTGAGCCTTCCAATCTGCTGAAATCTCGCTTAACGAACATAGGGCAGCGAGTGATGGTTTTCTAGAAAGTGCATCAGCCACAGTATTATTCTTCCCCTTTATGAGTTCGATGTCAAAATCATAAGCCTGAATCCTGCTCACCCATTTTTGCTGACGATCATTGAGCTCTGTCTGATCAAGGAAATATTTCAGACTATTGTGGTTTGTTCTTACCACGAATTTGCTGCCAACAAGGTACTGTCTGAACTTGGCTAATGCATGCATAATAGCCAACATTTCCTTATCATACGTAGGCTACAACCTCTCATTATCCCGCAGCTTCCGACTCTCAAAAGCAATGGGGTGTCGGTTCTGCATCAAAACTGCTCTTATGCCCAAACCAGAAGCATCACACTCAAGTACAAAAGGCTGCAAGAAGTCAGGGAGTGCTAAAACTGGGCAAGTGCTCATAACCTCCTTGAGCCTATCAAAGACTCCCTATACCTGTTCTGTCCATCTGAAAGCCCCTTTCTTTGTGAGGTCTGTCAAGGGTGTTGCCAACTGAGAGAAACCCCTCACAAACGACCTGTAATAAGCACATAGACCAAGGAACCCACGTAACTCAGTAATGTTCCGAGGGTGGGGCCAATCTCGAATTGCCTGAATTTTCTCGTCATGCACCTTCACCCCATCAACACCGATCATATGACCTAGATATAAGATCTCTCCAAGTCCAAACTCACATTTGGACAACTTAGCAAATAGAGACTGACTCTCCATAATGCTAAGTACATCCTCAACATGTCTGAGATGATCCTCCCAAGTACGACTGTAAATCAGAATATCCTCAAAGAATACTAGAACCGATTTCCTCAACTGCTTGTTGAAGAGATGGTTCATACATGACTGGAAAGTGGTTGGGGCATTGGTAAGGCCAAAAGGCATTACCAGAAACTCATAATGCTCATAGTGACAACGGAAGGCAGTCTTGTGTACATCCTCTGCTCGTACACGTATCTGATGATACCCTGAACGAAGATCAATCGTAGAGAAGTAGATAGCTCCGTGAAGCTCATCCAACAACTCATCAATGCGTGGAATAGGGTACCCATTCTTGATTGTCTTCCTGTTTAGGGCCCTGTAATCTATACACATCCGTAGAGTCCCATCCTTCTTCTTAACCAGTACTACAGAAGAAGCAAAGGGACTAGAACTGGGGCGAATGAAGCCCATGTCGAACAGCTCATGAATAGTCTTCTCAATTTCATCCTTGTATGCTCTAGGATGACGATATGGAGTGGTGATCACTGGCTTAGCTCCATCGTCCATCTCTATCCCATGCCCAAACCCTCTATCCAGAGGTACACCAGGAGGTATGTCACCAAATACTCGGCCATGCCAATCCATCACCGACTGTATGTCAACATGAAACGCTCTACCATCCTGAGTAGGTATCTTGGATTTCACAAAACAATGTGTGGCCCAGATCACATCATCATGTCTAATAATAGACTCCATCCTGTGAGAAGATACCTCCTTAGGCCCACCGTCAGATGCTGCCCTCAAGATCACCTTTTTTCCACTAGATAGGAACTCTAACTGCATGCGGTGGTGATCAATAATATATCTCCCAATACCCTGTAACCACTGCATACCCAAAGTAACATCATAATCTTCTAAGGGTAGGATATAAAAGTCATCCGTCAAGGTAAAATCCCCCATCTGAATGCTGAGCTGTGAGATCCTCCTAGTGCAACCCAACACTGCACCATCTGCAACCTTAACTCCAAAACCCTCGAACATCTCAGACTGTAATCCATGCCTCTCAACCAACTTCTGATCAATAAAATTGTGCGTGGCTCCTGTGTCAACCAAGCTCATGACTCACTGCCCCTATAGTGTACCTTTCAACCGAAAGACATGGAACCTGGGATAACTGGATAGTGTAGCCATAGTCACTTTGGTTGCCGCCAATGAATCAGGAATATCTATCTCTAGCTGGGGTCGCTTCTAAATAACCTCCTCAGGGCTGTCCTCAGTGTCGGTGTCTGGTATCTCTTCATCCCCAAGGTCGGATGTGACCTCAATCAAGTGAACCTTGCCCTTACCCATACAGCGGTGTCCGGGCTTCCAAGGCTCCTTACAGGAAAAGCATAATTTCTTCCTTCTCAAATCATTCCGTGACTCCTGATCCATCCTAGGAGGTTTAGCTGACTATCCATCTCTAAACTGCGAAGTTTTGGCCTTCTGAATAGGCCGTGATTCCCTGAATGGCCTCTTATCTGACTGATAAGTGGGAGTGGTGTCCAATCTCAAGGTCACATCAATGGCATCCTTGAGAGTGGCCAGCTGGAAGGCACGTACCAATCCCTTAAGTCTATCCTACAATCCCTCAATGAATAACATCACGCTACGCCTCTAGGGCATATCAGGTACCATAACTGCAATACGTTGGAACTCATTAACATATGCTTTTGCCTGTCCAGTCTGTCTAAGATGTGCCAACTCCCTATAGTAGAGTTCTGTGTCCTTACGGTCAAACCGAGTAATGAGTCGTTCAGTGAACTCTGCATAGGAATTAATTAAGGCATGACCCTGGGTGACCAATCCATGATGCCACCAATCGTAGGCAACCCCATCTAAATGGAAGACAACAAACTGAATAGCTTCACGCTCAGGCATGGGTCTCAAGGATAAATATATGTCTAGCTTGTGCACCCAAGCACGTGCACTCGTACTACCCATACCATCATATGTAGCCAACGTGATCTTCCCAGTAGCTCTACTGAGGTCATAGTTCTGCTACTGAGGTCTAGTGCCTCGGTCTCCTCTGAACCTGGCAGAATCTCTGTGCTGTGCACAATACTGTGGAAAAGAAAAGACATCCCTGACCTCGGGGGGTAGGGTTCTCCACTCAGTTGTAGCTGCCATGACTGAATCTTGAAATTTCACCTCTGGTGGCTCTACCTGTACTGGGCGTTCACTTGGTGCAAACTGAGGAAGTAAGGGTCTATCCTTGGTCTGTCCACGCCTAGGGGACTGTAGGGGGCTCCTGTCTGATGCATGTGACTGGTGACTATGTTGACTTCCCGCCATAGATACTGATCTGCTCCATCTACCCCTATCTAATTCCAACCAGTCCAAGGCATCTTGTATCCTGTCTAAGGTTTGAGCAATCCTAGGCTGAGTGTTGATGAGGGTTCTCATCATTTCTCTCTCTTCATCATCCCGATTCCTCTGTTCTTCTGCCATAACTGTTTCCTTTGCCATACCAATCCCAAGTTCTTGTTGGGCTCTCCTGCGTGTATAATACCTATCTGTATGCATAAAAAACAATTCTCTGAACCCCATAGGCTGGCAGGTCAAGGGCTATGATACCACTGAAAGATCCCTGATGGATCTCTTTGCTGAAATGAAGTATTTGTTTTTGTGAGTTTATTTGTTTTATGATTTTTATCTTTTTTTTTTTTTTTTTGTGTTCTTTCAAACTAGAGAGGAGATGCAGAAGGGGTTTCAGTTTTCTTGAAATGTGTATTTGCCAAGATAACAAATAGATATACATGAAACTATGATCTCATATAAAAGTGAACTAAAATTAACAATTAAATGATAAAAAAGCACCCACTAAGAATTTGAAGTACATACCAATCAGATCTGTATTTTATATTTATTGTAAACCTGTTTTGCAACGCCACTTGCATACAAAGATGGTATTGGCCTAAGAGAGGCTATGCATGCAACTGGAGCTAAAGGATATGTAGAATAATGCTGATTCAGTACTGCTACAAGCTTATATCTGTCCTAGAATGCCCAAGAATCTGTCCAATGATGCACAAAAGAAGACCTAGGGTAGGCCTCCCACAAACATGAACTAGGTTGTCGTCTAATTCACCAAAATCCCTGAGAGTTTCCATTCCCAAGAGATTATATGCTGCTGTCCTTTCCTCAGAGTTCAGATCTGTAATGAAGCTTCAAAAATATGCAAAAGATGCCTCCAAAAGAACTTCCAACGCACTTCTTTTTCCAAGATGGGCGTCCACTTTTAGGGTTAGGGTAGCATCAAAAGGGAATCGTTTAATGATTTTTATCTTTATTTAAAGTCTCCCAAGTTGGGCGCCCAAGTTGAGGGTCCAACTTCTCATTAATAAAGTGTCTGTCTTTTAACACGTGTTAACTAGGAAGGGGTCCATTTATTAAATTTTATTACAAATTGATATTATTAAGCACTTTAATTTATTTTTATTAAATATTAAAGCTGCACTTTAATATTCAGTAATTATTCCAAGTCCATCACCTAGCCAATCTGAACTGAAAACTGTTGGAGCCCGTGCCACTGGAGATGCCGCCACATGGCAGGTTAACTGACAGTGCCTCCCTAAATTTTAGGGATACCTCCTAAAAAATAGGAATTGTGACCAAAATTCCCAAAATGCTCTTGGAGGTCCCCTGATGCCTCCTGGTCAACTCTCGGTCAAATCCTAAAAAATAGGAACCCTTCCTAAAAAATAAGAAAACTCCCAAAATGCTCCTGGAGGTCCCGTGATGCCTCCTGGTCAACTCTCGGTCAAACTCTAAAAAATAGGAACCCTTCCTAAAAAATAGGAAACTGATGCAAACTGTCTGGAAAGGCCTGTAAAGCTTCCTACCACGCTCCACTACCTCGAGATAGGTCCCCTAACCACTCTGTTGACCTATGGGAACCCAGATGTTAGGCCAACTCTCAAGTCTCTGCTAGACGTAACTAAAGAGGGGACATGACATTGTATGACCTACCTTCTAGTGGTTAAGCTATATCTGAAGGAACTCGCTTTGATACCAATTGTTGAGCACAGGGTAATATTGAGAGGGGCGGTGAATCAATATTCTATATTATTTTCATTTCTAACACTTAATTACTTATTCAAATAAAGATATTCAAAGCAATCAAATCACAACACAAGATAACACAATGCAAAGTCACACCACTTATACATGGAAACCCTTTCGGGAGAAAACTACAAAGAAATATTTCTCAATATAAATATTCTTAGACACCAACCTACTGGAGCACCAACCTCGAAAACAATTTTGTAGGCACCAACCCCTTTCGCTGAGCACCCACTTAGCAAGAGACACCAATCTCTTTAAAATGAAGGCACCAACCTTCTCACAAGAATTACTCTTTTATCTCTGATTTGTTGTCAACACATCGGATGATAGAACACAACTTTATCTCCTTTCGATTTGATCTACACTTGAGTGTTTTTGCTGCTATGCTCTGCCTTATACTTGCTGGATTTTTCTTTTCAATATTCTAACAAGAATCTACTTTCAAATATTTTTGCTCTTCTTTTATTTCTTCTACTTTCAAACTTACAAATTTGCCACTAGCTATGCACTTATTTATGACCCAGGAAAAGCCACAAATTAAAGTCGTGACTCTTCAAACGAAAAGATCCATTCGAATGGTCACAACTCCAAATCAGGTCGACCAAGGTTGGGGACCATTTTAGACTTAAAAACTGCCTTGAAACATTCGCCATAATTATCTCTTTAAGCCTATTAGACAGTCAATTTATCTTTGATTCCACGCAAAGATATGACCGTTATTTGCACGATTAATTGCCTCAAACAAATTAAATATTCTTTATTTAATTTAATTCTTGTATCGAAATACTTTGCCATCAATTAGATTCACGATTACCCTTTGACATCAATGACAATATTTCCAACATCTCTCAATCCATACACAACCAATATGGCTATCAAAAGCATGGAAGATTGTTTTCATCCTATATTGTGGTATTCAAGGGATGGTTCTTAGCATCCAGCTTCCCCCTAGATATTTTGTGACTCACAAATAGCATAATGTAATGTCCCCATTTTTTAGTAATATTGATTTGCAAGCTTTTGTCTAGTTCCAATTTTGACTGAAGCAGCTTAGTGTTTGATGAGGGGATCTCCAGGGTTCTTTGAGCATGCAAGTTGTGTACTACAGAGATGTTTGTTTTTGGCATTGAGCTCAGTTGGTTTTGAGGACCCTCTGAGCTTTCGATGTGTTCTCCAAACTTCTTGGAGAGAGCATCTATTAATATTAAGCTACCGAGTCGGCTTCGATTATCATTATTCATCATCAGTATCATTCTGGTATATAGTCAGATTTTGATTCCGATATTGTTTCAGTGGTTTCCGCAACTTGGGTGAATTAATAAGCTTTATTTAATAATTTCACTAAGGTTGCTTAATTTTATAAAATATTTCTAAAAACAACTTAGTGTAATAGCTCGTTGGAAAGGTAATCAAAACTTTTAAATCATGGACTCTTAAAAAGGGGACCACACACATCAACAAATATTACTATGTCATAAATGTGTCTTTTGGAGCAAAAATGAGTATTTAAAAAGTGAATTTAAAATATAACTTCTAGAAAGTTTGAGGAAAAAATATAAAAGGGAATTTAGAGAGCTCATTTGGGGATATGTAGATTATTTTATTTCCTCTTGTGAAACCCTTGTGGTTCTATGGGATTCAACTTGGTTCATCTCAGAGTTCTTGAGGATGGAAACCCTCTTGGAGAAGATTAGCCACGGTGGTGAAAGATCCTTCCTGGTTAACACTGTGTGACTCATTAAGAGTTACAGATTGTGCAGATTGATTGGCCGGTAGAGTTCTCCAAAATATATGCATGTGCTAAACGATTTGTGCCACAGTTTATTGGTTGAGTGATTGTTGGTTAGAAGATTTGTTGGTAAAGTTTTTTTATTCCAGCTGAAACAAATATATTGAGATTGTGCCAATATTATATTTGTTTTGAGAGGATTTGATGAGATTGTTAAATGTGTGATACTTGCTGATTGGAGTGGTGCCATCAGGGAAAAATCAGATATTTGAGATTATTTGGGAGTGCTGAAACTAAATACACCTTCCTCACGTATCAGGTTTTGGATGGTATCTTGAATCGATGCCTCCTTTGGTGGTGGGGTTTCTGGTTGGGAGTATATCTAATGAGTATAAGACACACGTGGGGGTCTAAAGAGAGAATACGTTGGGTTTGCTAATGTGAACAGTCCTAGTCGCTGCTGTAATAAGCTAAGCGCAGCCCATAAGGGAGATTCTTGGTGGGGTGTGAAGCCCATCGCTTGGTGCTGGGAATGGAGATGAAGACACAACAAATTCATTTGTGTTATGCTACAGCAGAGTGCTTTGTGTAACAGCAGCTTATTATCTTGTAAATCATCATCATTTGAGCATTATATCACAGCTATTGTAATCTGAGCCTGTATAACATTGAAGATCAATACATTGCTGGAGTTTGAGGTCAGATTGTTGTATTAAGTGTTTCTTTATGCATGCCAAGATGTTCATGATATTTCTATGCATTGTGGGTTTTCTGTTTGAACAAATATTGTCTCAAACTGCATTTTGAATGATCCCATTCCAAAACACATTGAAAACAATCACTATACAAAGTGTTTGACGAAATGCCTGCTCATTAGAAGTCAGAAATATTTGTGGGTTTTGGAAAAAAATTGGTTTATAAGTTGGGGTTGGTCATTACACATAACCATGGCATAACATAACAACATATCAGCTACAACAGCTATCCATAGCACATCCATTGAGGAACACACATATAAAGATGGAATCAAAAAATCCATTACAGACCTTAATTTTGTCTTGATGGATTTCTCATAAATATAATATATCAATATTTGAGCTATCAATGGATTTCTTACTTGTTAGTATTGAATACTAGTTTCTTTGTGAAGACAATGATTCTTAGATGACCCTATGGATGTGGAACCAAGGTTTTTAGCATGTATAAATACATGTGTATGCTTAACCATTCAAATGAATCATTTTCTCCCATCGTAAATGTAAATTTTTTAGATTATATTCATCTCAACATGAACCTACAAGTACATCCCACTTAATAATTACAGTAATGGTTGTCCCTCATAAAATCTTGTTGCCATACCTTGCAAATGTCGATGCAGAAAAGATGTAGCAGAATATTTCTAGGGGGTTTTCTATTAGTCAATGGCCAAATTAGGCATCAAATGCCTTTCTAAGTGTCAAATAAGGTGTTAATGGAACTAACTTAGTCCTCTGATATGCAATTTACTGGTATCTAAGTGAAGACATTTTTTCCTTTTATCACACTATAAATCAAGTTTTTTTTGTTTAGCATATGAGAGGAGAGTGGAATTATTGGGACAAAAATAAAAATGAAGTGCATGATTTTTTTCTTTAAATCTTGTTTTCCGACTTTCTGTTGGACATTATGCTCAGTGTAATTAGTATTGCTAATTGTATGTTTATGACAAAGGTGGTTTATTGATGGCTATTGACCATTTTCTGTGAGTAGTCTACGTGTAAGGGTCTTATTCAATTCAGTGCCACATTTTTATCTTCTCCTTGATCGTTTTAGAAGCATGATTGTGTATGATATGATGGCCATCTCTTCTTTTGACCTTTGTGGGTCTCACAATTATGTTTAGCTGAATCATCACTTACTTTTTGTTAGAGGCTATTAAAAATTATGTTAGTAAATCTGTACATATTCTTGCAATATTTGTTGGAGTTGTAAGAGATAGACCTCCTGTACATGATGTGACCATCCATAAGAGGCAAGAACAATCTGTGTCTAGATGTATATGCATTTTCTATTTGGTTATCTAAGGTTGTTATTCTTTTCATGTCAGTTATCGGAGAAACATTGACATTTGTCTTCCCTCACGGTCTGCCGATATTCTCAAATGCAGAGTGGTATGTCCATTTCTACAAGTTGAAAACTAATGAATTCATTGGATGCTAGCATTTGTTTTACATTCTCAGAAGTAGTTTTCATCTTAAATTTTAGCAAGAACAACCAAAGTATCTAGATTTTTTTAATTTTATAAACTAAAAGGTTAAAACAATCAAAGTATCTAGATTTTTTGAATTTCATAAACTAAAAGGTTAATATAATAGCACTAAGGACTTTTTATTACATTAGAGAAAAATGAATTGGAAAGAACGAATATAATAAAATGAATTCACTTTGGGGAATGATACATGTAAATTGTAATGGCTGGAGTTTTATAGACATGTACAAGCAAGTGGCAATAAACTAGTTTAACCATGAAATATGAATGTGAAGCATTTACTAAAAAATCCAGTTGATATTTTCCAAAGCCTATTCTTTTGCAATCATACGAATCAATATTTTTTCAAAACTAAAGAACATCCAAGTAATATTGATATAGCACTGTTTGTAGCCAAAACTACCAAAAATGAAAATGGATTAACAAACCTGATAGCAAGAGAAAAAGACATTGTCGCTTTTGTCCCTTTAAAGTGTTGTTATTTTAATTCTATTTGTTGCTTCGATTATTTCAAGGAAACCTGTAAACTTTGGGGTAGCATTTGCCATTTGCTAAATTGGCCTTCTCGCTTTCCTGTTTTTCCTTCCTCTATCAAAGAATGAGTAATTCCACCTATTTGTATCATATCACTCCTGCAAATCTACCATTTATCTCTGAAGATTACATATATCCTCTTAGAAACAAACTTTAGGGAGACCTATAATGGTATATTTCCATGTTGTGCTTGATCTCAAGGGCTTCATATGTTATTAGTAGTGTCTCCCACATGATTTTGGTTTAGTTCCACATCCAAGTCCTCCTTCACACTTAAGCGTTTTCCAATCTCTTCAACTTCGATTTTATAGAGATCTATTAAAATGTCTTTGCATGAAATGCTATGTCCTAGGTAGTACCCAAATTCTTGTTTGAAGAAGTTGATATTGAAAAGTTTTGAAATATAGTTTGTTTTTTGTTAGAAACTTCAATACAACTTCCAATTGCTTCTTATGATTTTATTTACTTTTGTTTAGTGTTAGGATGTTGCTGAGTAATACTGTGATAAAATTTTCTAGGTAGAGGTTAGGATGGTTACACATATGGTGCTCGAAGCATTGAATTTAGTTTCAATTAACATGATGGAACTGACAACCTTTAACTTAAAATTTAGTCATTGTGAAGACCTACATTATCTCATGCCATTTATCAGTCAAATGAATGTTGCAGCAGTGTTTATTAAGCTTAAGGCCATTTTCGAGATTTTGTGGTGTCCATTATTTGCAGCGAGCTTTTTTTGGTATCTGAATCATTGATCCTTATATGTGGTATCTACTTCTGAGGCCGATCTTGAAAAGTCAGTTGTCTTTTAGGGAGCCTAAGAGTTCCCATATTCTTGGGAGTTGGTATTTATTTCTGACTCTTTTTTTCTAATGAGATCTATAGACACTGCACATTTTCATATTTCCAGCTTTTTAAACTAATATAACTGAAAGAATGAATAATCACTTGCAAATAAGATTGGATGGACTTTCATGGACGAAGGCCTCTCTTAGATAGATGGTACTTTATGTAATTGACGAAGGAATCTCTAGAGTACCTACAAATTACAAGTTACACCTGAATGGAAGTTACATTTCACTAAATGGATTTTGTTAAAAACTAAACCAGCTACCACTAGAATAAAAATTCACAAAGGACAAAATATAGAATTCCAACACAATAAAAACGCTATAACCCTTGGTTCTTATTTCCTAGCTTCTTAGGAAAAAAAATTTCCCAATTTTTTTTTTTCAAGTAGGAAAAATGTGAGTGGAGTTTTTATTGTATTTCTAGTAATGAAAATTAAAAGTCTTGAAGGGTATTTGCTATATGTATCAAATATATAGTGATTTCTATAAGTGACTTGGAAGTAAAAGTCTTGACCGAAATATAGTGGAGCCCATATCATGTCTTACGATGTCCAAAGAATGGATATTTTTTAATTTGATTTTCCTGCAAACACAATTATATTTTGTCATGTCCCCCTTTTGATTAGGACATCTTTGAAGACCCTTAGCCTTAATTCGTTTCTCAGGGGCCAACGAAAAACAGAAAAAAGAAGGGAAATATTTGGTTTCTTAAAGGACACTTGCAAAAGTACCTTATGTTTATATAGTTCACTTAAGTTGGGACCCTTTAAGGGTCATGGGCGCCATACCATTTAAGTGGAGTCATAAGAGGTTCCCTCCTTTTTGGGCGTACCCCTTGGGGATGGTGTATAAAAGTAAAGGAGGAGATCATTTGAATGCATGCTATGAATTATATTGGAAATTTGGAGTTTGAGCATGAAAAGCTAAATCCAATTGACTTGAAGATGAAACCCTTCAAGCCAAAATGGTTTGAGGAGGTAAACCCTCATTCCTCATTGAGGCAACTTCACTTAGAAGCTGCCATTGAGCATCAATTTTGGAAAGGACATTCCAAGGGTGGGCGACTTACTTTTCGGTAGGAGCTGATTGGTTGTTGGTTATTGTAGACCCCTATGTTGTAGGACTGCATGGATTAGGGCTGAAATTAATTATTTCAGCTTGGGTGTCTTGTCTTAGGGCTGTTTTGAGAGGGTTTGGGGCTAATTTCTGCCCAAACAAACATTCTGAATTTTCTATGAATATTTTTGAATTTATCCTGAATTTCTTAAGTGTTTTGGAAGGTCTTTTGGCCCCTATGTTATTTGTGTTTTTCTATAATATAAGTTTCACTTGGATCCCACATCCATATTGGGAATTTGCAATTTCCCATCCTTAGGTTCTCTTGGGGAAAGCCCTTTCACCATTTAATGCCCTTCATCTCATCCTTATTGTTAGCACAATGCTTATCATAATCAAAAAAGGGTAAGAACAAAGTATGAGGGGAATGCAATGAACCCTTACCAAGGAGATAAGTCACTTTGCTTGCCCTTAAATGTGAATCTAGAAACTTCAGCAAGTTGGAGACCGTCATGAGGAGTTAATGAGGCACTTCCCTTATGTGCATACCTCCCAACAAGGTCTTCCTGAAGGTCCTTTTTACAAATCTTATACAAATCTGATTTTTCTCTATTTTTAAGACTATCATAGTGGTGTTTTAAGAACTCACTTTCTCTTTTAAACTTTTGTAGGTGTTGTCTAGCTTGAAAGGCTACCAATTTTGCCTCCTTTGCCCTCCTTAGCCACTCCTCACACCTTTTTTGGGTCCTTGCTATAAGGCCAGAATTTTCTCCTCCTTGATTTAAAATATTTTTCCCTTCTATTAGCAACTCTCGTTGTTGTTCATACCCTTGCTATAAACCCTCACTCTACTGCTCTTTTAACTGCCTATCATCATGCTGAAAATTCTCACTTGGCTGTCCAAAAAATTATGATTTTTGCAACTCAGAATTTTTAACATGCAACTCAGAATTTTCCGAGTTTATTTGTCCCCTTTCCAGATGGAAAATCTTCTTTCACTGCCCTACAAATTATGATTTTTGAAGCTCAAATATTTCAATACTTGGCTGCCCCAAGGTGTTCATCTTCTACTAATCAAAGGGCTTCAATGTACCAATTTTCTGATTCAAATCTGATTTATCTTTCCTTATCACAAACTGAAATTCAATCCTTTCACAAGCTTGCTTTGAACCTACATTTTCAGAATTCACAAGGTTCTTAAAATAAGAATTCAAATGATTCTTCACATACCTTAAAGTTTCCTCATACTCATTTGAAACCAACTTTGATTTTTCCCTTCAATGAAAGGAACAACTACAAATATATTAAAATCGGAATTGCTACCCTTTGTAGATCTCAGATATTACCGGGATCCCACACCTTTTGGCAACAACAATTATCAACTTGAATCAAGGGGTCCCCATGCCCCATGTTGTAAATTCTATGCCTCCTTTTATCACCTTTTTTAGCATGTTTCTTATGACGGCAACAAATCTAAAACATCATAATGTGACAATAAATTTGATATGTTACCAATCTTTTCATACCTTGGGCTACAAACAACAAGCATGTCCTCCTTTGGTGAAGTAGGGTCTGTGATAACTCTTCTATCCTTGTGATTCCCTATTTCTTGTTCAAATACATGTCTCTCCACACTGCTGTTATGGAAATCAGCAAGCTATTTGTCAACTTTATCCTCTAATGATTGGATTTCAACCACACAATTCTCTTCCCTATTTTGCAAATTTGACTTTCTTCTCCTTTGGGTTTGTGCTCCATGATCTCTCCCTCTTCTCTCATTGTCAAGGTGAAATCATTTTGTGATGATGAAACACTCATCACTTTTGTTGGTCTTTTTTGTTCTTTTAAGGGGGCTCTTAATGCCTAGGGCTTGACTGTATAGCCTTTATCGAAGCCTTGGAATCTATTGACCTTAGTTCATTCTAATAATTCTGCATATCTTGCAACAAATCATCTATGACTTCATCCATTGTCCTCTTCTTCATCCCCACTTTTTGAATGAGATCTTTGTATTCCTCTAATGGCAATAACCGAGGTTGCCAATCCATTGTAGTTGCTCACACCCCACAACTAACCAAAAAATTGGCTCTGATACCATTGAAATATCCCCTTTAGGGTTGAAAATTAAACAAAGGGGTTATCCAACAAACCCTAATTAAATATGCAATTTTTAAGATCACCAAACCTTAACTAAAGACGAGTTTTTTCATTTTTCGAGCAAAAGCCTAGTTATCAAACCCTCATAAAGTTGTAATAAATTATTCCAAACCTTAGCAACAACTTAATGAATTTTTCAATGAAGTTTAGGGCATCAATTCAACATACGAAATTTAGCTTCCAAGGCGTACAGAAGAATTACAGAACTTTATGGAGGTCTTTTCATCCCAAAATCTCAATATTTTATGATCAAATAATTATAGAAAAATAGCAATAATTACAGCCAACAATTTATGCTCAAAAACTAGATTTTCCCAAAGTATTTGGCTGGACATAAATCATAAAAATCACCAAAAAGATTTTGTTGTTTTAAATTGTCTTCTTGTTGCCGTAATCAGATTTGGTGTTTAAAACACCTTTATTGGTTCAATATGCTCAATACAACTTCCTTATGATGCTGCCCTAGCTGAAAGTAAGGGGTTTTATCCTTAGTTTCAGTCCACCTTGAAGGGTTTCGTCCTCAAGGAGAAAGCCAAGTGTTTTCGTGCTTAGACTCAAAGAATTCAATTATCAAATCATGCATGAACCTTTCAAATGAACCACAATCATGTTGAACATAACTATCTACTGAGAGGGAGGGGGGGTGAATCAGTAGATCAGCTAAAAACTAGTTCTTTAACTTTTTAATGAAGATACAAAAACATATGCATATCAAAGAACAAATGCAGACATTACACTTACACACAAAAACACAGTACACTAGATTTATACGTGGAAAATCCAAAGGAAAAAACCACGGTGAGAATAGCTGCTAGAATCTACTGTTTTAATCCAGCCTCACAGTTAAATCACCTTACTGGTAAAACCACACTGGTTACATTCAAGGACACCTATCCTTAGGAGACACCAATCCCCTAACTGAACACCAACTCAGTTTAACCTTACTGGTTACAAGATTTAAGGGCATGAACCCTAAGGAGACTCCAATCCCCTAACTAAGCATCAACTTAGTTTATCTGACGACACCAACCAATCAGAACTATGGAGCTACTGTTGAACACACTATCTACTAAGAGGGGGGGTGAATCAGTAGATGAGCTAAAGCCTAGTTCTTAAAAACTTTTAAACAAGATACATAATGTATATGCAAAAAACAGAACAAAAGCAAAGATCATACACACAAGAATACTCAACACCAGATTTTTACGTGGAAATCCAAAGGGAAAAAACCACGGTGAGAAAAGTTGTGAGAAATTACTATTATAATCTAGGCTCACAAAAAAGATGTCTCACAGACAATCTTCACTGGTTACATTCAAGAGCACCCACTCTAAGCACCAACTTCCTAACTGAGCACCAACTTAGTTTTTCTGATGGCACCAACTTATTAGAGATATGAAGCTACAACTTCAGAATACAAAAGAGATTCAAAATGAATCCTATTCAGTTTCTCTGTTACAATTTTAGTTTGTAACTGCACCTTCACGCTATGTGCCTTCTCGTCTTATCTATCTCTTTCTCTTTGTGTTTGGATATCTTCTATTTTGACACACCTTATTCACTTTGCCTTTTTATGTTGTCTGCATATGTCCTCACTTGACAATTTTTGAGTTAACATTCTAATTATTATCGCCGCCGTAGCAAAAGACACTTTCACATGTTCTATTCGTAGCGTATATAGACAAATGCATCTTAGGGTTTTCTATATGTAAAGTGTTCACACTTCAACTGCTCTTAACCGGTTCAAGCCTCTGATCTGTATTCAATGTGACTTTGACTTCGTGTCTCGATTCATACTTCAAATGACAACATTCAAATGTCTTTACTATCTTTGGCATCTGCACTTCTACTGTTCTTAATTGCTCCGCTTCCTCGATCAATTAGATTGATTAATCTCGAGCTCCATGAAGATATATCAAGTTCATCACCAGTTCCAGTTGTTCCTTTACAGACAGTTAGAACACATTAAATGCAGACTTTTTATTTTTTTCATTGCACCAAGTTCACGTTCTTTTCTTTGTTGGATCTTTCCATATGACCTCTTGACACTTGTCAAATGTGCGTGCACTCGGAGGGTAATCTGGGTTTGCTTCGCACCATTGGATCTAATGCACCGATCAAGCGTGAGCCGTTGATCTTTTAAAGGAGCATGTATTTTAATTCTTGCTTTGTCATTAACCATCGAGCTTTTTTTCTTCCCTTTTTGCATCTCGTTGCTTTCTATATGATGGGTTCACTTCCGATCCTTTTGATTGTCCTCGATATGCTTGATCTTTACCCTTTTTATTGTGCGTTAATACTTCAACATGTTGGTGTGATCTTAATCTCTTCGGCATTCTTCTATCGCTCCTTGCAACATTGATCCTTGTAGACTTGCTCATCTTTTAACCTTGTTTTAATCCTTCGGAAGGTTCCTTTATACAAATTGTTGTGGGCCTTTGTGTTTGCGGAACAATTTTTGCGGACTTTTTGTCTGGGTCCATTTCATCCTGAAGTGTCCTCCAATTTCTTCGAAAGAATTCGTCATTGGCTTCTATTCGGAACCGCCCTTTGAAAATCTTCCAACGGTCCTCATACCCTTTGCAACGTTCAAAAGATACCCTTTGGACTTTTTGAAAAGGTCCACTTGCCCTTCGCAACATTCAAAAGATACCCTTCGGACTTTTTGAAAAGGTCCACTTGCCCTTCAGAACGTTCAAAAGATACCCTTCAGACTTTTTGAAAAGGTCCACTTGCCCTTCGGAATGTTCAAGAGATACCCTTCAGACTTTTTGAAAAGGTCCACTTGCCCTTCGGAACATTCAAAAGATACTCTTTGGACTTTTTGAATGTACCCTTCGAATTTTTGTTAAGGGACAATTTTTCGAAAAGGACTTGACAATTTCTCCCAAAGAATTGTACGTAAGAGAAGTAAAGAGAAGTAAAGCCACTCAGAAATCTTGATTGCCTCTTCTAGGCCCTTTCGGGTTTTTGATTTTACTTGACTTATCAACTTGAGAGAAACAGTCCCTCTTCAAAATCCCGATTACTTCATCTAGACTTTTTGGGTTTTTACCTTTACTTAGCTTATCAACATAAAGAAGTAACGTACTTGCAAATCCCCGATCACCTCTTTGTTGGACCCTTTCGAGTTTCCCATATTGCTTAGCTTATAAACATAGGAGAAGTAAAGCTATCCTAGAAACCCGATAACCTCCTCTTAGACCAACTCGGGTTCTTATCATTGCTTAACTTATAAAACATAAAGAAGTAAAGTCATTCCAGAATCCCGACCAAGTAAAGTCACTTCAAAACCCCGAACAACTCCTCTAGACCACTTCGGGTTTTCGACTTTGCTTCACTTATAAACATGAAAGAAATAAAGTCGTTCCATAAACCCGACCAACTTTATTAGACTAGTTCGGAGTTTCGAGATGGCTTTACCTATTTTATAAGTAAGAGCACTTCACAAACTCGATTTACTCCACAAGTCTGCTCAACTCAACCTTTGGCATTAATGTATCATCATTTTCAGTCTCAATGACATCAACCTTTGATATCAATGACAATTTCATGCTGCCTTAGACAGGAATGACAATTCTCCAGTCCTCAAACTGCTTTTTGGATCACGATATTCAATCTGTCAACTGTCTCCTTGCTCAAATTGCCAACAACTACAACTCTAGTATACAAGATAGATTCACAAATGAGTCCAATTCAGTTTCTTTGTTACAAGTCTAGTCTGTAACTACTCATTCTTGGCTTATTATGTGTATGCCTATTCTTCTTCTCTGCTCAATCTCTGCACATTCTCTGTGTGCCCTTTCTTTCTCTCTGCCTTACTCTCTTCTCATTCTCTGTGCTTTTTCTTTCTCTCTGCTCAATCTCGACACATTCTCTTTGTGCTCTTTCCATCTCTTTACTCAATTTTTGCACATTCTCTGTGTGCTCTTTCTTCCTCTCTACCTCACTCTATGTCCCGCTATCTTTCACTTTGTGTCTACATACATCCTGAGTTGACACCCTTCGAGTTTTCTCTGATGGTACTTTTCAGTTTCAACAACAGCAGCGGCAACCCATTTTCTTTATTTGCGTATGTCTGGATATGTTCTGTTCAGATACGCTTCATTCCCCCTTTTTCTTCTGCCTTTTACTCTGTCTGCGTATGTCTCTAATCGACAACATTTTACTCCATCTGCATATGTCTCTACTCGACAGTCTGTCTCACTCTTAGAATTGCGATGGCAGCAGCAGTGGCAAAATGCTAATTACAATGTTCAAGATGTCGTATATGTATAGAAAATGAAGCTTAGGGTTTTCTATCTTCAATTGCATTTACACTTCCGCTGCAATTAACTGATTCTCATTAAAAGTGATTTTGACTTATGCTCTTTCCTGTGTCTCGGTTCATGCATCACATTGCAATGCTCAAATCTCTTTACTATGTTTGGCAACTGCCAGATTTATCTCATAAATGCACAGCCTCCTTAATCGATGATTGATTGATTGGATTAATCAATCTTGGGCTCTGTGTAGACTTTTTGAGGTCACCATTTATCAGGTCATGTCTTTAAATGAGGATTATTCATCTTGTCATTGGTGCCATTCACTAGGTATCTTGAATCGTCAGATATTTTCATTTTTTAAAACAGAACCATTGATCTCTCTTGAATTAACCATCAAGCTCTTTCTCGCATCTCGATATTTTCTATATGATTGGTTCACTTTTGCTCCTTTCGATTATATTCGATATGCTCGATCTTTAATCTCGCCTTGATCCTTTGGCAATAATGCAAGTGTCTTATACTTCAACAGAGATATCCTTCGGAACCTTTTTAAACGTCCACTTACCCTAGATTCTTTTCGAAACAATCCAAGTGATCCTTGGGAAGCTTTGTAATGCTCCTTGTGTCCTCTGCAATTGTCCTTCGACACTTGTGGAAGTGCCCTATGTCTTTCGACAAATGCTCAAGTGTCCTTTTCCTCCATTTGAATTACCCCTTCAAACAAATTGTTGCAGACTTTTTGTCTGGGTCCCCTTCGAGACAATTTTCGCGGACTTTTTGTACGAGTTATCTTTCAGCACTTTTGTTCAGGACACATACCCTTTGGGGCTTTGCAAATGTACCCTTCAGCTTTTCTGTAAAGGTCCACATACCCTTTGGCCTTTTTGCAAAAGTACCCTTCAGAAATTTTGTTCAGGCCCACTTGCCCTTTGGATTGTTTGCAACGACCGCTTTGGAGGCTTTGAGTGGTCCACATACCCTTCAGGTTTTCTGAAAAGATCCCTTCGGCTTTTTTTAACAGTTCACTTACCCTTTGGACTTTTTGAAACGACCCCTTCGGCATTTTTTTGGACAGTCCACTACCCTTCGGTATTCTCAAAAAGTACCTTTTGGAACTTTTGCACAAGGTCATTTCCTTCTAGACTTTCCTTCGAGGCAAATTTCCAAAAGAATTGCCTATACCAATATTTCCGAAAGAATAGACCAAGTCGAAAATTGGCTAAGTGTGAAGACCAAAACAAATGTTCTTGACAACATCATACTTCGGGTTCTTCGCATTGCTTTACTTATAAGATTGAAAGAAGTAAAGTTACTTGGTAAACCCGATTTACTCGAGGCAAAGACCCATTCGGGTTTCTCAACTTGCTTGACTTCACTAGAGCAATTCGGGTTCTCTGCATGACTTTACTTATAAAGTTCATAAGTAAATCACTGAAAGCACTTGACATCCTGATTTACTCCACTAGACCCATTCGGGTTCTTGAGAATGCTTAGCTTATAAAAATGAACGTAGCTAAGTCGTTCTAAAAACCCGATTAAATCACCCAGAACCATTTGGGTTCTTGACATTGCTTTACTTATTTATAAGTAGAAGCACTTCACAAACCCAATTCACTCTACCAGACCAAGTTTGTAAAATCGACTAAGTGTTCAGATACCATTCAACTGCCTGGGAGCCCTACTTTTGCACCTGCATAACTTTTGCTCCTTCCATCCGCATGACTCAGAACTTGGACCACAAGGAATAGGCACAAACTTGAGTAGCCTAGTGTGATTGTTTCCTCCAGATGCTGCCATAAATGCAAATATAGTCACCAACAAACTGTGTACTAAGCCCTATTCAACAAACTAGCAAAGGCATTCACATGACTATTCTGGGAATTCAAGGTGCACATACAATCTCTTTGAGGACTCTACAACTGATTTGTTTAGCTCAACACCTTGTCATTAATGCTTGATAGAACATTCATCATTTGACATCAATGACAATATTATAGACAATGATCTCCTTGTACACCATGACACTCAAATTGCCAACAAATCCTCCTTATATACCTTACTCCTCATGTTGGCCACTCCATTTGGAGGGAAAGTGCAAAATGTTATAAGGTTATTTTTTTTTTTAAAAATCACTTAAGGGCTATGTGAGCTCCATTATCTCAAAAGGTCCCCTCGTCAACTTAAAATGAGAACAACTTAACCAAAAGGTACCTTTTTATAATTGAAGAGGAGTTAGTGCTTCCTTTTTAAGTCCCCTTTTCCTTACCTGAGGGAAACACCAAGGAATAGGGTCCTTTTTCACTCTTATGTCCAAAAGGGGGACATGACACCTCTATAAAAGATGTCCTTTTGTAATGTCATTTGTTTATGTTGAGTTGTATTCCTACGTTTCTCACACCGTTTCCCAGTCTCCTTTTGTGGGGATTTATCTGTGGCATTTCTCACAAGAAACCTTTAGTTTTGCCTTTATTGTTGGGCCTCTTTGGTTTGTTGCTTGTGTCCTTACTTGAAGTTGCCTATCATTTGATTGTGCCTGCTTTCCTACAAGAAATTTCTCCTTTTTTTTGAACTTCTCCTGCATCTTTGTTGCATACCAATGGACTGCTCCCATCATTTCAACAATTAGAATTCCCATCTCTGTTTGGACATATCGATGCAAAATACTTTTGTATTTGACTACTCTATCTTTTAGAATCCTTGAGGTTGAGTTTTTTGATAGAGAATGGACATATTTGTGTAGTCTTGCATAGATTGCTCTTCATTTTGTCATAGCAATTGTAACTATATGTACTTCTCCTCACAAGCATCTTCTAGACAATACTCATTTATAATAGCATCAACAAAGTCACTTCGGTAGGGATCTGTGATGACCATATCTTCATCCTTTGTGCCCTCCTTAGTTTTATCATGGTGAGCCTTTCACCATCTTTGGACATGAGGTTCGGCATTTAGTAGAGCAAACATTATTTTCTTTGAGATTTATGAACTGTGTACTGAAAAATATGACATTAATTTTGTAATCCAATTTTCAAGGGCATCTGTTTTTATTTAATCTTCAAACATTGAAATATCAAAACTTACTTGTACCTTAAAGGGTGTGGACCTTTGGAAGGGCCTCCTTTTAGGTGTTATTGGCATGTTTCTTGACATTGGTTGGAGAATCTGTGCAATTTGGGCCATCATCTCAGCCCTTTGATTTTGCAGAATCTCTTCAAGCATTTCCTTTATTGGGTTTGAGGAATTCGTTGTTTCTTCTCTTGCATCCATTTGTGGTTGTTTTCATCTATCAGGGAGATAATCAGATGGATCTGTCATCTCCAAGTCAAACTTGTGATAGCCTAACCCCGTTTGATGGGACATGCAGGATCTAACTTGCTTTGATACCACTGATCCAGATGGAGAAGTCAATTTGGGGCTCAACACACCAACTGTTAGGAACTAATGTGTTATAATAAATCTAAAGTCTTCTATACTGAATTGATATAGATTTATAAGAGTAATAAACAAAGCTTTATTGCAAGATAATGAGAGTTTATAAAAAGAAAGGTATCTTTGTGGAAGGGATATCAGCTACCCACTTTGAATTACAATCGAGTAAACCCTTGTCTTATAGCTAAAAAAAACTAATAATGGTAAATTGTCAAGGTAATAACAGCCACTCAACATGCATGGGGATCAGTTAGACTCAAGACCGATCGAACCCTCTATATAGATTAGATGGGGGAGTTCCTCCAACCTAATTCACTAGCTCATGGGGTAACCAGGGAGACAACTATGCCTCAACCTCATTAGCTCATGCCCAAATGGCCTTCCTATCTCCTAGATCTACAAGAAGAAGAATTGTTAGTAATATCCACTTAGGTTGGCCCACCCTATTGGGGCTAATGTTTTTGGTTAGTCTTTGATTTTCTATTATAATACCTTTCTGGAAAGCTTGGCTCACCGGCAACACATTTACCTAGCTAAAGCCTAGTGGCGAGGTTCTCGGAGCTCCAAAAAATGCTCCAAAGTCCTTTGAAACTGCCATTAATGTTGTGCTAAAATTTCTTAGAAAACTGTTGATCCTGGTAAGAGTATGGGATTCAGATGAATTTTTTTCCTTGGGTACAAACGTACTAAAATATATATAAAATATGAAAAAATTTAGCCAAATTAGCAAAATTAACCACATATGTATAGAGTAAAGAAAATAAGTTTAATAACCACAAAACAATTGAGAACACTATTGTTAATTCAATGTTAAATGTCATGATATTCGTTGGTCGAACTTAGAATAAGTACATAGTGCAAATGGATACATAAAAATCAAGATAAATCAGCATATTCATTATATCTATATTTCTCTTCATTGAGAGCATCAATCATTAGAAACATGAGCAATTGAAAAAATGTAGTGGTGCATGATTAGCAAAAGAATGGAGTTTCAGCCCTAAGCAATTGAAAAAATGAAGGTGACAAAACAAATGTGCAATGAGAGATAACTATAAGTAAGCAACAAGAAGTGAGTGTGTTGTTTGCTTTTGATAAAATGTGAGAGTGGATTTTAGGGGTTCCCCATACTTCTATTTGTTCTTTAATTGTTTTCTAAAGTCCAACTTTGACTTTTTAAAAAAATATAAAAAAATTAAAACTAGTCATTTGTGATGGTGGGTTATCCACAGGTATGGCCTGGGTATTACTCAATAGGGTTGGGTATGCATAGGTTTGTCCTTAGAAGAACTTAGGAGTACTTGACCTTGTCGGGTTGTATCTAGAGGAGTATTGGACCGGTATCGGTGTCCAACATGCACAGTACCAGGGTCAAGTCCTTTGGGGTTAAGGATCTAGAAATATTGTCGGTAATTTATAATTTTCTGAATAAAAATGGAAACATCCCTAGGATGACGAAAAAGTTCCAAAATGTGAGAAAAAGTTCATAAAAAGGGGTTGCGTGGGTATATTCCTATGTCCTCGCAACATTCAAGATGGCCCCGAAAGGTAATTGCCTTGTTCTTGAGGAACACAAGTGTAGTGGACCATTGGCCATCCTTTTGCTAACCAATTTGTTGGAAATCCTACAAGGGAGAATGTTCATCCTAGAGATGTTCGGAAAACATTATAAGGAGAGTGCCCCTGTCAGTGCCCTCCACACCATCGATGGAATTTTGAAAATTCTCGGTGAGAATACTTGCATACTTGGATCCAAAACCTAGTTCTAGTAAGAACCATCTCTAATATGGAAAAATGTATTGTCTTTTTGACTATTGACTTCTTGAAGCATAACAAACATATTGATAGCATTTAAAAATTAATGTTTGGTCAAACAACTAAGCAAACATTAGAGGAGAGAGGCCAAGGACTACTTTCGACCTTCTACTAATCGCCAACCTTTCCAAGGAGAAGGGTCTGGAATGGGTAGTGTCCCAAGAGCAGAAAGAGAAATGACAACTCTTTGACCTTAGGCAAGGTAGGCCTCTCCTAACTAGCCTAATTAGGAAATGTTGGGAGTGGTGACAAAGGGGGACCAAGCGATGCTAGGGGGCTGGAGGTCTTGTTGGTTGATTTGGTTCTCTATGTTGATGAAAGTTGTGACAAAACCACTAGAACTTCTATTAAATATATTAGTTAGACTTAACCAATAATATATTAGTTAGCATTAACTAATGGTAACTACCATCTACTCCAACTATATCTAACTTCCTTTTTCATAATAAATGAAGGATGCATGCACACTTCAAGGTGTGCCTTCCAATTTCTCTTCATTCTTTCAAAAATCATATTTGATTACATTGGCATTAGAGCCGTTGTTCGAGGAAGCCCTAATAGGGTACGAACATTCACTTGTAGAGTTTGAGAAAACCCTAGTGGGTACGAGTTGCGCATAAGAAGAAGAGGTCCATAGTTGCAGCAAAATTGCGGCATACAACAATGCAATGCAGACTTGAAGGTTCAAAGATCAAAATCGAAGATCAAAATGATCTCAAGGGATGTCATTTGGCACAAGAGGCGTCGTGCAATCCATCGCAAGGATTTTTGATTAGAAGAAAATGAAAACGATAGTCATGAATTGTGCAAATATAGAAGTTGTGATGGCTTAGACAGAGAAAGGTCACGGGACGCATGTTCATCTCAAATGTAGAGAACAAGTTGAAAAAAAACTCCATTGTATCATGTTGGCAAATTTGAGTATCATTAATAGATGTGGTCTAAAACGAGATTGATGTCTGAAATATTGTCATTGATGTCAAATGAAGAATGTACTATCAAGCATTAATGACAAAGGTGTTGAGCTACACATACCAGTTGTAGAGTTCTCATGGAGTTGAATGTGCACCTTGAATTCCAAGAACAGATTTGAATGCCTTTTGCTAGTTTGTTGAATATGGCTGAGTACACAGTTTGATGGTGACTACATTTGCATAAATGGCAGCATCTGAAGGAAATGATCACACTATAATTAGGTTTGTGCCTATTCTTTGTGGTCTAAATTCTAAGTCATAAGGATGAGTAGAGCAAATGTTACAAATGCATAATGTTGTCCCTCAGCTAAAAGCCTACTAAGTTTCTATACTTAGTTTTATTGGCACCTTTGCATTTGTCTGAGAATTATTTCGGAAGAAGTGGCTCGGGCAATTCTTTTGGAGAAATGTTGAAGACTCTTTGGACAAAAAGTTCACAACAAATGTTTCGAAGATTTGGAATTCTTTCGGGAAAATGTTCGGTCTCCACACTTAGTCAATTTTACAAAAGCTTGGGAATTCTTTCGGAAAAATTGTTCCGAACAAAAGTTCTAAAGCTTGGGAATTCTTTCGGAAAATTGTTCCGAAGCATGGGGATTCTTTTGGAAAAATTGTTCTGAACAAAAGATTCGAAGGAAGAGTTTTCTTTCGGAGAAAGTGCCTCACCAAATTCTTTCGGAAAAATGGTTAAGTCGTTGTCAGACAAAATGTCCGAAAGAAATGAGTCCCGAACAAAAGTTCCGAAGGGTATGTGGACTTTTGTACAAGTTTCGAAAGGTCTATTGCAAAATTTCCGAAGGGACACTTGCAATTGTTCTGAAGGATAGTTTGAATGGAGTAGAGGACACTTGCAAATTTTTCAAAAGGCTTTTTGAAAAGCCCCAAAGGGTACATGCCAAAAATCCCGAAGGACACTTTTGGAAGAAGGGCATTGACGAATTCTTTCGGAGAATTTGTCTAACGCAGAAGGACGTGCAACTAAGGTCCTGAAGGATACTTTCGGATGAAGTGGTCACTTACAAAGTTTTTGAAGGATATGTCGGAAGAAGTATAGGTCACTCGTAACGTTATCAAAGGATAAGTGTGGAGTCTCGGGGGGCATTTTCATAAGTGTCGAAGGATCAAGGCGAGTTAAAGATCGAGCAAGTATGAAAAAATCAACGATGTGGAAGCATCTCAAAGACGCCGAAAGAAACGAGATAAGGTCAACATGTCGGAGTTTAACAACCAAGCCAATATAAAGATAGTGCATCTTCAGAAATCGAACGGCACGCAAAAAACTCGATAAGGAAGATCCAATGAAACAAAGTGGAGTCAGTGATGCAATGTGACCTATAGTTAACGACACAATAGAAAGCTAAAAATCGAGCATATCAAGGATAATTGAAAGCAGCGAAAGCGACCCAATTATATAGGAGATAGCGAGATGCAAAAAGGAGCTCGATGGTTAATGAAAAGAGCGTAAAAATGGCATGAAGAAAAAAATTAAAAGGCCGCATTTAATATGCTCTAACGGTCAAGTTGAGGAACAGATAGAACTTGTGATGAACTCTACATGTCTACACAGAGCTCAAGATTGATTTATCCAACCGATCAATCTACAATTAAGGAGGCAACGCATTTATGACTTGAATCCAGCAGTTGCCAAATATAGTAAAGAGACCAAAACATTATGGCGTGAAGCATGAATCGAGATGCGAGAGGTGTAAATTCCAAGCCACATTAAATGAGATCTAGAACCGGAACGAGTAAGGTGTAGCCAGAGTGTAAACACATTTTGAAGACATGAAACCCTAGATTCATTGTCTATATATATACAACATCTAGAACATTGTCAAGAGTCTGTCGTTGCAGTTGCAAAAGGACCTACTAGAGCGACTCAAAGTGTGTCAATTGGAGACGCATGCAGACACAGAGAAAAAGTTAGAGGGATAGAGAGATATATCCGGACACAAAGAGAGAGGCAGAGAGGAAGAAAGAGCACAAAGAGAATGTGCAGTTACAAACAAGACTTGTAACAAAGAAATAGAGTTTGATTCTTTTTGTATACTGAAGTTGTAGCTTCATAATTTTGATCGGTGGATGCCATCAGACAGACTGAGTTGGTGCTCAGTTAGGGAGTGGGTGCTTCCTTAGAGTGGGTGCTCTTGAATGTAACCAGTGAGGTTTGCCAGTGAGGCGTTTCACTGTGAGGCTGGATTAGAACAGTAGATTCTAGTAGCTATTCTCACCGTGGTTTTTTCCGTTGGGTTTTCCACATATAAATCTGGTGTAATGTGTTTTTGTGTATGTGTATAATCTCTACATCTGTTCTTTAATATGCATATGCATTTGTATCTTCTCTAAAGGGTTTAAAGAAATAGTTTTAAGCTAATCTACTGATTCACCCCCCTCCTCAGTAGATAGTTGTGTTCAACATAGCCATGAGTTGAGTGTGTGAATAACAATTTGAGGTTGAGGCCGAGGAAAAACATGGGATAAAAAAATTGACGGCAAACCAAAAGATTGTAGAAGAAAAACATGACAGCAGAAACGTGAACCAAAATTGTGACTTTCAAGGAGTTTGCAGATAGATTACAACCCTTGTGTCAGAGCACGACCAACGAAAAATAGCATAAAACATTGCAATTTGCAGTTGTAAGTATGTTTTTGTTCTTGCAGTTAGTAATTTATATATTTAGTCAATAATTCATACATTCAGTTAGCAATTCATACATTTCGATTTCAAACTATAAACTCTATATACCTACTTCATTTGCTACATTGATTTCCAAAACAAAAACTATATTTTCAATATTGTTTATTCCCCTGATTTTCGTATCAAAGGTCATAAGTGTACTTTTTTTGTTGCATTTATTTCTGGGTCAGTCCTCTACTGTACTTTTTTTTTTCACGATCAATCATCTGTATAAAATGGCCAACATATAAAATTTGGTTCTGCCGGAAGCAGAGAATTTAACTAGCCAAATTTATAATGTTTGGAGTCATTATATTTTGACAATTGTAGAATATTATGATTGTGACATAATCTTTCTTGACATTGAAGCAAGACTAGCTACAAACTTTGCTAATTATGACAAATATCATAAAGAGGCCTTGTTGAAAATTTGAAACTGTGTCAGATAACATGATTCTTGAGGTCTGGAATGACACTTAGGAAAATGCGTTGTGGAGTAATCTAAAGAACAAATACCAAGCTTCAGAGAAGAGCCGAGTCATGTATCTGGAAAATATGCTTTTCTTTACAAAGATGAATGGAGGTGTCTTAGTCAGAACTTTTGATTAAGATGAAAGATTTTTGAGACCAACTATCAATGATCAACAAAAAGGTGGATGATAATGATATGGTGGTGCTAGTTTTGAATTGTTTGACATCCTCCTTTGAATCTTTCATGGAGGCACTACACCTGATGGCGGAAAGTAAAACCTTGACCTTTGATCAATTTAGTTCCTATTTGTCGCAAAAAGAATGCAAATAGACACAATTTAGTGAGTCCAGTTCTAGCCAAACAAAAAGTGCACTTTCTGCTCAATTGAAGGGGAAGTGGACTGGTCAACTTGCATGCATTAGTTATGGAGGATAATACCAACATTGTGTGGCAAGAGATATTTTGACATCAACCTTCAGTATTTATCCAAACTCAAAAGAACAAAGGTTTGCTTACTATCCAAGAAAAACAAGATATACGTGCAAGGTGTTTGGCTGACAAGCAGAAGCGGAAACCATTTCCCATTGAAGGTGCCAGGTGTGCAAAAGGACTCCTAGATCTTGTTCATATAGAGCTTTGCGAGCCATCCTGGAAATCATCTATAGTCCTCGAAGTGAGGTATTTTTTGTTATTGGTGGATGACTTCTCCAAAAAGATGTGGGTCTACTTCTTAAAAAATAACTCTGATTGTTTTGTTGCATTTGTGAAGTTCAAAACATTGGTGAAAATCCAGACAAGTTGGCAGATCAAGACTCTAAAATCCGACAATGGAGGTGAATTTAATTCCAAGTAGTTCCAAAACTACTATAGGAAGGAAGGAGTTCGACAATTGACAACCTAGTAAACTCCATAGCAGAATGAGATGGTTGAGAGGCGTAATCACACTATCATGGAGGTGACATAGTCCATGATGCGTAGTAGGGGTGTGTCATACAATTGGGGAGAAGCAGTGAACACGACTGTCTATATCCTAAATAGGAGTCCCTTCAAAGCTTTACATGATGCGACACTTGAGGAAGCATGGTCTGGAATCAAACCTAAGGTAAAGCATTTTTGTGGTTTTGGTTCTGCTACATATACTTCAGCTTCTAATAAAAAGAGGAATAAACTAGATTTCAAGAGTGATAGATATTTTTCTGTTGGCTATAGTGACCAATCTAATTCCTATGGTATTTTTAATGTTTTCACTAACAAGATCATCTTTAGTCGCGATGTTGATGTGAAGGAGACAAAATCCTTCTTTGTTTGTAACCAACAAGCACTCTCTGAGGTACCTGAATCTAGTGTTGTCATTCCTTTGAAAGATGAGGAATCGATATCATTTAGTACTCCATCACAGACTCCAATGCAATAACCCATGGCTGATATTTCCAATACTCCACTAGTATACCAGTGATGCCAACTTGTGTTGGTTAACACTCAAGTTGATATTCAACCAATACAGGATGCTTTAGTACATCGGAGGCCTAAGTGGTTTTACTCCACTCTATAGGATGTGCATGAGGATGAAATACCTCAATTAGATGCACGACCTAGGGGGACATGCAAAAAAGTTGTGGATTCAACTGAGGGGCATGTTCATTTTGCTCTTTCTTATGATCTTTTCACAATATCTAAACCACAACAGTATTCTGAAGTGAAAGGAAACCCTGAATGGGAGACTGCCATGCAATTAAAATATGATGCCTTGATGAAGAAAAATACTTGGAAATTGGTGGAGTTACCTCTAGGTAAAAAACCCATTGGATGAAAATGGGTGTACAAAGTAAAGTGCAAAGTTGATGGTACTTTGGATAAGTACAAGGTCCATCTTGTTACGAAAGGTTTTTCCCAATAGAAGCGAATAGACTATGGGGTGACTTTTACTCCCACTGTGGAGATGGTCACATTTTGGTTGCTTCTCTCCATAGCAGCTCAGTTTGGATGAAAAGTGTTTCAGATAGAAGTCAGAAGTACTTTCTTGAATGGAGATTTGGATGAGGAGGTCTACATGGTACTGTCTAAAGGTTTTTGATGACCTGGTAGCATAGTTTAAAATATCTTACCTTGCAATTACTTAGCAGGCCAAAATTTGAATCAGGACTCAAGAGTCGACAATTACTTGCCATTATTCAACAACTTTATCACTACATAAAAAAACATATAAATTCATAAAATAAACTTAAATTAAATGTAAAACATTGTTAAATAACATGAGAAATGAATGTAGAGAATGCAATAAGTATATTGTCTATTAATTTTTAACCAAAAAAGAGTACAAACTACAAAGTACAAAGTTACAAACTAAATTGTTCATTGAATCATATGGATTTTACTACAAGTTACAAACTACTATGTCACTGTTGAGACTTTGGGATCTAGATAACTGTGGATGCCTTGGCACAAAGTTACAAAGTACAAACAATGCATAGAGTCTAATCGCTGAATTGTCTATGTTCAAATGTCAAATCTATTATGTAACTATTGAATTGTTGGGTTTTAACTTCTATTGACCCTAAGTCCCGACTATTGCATGAATATAACCTAGCTGAAAAACCATGTACAGTAATCTATTTCAATCGCTATTCTGAAATATCCAATGAGCAATTGTTATACTTATAGAAGCTATTTCAATTGCAGCTGGAAAAAATGCACAATAATTGCCCTAAAATGACAAAAAAATTAAAATTTATTTCAGTCGAGTCGATGGGGATTACTCGGTGATTGCTGAGTAATCACAGTTATTACTTTGCGAAAATTGCCAAGTAATCTGGCTTACTCGGTTTGCGATTTTCACAATGATTTATTGTTCAAATACCTGATCATGATTTCTCACCGGTTTTTTGGCGATTTCTGAATCTATGCATGGTAGTGATCATTTGGTTTGTAGATTGATTAAGTCTCTATATGGGCTTAAGCTGGTTCCATGACCTTGGGGTATCAAAATTGATCAACATCTACAAGATTCTGGATTTAGCAGGAGTCTTTCTAATCCGAATCTTTATGTCAAAAGCAATGGTGATGACATTGTGATACTCATTGTTTATGTTGACGATCTTGTCATTAGGAGTGGGGCCATTGCATTTTAGAGTGAAATCAGATTTGTGTGCTCCTTTTGACATGACTAATCTAAGCCTCCTACACTATTGATTAGGTGTAGAATTCTGGCAACATGACCATCTCATTTTCATAGCACAAGTCAAGTATGTCAAATCTTTTGAAGAAGTTTGGAATGACAGATTTTAATCCTACTTCTACACCTATGGAGGTTGGGATAAAGTTGTTAGCATATGATGATTCATCACTAGTTAATGAATCATTTGCCAGATAGTTGGTGGGCAGTGTGATACACCTTATGTCCACACGACCAAATGTTTTATTATTAGCTATCTTTATTGGTTTCTGTCTCAACTGAAGCTCATTCATTGGACAACAACAAAACTTGTTTTGATAAATGCATAGGAACTCGACTTTGGCATCCTATGTTAGAGGGCAAAAGATTTCAGATTGACAAGTTGTACAGAGTTTGATTGGGGAGGATTAGTGGATACTCAGAGGTCTACCATTGGCAATATCTTTTCTTTTGGTTCAAGAATTGTTTCATGGCAGAGTAAGCTTTAGCATATTGTGGCTATATCTTCCATCAGAGTAAAATACAAAGTAGTAGTCAGTGCCAGTTGTGAAGCAGTTTGGCTATGTCGGATTCTAGTTGATTTTCAACTTCCTCCATCTACACCTACAGTTTTTTGTGATAATCAAAGTGTATTGATCTTGGTGAGGAATTTGTATTTCATGCACACACCAAACATATTGAGATCCATTATTAGTACATGTTGTCACCCTGGAGTTGCACCCTGAATCGAAGACGTGCTGAAATGGCCAATCCTCTCTCCGGTTGAAACAATCGGATCTTCTCACGAGGGTGGGTGCCTCAATGGTGAGAAGAACCTCCAGAGAAGGCTAGTTCCAATAAGATGTATCAATGGATCTCTACTATGTGCTGCGAACCTACCATGGAAAAGGGAGAAAGAAACTTGAAAGGGAAATCCTACCTAATGACGGTGATACACCAAAATGTTGATCGACTCTACTTGGAACCTTGAACACTAAATCAAACAAGGGAAAAAGAAGACCTTTGATTTCAATTGATCACTATGCATAAATATTTCATAAGAAAGTTCGATCTAATGACCAAAACATGAGGGAAAACGATGGAGAGGGGTTTGATACAAGACACTTTGCAGCGACCTAACGTCCACCTACAGCTTCAGCAAAAGACATATAGAACATTGAACATGACCTGCATAATATGATGAGCTAGCAACTAGGTACGAATCAGAATTTGGGAAGGGAGAGAAATCTACCACGTATGCAAATAGCTGAATGAATGTACACTATGCCAGCACTTGAAATCTAAAAGTACAGTCCTATGGATTGAAGAGGTTACATAACTCACGAATGGCAGAGTCTGGTCTTATCAAGAGAGATCCAATTCAAGGCTGAAAAGCCAACTTCTATAGAAAATTAGAACAACCAAGAGTTGGCGTTGGAAAAAATAGGAGAGAGGCTAAATCCGTCCAACTCAGCGTTTACAAAAAGTCTATTTGTCTTGCATGAAGCTCCTTGGCGTTAGAGGAAATGAACGGTGGGTTTTTTGAAAGTCAAACTCTTATCATGCAAAATGCTACACCCACCTCCAAATATGGACTTCCTCTTGAGCCGTTTGATCGTTTAACAGCTTTCCTTTGCATGAAATCAACGCAAATGCCAAATTAAGAATTACGTTTGAACCGCCGGAACGTTTCAAGCTTTTGAGATAAGCAACGGTGCGTGCATGGAATTTTTTCCTGTTTGAAACGTTCAACGCTTTGCCTGTTCATCATAGAACATGACTCTATTTTCAGAACTGAAGCGTCCTTGCTTTTTTTTAAAATGTGTCTACTTCGTTGGAGTCACTTCACGTTGGTCTGTGCATGATCTTTGTTTATCCTGCCTTTGTCTTTATTCTGCGTTTGTTTTATTCGTTGTTCATGCTTATTTCCATGTTCATTTTTTGCTTTAATCTTTGCTCATGCATCTATTTCTGCATTTGTCTTTCTTGTTCAATTCTAGCTCAGTCCTGTTTGTGCTTGCGTCTCTGTTCATGCTATTTATCATGCTCAGTTCACTTCTTGTTTTCTTTGGCTTTTCCCGTGTTTAGCTTTAATTCGGGATTCGAGCTTTATTTTGGCTTTCATCCTTCGAACAAAATGTCTGAAGGACTCTCTGTCTTTTCTCTTTCTCTCTCTTTTTGTTCAGTTCTTTTGCAGACAAATTGTCTGTAGGAATTGTCTCTCTTTCATTTCCTTCAGACAAATTTCCTGAGGAATTATTTCCTTCTTTTGTTTGGTCCTTTGTAATTGTTTCGGGCTTTCTGGTTTTCAAATTCCCGTGGGCTTTATGCTTACTTTCATTTTATTTGGATTTTCTGCGGACTTTTTGGAGGCTGCGGACTTTTGTCTTGCAAATTCTCTGAAGTATTCCTTCGGACAAAAAGTCTGAAGGAATTCCTTCGGACTTTTTGTTCGAAGGATATCTTCCCTCAATTTAATTTCCTTTGCTTTATGTCTTCTCGGACAAATCTTCCGAAAGAATTCTTTTGGACAAATTGTCCGAAAGAATTATTTCGGACTTGTCTTTTCCGCAGGTATTATCTCTCTTTCTGCTTCCTCTATGCCCTTCGGAACTTTTGAAGGGTCCTACCACAAAACAAGTGTCCTTTGGGAAATTGGAAAGGTCCACTTTACCGACCAAGTGCCCTCTGCAAGGGCTAGAGTCCTTCGGAACTGGGTTTTCGGAAGAATTGAAGGGCACCCGAGCTTTTTGTAGGACACCCGGGCTTTTTGTAGGGAACCCGGGTTTTTGTAACCATCCTTATTTTGCTCCTATTTCTTTGTTGGCTGCGGGTTTTTGTTTGCAAATTCTCTGAAGTATTCCTTCGGACAAAAAGTCCTAAGGAATTCTGTCGGACTTTTTGTCCGAAGGATATCTTCCTTTAATTTCCTTTGCTTTGTGCATATTTCTAACCTTGCCTAAGGCATTAATTAATGTATTGTATGCAATAACCCTATAAGAATAACCATGTTTGCACATCGCATGCAAAACAACCTCTACCTTTTCAAACAGTCCAGATATGCAGTATGTCTCAACAAGTAGAACATATGTATCTTCAGTTGCAACCCAGGGCACCTGTAACATCCTCAAGTAGATCATCCCATGTTTTATGTGAAGGTTTTTATCGAAAACTTTCAACATGTATCGAGCCAATTTATGAGCCTTGGGGCTAAGTACTGGAACCACTCCACCAACAAAGCTTGTACCATAAATCCACCCACATCCTTTTGTTGAACCACTTGGAAAAAAATCTGAGAAACTAAACCTGCACGATGTTGCCTTTGATCCTGTGCTTTCATTGAAAGTGAACCTACAGGCCTGTAGGTTCACTTCAAGGATGGCTGTAGCTATTAATTCTTCATTAGCTCCTATACACCTCACAAAGTCGTTCCTTCTATAGGGCTGGAGCTTTAGGACTGTATGTGACATTTTGAATAAGGGATATGGCCTTTGAACGTGTTGTAGGTGTCTTTCCCTCAAACAAACTGCATGCTTTATATGATGGTTGTAGATGGCTCCTTGGGATTTGCATGGTTGTAGGTGTCTTTACCAATTTACATGGCTGTAGGTGTCTATTTAAGGACCCCAAAAAACTGATTTACTAGACAAACTGGTACCATAAGACCATCTTCCGAATAGTAAGGTTGACAATTTTGCCCTGTGGAAGAATTGTCAACAGTACATTTGACAGCTGGTTGATTCTAGCGATATTTCTCTTCACTTTGTTCTTCTACAAAACAGCCTATATATCTCATGACTAAACCTCTTGGTCCTATTTGTTTTGTAAAATTTTGGGACAAACTTGGTGTTGTTTCCGGTTTAGTCATTAAGAGGATGTATTACATATATTGATCTAATATATCAATTAGACGTAACTAATACTATATTAGTGAGCATTGACTAATGGTAATTACCACCAACTGTATGTAACTTCCTGTTTCATAATAAATGAAGGATGCACATGCACTTCAAGGTGTGCCTTCCAGTTTCTCTTCATTCTTTCGGCAATCATATTTGCTTACAACTTCAAGGGCATCTATCATAGAGCTGCTGTCATATTAATATTAATATTTTTTGATAAAGACCAATACTGAGGCCTGCTAGAACAGAAATGACCTATAGCAGTATTCAGGCAGCCCACAGCGAATAGTAATTATATGTGTATTTCCTGTTATTCTTTTGTAAATATTGCCTGGCCTATCTCAGCTTGGTAGTTATTTCTAAGGATAGTTTTGATTTTGGTCTTTTGCTTCTGCTGGGGAAGCTTCGATCATAATGAAGACATCATATTTTCAAAGCAGGTTTGCAAACCTATACGGTACTTGTATCTGAAATATGGGTTTGATGTAAAACTATCCATCAAATTAATATGTTTCAACTTAAAAAAAAAAAAAAAAAAAATTAAGATAAAACATTTACAGAGGAACTCTTTAATTTGTTTTTATATGTTTATTTTACCACACAATTGAGCTGGGAGAGTGTTCGAAATGTTGGCTGCTTGTTTTATTCTATCTTGATTGTGGGATCTACCGCTCTTTGTGGTAGGTTGTCTATAAGACATTATATTTCTTTAATAGTATTTGAATCCCTATATAGATAGGGGCCAGATTAGGCTAGGATCAGTGACTAGCCTCGCCCTTGTGTTCTAATGTTTTCACTACTTTGTTTGATGAATATTGAAAAGAAACGTTGTCTTTTTCTTGCCAATATTTTTGGTTCGATTGTAGGTACCGTATGTCACCCATTTTTTTTCCCTATAGCCTTATGTTTTCCCATCTTTGTACCATGTGGTTTCTTGGTTGGATTAAAATGTTGTTCTCGCATATCAGTTTGTACCTATGTATGACCTCATATCTTCTTGTCTTCTTTTTTATTAATAGCTGTAGTTGTGTATTCTTAATTTGACAACGATTGCATATTTGTGTCAATATTGTGTTTTATTTCTGCCTCATCAATATGATATTTTGATCTTTTGTAGAATTTATTTGATGTCGAATTTATTGGATATAGAGTTGTTTGTGCATGTTGAGTCCGATAAAGATCTAGATGACCATTCTAGGCATAATTTTGAAATTTTCTGATATATATATATATATATATATATATATATATATATATTGTGTGTGTGTGCGCGCGCGCACGGGGCATTTTCGATGTTTTCATATTTTGCATTGTAAGGGCCTTTCAGAGCAGAATTTGGCTCTAGAACTTTGGTCGGATGCCCCTTAAGGGTTGTTGAATGCATCCAAACTAGTTCGCTTCATGAGATTTCCAACACATATTACAATTTCAATTCCAATCAATGGTCAATGAAATATGACCCGACAAGTGGCACTACTAAATAACAACATTAGCAACCAAAATTCAGCTATTTTTCCACTTTTGACTGTTCATTTCCACATATAAGGTCCCATTCAACACCTTTGTTTTCTATTTTCATTAACTTTTCAATTTCTGCATTGTATAACTATAAAGTAGATTGTATGGAATTAATAATACAGATTTCAAGGCATACATCTCTCCTGTATAGACTGCCTTCTTTGTATACACTCTCATTTGCAATAAACACCTTTTTTTTTTTTTAATTTTCTTTCTATCAATTTGAATTCCGTTTTCATAACATATCAAACTTTGTAACTAGTGTGTTGTCCACCAAATTGCACTTATCAAGTAGGATGCATGCTTAATGTGTATTGTTTTTTCCTCTTATAAAACACAGTTCAGTTGGTTCAAACCTTTGCAATTGCTTCTTACATATTTGTTGCATGGTTGCTTGTAGGTATACAATACATTTAGGAACAGAATATTCAACACATACACAACGACAAAAGTAGCTATAAGAATTCCCATAAGATCATCATCACCTCATGAAAGAACATAGTGATATATAAATAGTAGCATGTATTCATAGATCATTATAGTGGTGATGTACATGGTATCTCTCAAGCTTGAATCTACATAATGTATGACCAGTGTTCCACACGTCTTGGGGATGAGGGACAGGGTTTTGGGGACAAAAACGAATTTCTTGGATTTCGGGGATGGTGTTGGCAGATATTAAAATAATATATAAAAATAAATATTAAAGACAAATAAATTAAAAAAATTACTTTGGGATGGGGAGACAGCGAGGGGATGAAGGGGGGCGGGGAGCAAGGACAGGGGGTAGCGGGCGGGTGACATCCTTTATTTTTCCTTTGTTGGGGTTGCGGGAGGACTTCCTTGTCCCCAAGACATTTTGGACACATCACCCAAACCCCCCGTTGAGCCATGTGTATGACAATAGGCTGAAAATTGGAGAACTCTAAATCGTCTCCATCCAATGTGACATATGGAAACCAATAGAGGCAGATGTGATAGTTAGGTTGAACAGTCAAGGCATCCACGCCTCGTTGACTATTATAACTTGAAACTAAATTAAGCTATACCAAGTACATGATACCACAGAGGATATAATGCTCCTTTTATTGATGTCTTTGTTTATTGTGGTATATACAACCATGACAATTTATGTCACGACAAAACGTATCCCTACATCTATCCCAATCTAGTACTGCTGGCATTCCTATCGACATTAGGCAGTGGATATTTTGGGAGTGGAAGCCTGGGAGCAGAGGATGCACCAGACTTTGGTGGAAGCGTAGGAGCAAAAGTCACAGATCATGGAACGGGCTGAATAGAGGAAAGAGTGGAAGGTGAAGCAATCACCTAAGTACTTCACTTCAACTGCTGGTGTTCTATTTACAGCTTCTCATAGGCCTTTCTAAGTGTGTTTGTACCCCTCACTATTTGTTGTGTGGCCTCTCTACCTTCTTTGACATCACTTTAATCCTTATCTGACTTCTGCTCCAAATCTGATTTCTGCTTGGAAAAATCTGCAGTAGACTACTGCCACTCTCTCATGTACTGGAACCTTAGGGGGATGACTGTGTCGGAAATAGTCATTGATGTCAAAGGAAGCAGGTGCTATTCTGCATTAATGCCAAAGGATGAGTTGAACAGACTTGCAGTGTTAATCGGATTTCTCCAATGCCTTTACTTCACAATCTTGTCAAGTCAAGTTGGATGAAAAGTCTGAACGGGTCAAGCCAAGCAATGCAAATCGGAGTGTCGGCATGACTTAACTTCCCTTTATTTCTCAAGTCAAGCAATGGGAAAAGTCCGAATTGGTCTAGTGAAGAAGTGATCGGGGATTCGCAAGTGCTTTACTTCTCTTGTGATTATAAGCTAAGCAAAGTGAAAAGTCCGAAATGGTCTAGAGAAGAAGTAATTGGGGTTTCAGGAGCATCTTACTTCTCTTATGATTATAAGCTAAGCAATGTGGGAAACCCGAAAGGGTCCAGCGAATCGGTGATCGGGGATTTGCAAGCACGTTACTTCTTTATGTTGATAAGCCAAGTAAAGGTAAAAACCCGACAGGGTCTAGACGAAGTAATCGGGATTTTGAAGAGGGGCTGCGTCTCTCAAGTTGATAAGTCAAGTAATGTCAAATACCCGAAAGGGTCTAGAAGAGGCAATCGGGATTTCCAAGTGGCTTTGCTTCTCTCAAATCTACAAGTCAGGCAAAGTGGAAACCTGAAAGGGTCTAGAAGAGGCAATCAGGATTTCTGAGTGCCTTTACTTCTCTTACGTACATAAGTCAAAAAGGATGGACAACCTGAAATACTCTTGAAGAATTCCTTCGGAGGAATACTTTCAGAAAAAGTGGCAAGGACAATTCTTTTGGAAAACTTGTCAAGTCCTTTTCAGAAAATTGTCTCGAAACAAAAATCCGAAGGGTACATTCAAAAAGCCGAAGGACACTTAACAAAAATCCAAAGGGTACATTCAAAAAGTTGAAGGACACTTTGCAAAAACCCGAAGGGTATGTGGACCCTTCTCGAAAACCCGAAGGGCAATTTACAGAAGGCCGAAGGACACTTTGAAGAAAGCCGAAGGGTATGTGAACCCTTTGAAGAAGGTTGAAGGACACTTTGAAGAACGTTGAAGGGTATGTGAACCCTTTGAAGAAAGCCAAAGGGTAAGTTGAAAAGTCCGAAGGGTATATGAACCCTTCCAAAGACATCGAAGGGCATCTTTCAGAAAGCCGAAGGGCATGTTGCAAAAGCTCGAAGGGCAAGAGGACCTTTGGAAGAAAAGTCAAAGGATAGTTTCGAAAGAGCCCAAAGGGCAAGTGCACCGTTGTAAAAACTTGAAGGGTAACTTCAGAGAAAGGTCCCGAGAGAAAAGTCTCGGACAAAAAGTCCGAAGAAATGTCTCGGACAAAAAGTTCGAAGAAATTCGGAAAAAGAGCTCAAAGACCAAAAAGGAGAGATGGACAAAAGGTCCGAAGATAGAGAGAATTTTAGAATGGCAGAATTATAGAAGCCATTAGAGGCTAAGCAAGATTAGTAAATGATTAGGATGGGTGATTAGATAGGTGATTAGGGACTAGGGATGTGGGAGAGCGTAGGAATAGGCTAGGGTAGGTGGAATTGGAATTTAAAATTCTAATATAATAGACAAGTGGGATTGGTTAATGGATAAGACATGATTAAACGAATTAATAGGTTGGCGGGGTTAATATAAGGTTAGTGGATGAAGAATAATGAAGGGGATGTTAAATAAATGATTAGAAGGGGTGATATTAGGACGGAATTAGAAGAGGTAAGCGAAATTAGTGTTGACTAATAGTAATATTAGTGACGATAAATGAAGCGAGCAAATTCAGATGTATACAGATGGATAAAAATGTTTTATCTAGATTCATCACAACAGGTTTTTACTAGCAAAGAGCTTATGCATCATTTTGTGCTATGCATTGTAAATGTCATTTGTGCACTTATGATATCATGTAAATTTAATATATCATTTGTAAGACATAGCATATAAAAATTCAAGATTTAGTTAGAATGTAGCTATGTAGATGCAACAAATGAAAGGAAATAAGATAAATTGTACTTATTGGTGAAAATGATAGCAAAATATGTCACTGAAATGCTCAGAAGTAAATCCATCTCCACATATCCAAAAATCTGTTTTTATTGTGCACTAGGAGAGAATATAGTGAAATGTGAATGTTCAATTGAGCCCACACCACGGTGTATCTATATATACATATATGATCAAATATCCTTTCTCAAATCAGTCTAGGAGTCATTCTATTTGATTGCCAAGGACAATGTCTTTGTCCTCCTTGTGCTATCTTTCATGTCTATTGGCTGGTCATTATCTCTTATACTAGTGGTTAACCCTGGGTTAGGACAATGGTCACAATACATCAACTCTATGATTTGGGGATGAAGATGACTTTGTTCCTATTTCTTTTATTTAATATAATATTCTTTAGTGATGATTTGAGGCTTTCTTATACGAGTTTGAAACTTCAAGTGACTACTTCTTTGGTTACCTTTTGTATAGGCTTTCATTGCTTTATATCCATTGTAGGATAAGTTTCATTTAGTTATTGTTTCAATGTTCAATTGTAGTGTAAGAGATTGTATCATGTCTAACATATGCCACCATTGTGCTAACTATGGCTCCTCTACTTAATCTGACATCTTTATAAAAGTTCCAAGTTCAAACCATGGTTGACTTCAAAACATGAAGTCACGTGGGTTCTTAAAATTTATTAAAAACCGAGAATTTCCTTTTTTATGTATGAGAGTTAGGGTTGTAATATCATCTCCCCATTCCATAAATGACATTTTCCCTAGAGGAAATGTTTCCTAACTAATAGTAATTTAATGCACCAATTGAGAATCAATTGCAGACCACAATAATCATTAATCATTATGAAGATTTGTCAGCAAATGAATGCTGAGAAAATGAAGAGAAATGGAAGGTAAGCAATACACTTACATTCTTATCTGTCCATCTTTTTATTAATTGTCATGTCCTCTTTTTGGACATAGAACGAATGAAGACCCTTAGCTTTTTTTTGTTTCCCAAGGGCTACGGAAAGAAGAAAGAAAAGGGAAATGTTTGGGGTTTCTAAGTGCAATTTGCAAAAAGTACTTTATTGTTTTAATTTTCACTTAAGTTGTGGTTTCTTGAGGGTCATGGGTGCCCAAGAGCTTAAGTGGGGGTTATAAGAATTTCTCTTTTAATATTTGAAAAAAGTCTTTCCTTTAAAATGGAAGGCACCCCTTGGGGAATTGATATAAAAGAGAGTGGAGGATCATTTGGACAGATTATGCAATTATAATATTTGAATTTTGAGGTTTAAGCACGAAAAGCTTAACCCAAGACTCAGAGACGAAAACCTTCAAAGCTAAAGAGGAATTAGGGACGAAACCCTCTAAATTTTTATTAGAGCATTAAGATTTTAGAGGTTGCAATTGAGCTTGAATATTCAGAAAATCCAAAAGTACACCTTGGAAAATGTGGCGAATACTTTGGCAAGTGTGGCGACCTGCTTTGGGGGTTCACACCAAGGGTTTTTAAGGATGTTTATGGGCAGTGAACCAGTTTGTGTTGAAGACTCTTTTAATTAGGGTTGCATTGGAGTTTGTTTGTTGAAGACCCCTTGCCCTAGGGTTTTTGTGGATAAGGACAATTATCTGTTGTTTTGCAGTTGGGCGACCCCCTTTGAGGATTGTATGCATCATTTTCTAGGGCTTAATTGGCCTAATTTGCAGATCTAAATATTGCATAACATTTCTATTATTTTATTAGAATTTTCCCAATAATTATTATTGCAAAACATGTTGAAAAAAGATACTTATATCAATCAAATATTTGATAATTTTTCGGTAATTATTTGATCATAAAATAAGGTGATTTCGGGTGGAAAAACACCTATTTAATTTTGCAACTTTTCAGCCCTTATGGCATCTAGGGTTTGAGGTTGAAAGGCTCTTTTATGCTCTATTCAACATTGAAATAATTGTTGAATTATGCCAGGGTTTGACATAATTAATTGCAACAGTGTGTGAGGGTTTGATCACTAGGGTTTGCAATAAAAAACAAAAATATATATTTCATCTAGTGTTTGATAAAAAAAATTAGAATTTAGGGTTTTATCCTATTTTGGGATATTTCAGTAGTATCGGAGCCAATTTCTTGGCCAGCTGTGGGGTTTGAGGGTTTATAAGGTCAAACAGTGACAAAAAAGAAGATAAATGGCTTTCAGGTTTTTGGATGGTGCTAGATTGGAGAAGCTTTTCCAAGTGCAAGAAAGATCGAATGATATGATGACAAAAATGATCCACACCATGAAAAATCTAAATGGTGAAGGGAGCCTTCCAAGCGCAAACATTAGTTTTCAACCACCAAAGGTCACAAGTGGTTTTTTACCTAGGTCATTCTGGCCTACCTCCCTTCCAAGGGAATCAAAGGAAGAACGATTTGGGACTGGACCAAGGTCTACCCCAAGAGCTACACAAGGAGATTTGAGGCATGCTTGTTTTGTAGAAGAGGAAAATAAATCTACCCTTGTGATGAAGGAAGAGCCACTAACTAATTGCCCTAAGGATTCATCACAAAGGAGGGCACAAAGTTAGAATTGAAAGGGTTTAGTGAGTAGCAAAAAATTGGTACCTTGCTGCCCTTTTGAACAGCAAAAGGGCAACACTTTGGGGCAGCCAAGTGTTGAAATTTCTGAGTTTCACAAATCAAAAAATTTAGGGCAGCAAGAAGTTGTCCAACAAATTCATGAGAAACAAATAAAGCAAAAAGGGGAAGATAAGAATGGAGGAAAATCAGAAAAATCAGAATTCTCCAAGGGAAAGAGTAAGCTTTACATGAGGGGTGTCAAGCATCCAAGGTTGAAGTTGTCCCAACACTAGAAGTAATGAATCCTCATGCAAACTATGCAATGTTTGAGCCATCACATGTTGAGAGTAATGTTATGAGTACTTAGTGGTGAAGAAATAAGGAAAAATCTTGGAGCATGAGCTAAAGGAAGAAGAAGAATCCATTTGGCATGATGATGGAGAGCATTTGATGGTCAAAGTCAAATTTTCAGGTACTATTATTTATTTTTTGTTTGCTGGAATTTTCATATCAGCAACTAAGGGTAAACAATTTGATGACTTTCATATCAAGGGGTTGTTGCATCAACACCCTACTTTGTCCCTACAATCTTTGATCACCATGAAAATCATGCTATAACAATTAAGACCAGATGAAGGGCACCAAATGGAGGCAGAAATTTATCCAAAAGAATCCAAGGATGGGGAGTTGCAAATTCCCAATATGGATGTGGGATCTAGGTGGGACTTACAAATTTAATATTGATGTCATACAAATTCTAAGTTCTTTGGCACCCATGCAAGGAGGTTTGCAAAGCCTTGGGATCATGAAAAGAACAATAAGGTGAAGAGCATTTGAAGAGTATGCAAACCACTCCAAATCTTGGTAAGCATCATGATTTACTGGCTAAGGCTACATAGGGTGGTCTTGATTGATGGACGCATGAAGGGCACATGTTACAAAGTTGTACAACCCTTGGCCAAGGTTGAGGTATGTACTGCTGTTATAGAATCATTTCCAGCTCTTGTAAATTAGATTCCATGTGGAAAAACACATTTCTACAACCGTGGTATGAACGAGAATACTTTGTTTAATTTTTGTATGTAAGGAATTGCTATGTGGGGTCACAAAGTACAATTTGTATAATGAACATATCGCTATTTGAGATGGAAAATCGAGCAATTAATGACTATTACAGTCATTAAACAACCCATTTACATTCTATTTTATGTTGTTGGACAAGGGATAGAGTTTGGATGGTTATGAAAATGGGGGTAAGCGATAGATATCATGACCCAAGGATCAATGAGAGGGTTGTTTATAACTTGTTGACTGCTGTTTCTCAAATTTTCAGCTTGTTCCCTCCAATGTTTACTGCCACAAGAGAGAATCTTGACTATAGGAGGTGTGTTTCTCACCCTTAGCACCTTAGAGATGTTTCTAGCAAGTACAAGTGGATTTCCAGCCACCTCAAGAATGAGTTTGAGGAAGCAAATGACATAATACAGCCATGATCGGGATAACATAAACAAACCCTTGGGAATCTGGGTGAGAAAGAGTTGTAAGAAAAAGCAAGACATCAAAGAGGAGTTCATATTAGGTTCATAAAGCTTGATGAGGTGATCAAAAAAGTGTTACTAAACACTCTTGTTTCCACTAACATGTTTGTTCTATGTGTAGGATCACAACTTGGGACGGTTGCAATGACAACAAGGAAGGCAAAGAAGGCTGCAATTTCTAAATTGGGGCAGTCACTACAGCAGATGGGGATCCACCCCATTCCATGTTCAGTAAGTGATTCAAATTCTGAAAATGAAGATTTTGGGCAGCTCTTTAAATGGGCAAAAATTCAAATTATGGACAATAAGAGAAAATCTGAAATTCCCACAAGGAAGAGGCCCCTAACACATTCAAAAAATTCTGAGTTTCACATGACAACTCAGCTGGTTTTATGTACAGAAATTTCTGAAAATTGTATTGCCACGAATTCAAAGTATATTGTAGGAAGAAGCCCTGAAAAAGATGTGCAAGTTCAGCTTGAGTTACGCACAATTTTTTTTGAAGATTGTGTGAACAAATTCTATTGATGATGATGGGAAAGGTTCCAAAGAAGGTATACAAATTCAGCTTGCTTTAGGCAAAGGAAATTCTGAAATTTCTATGGAAAGAAATTCTGAAGATGAAGGTAAGATGAATTCTGGAAAATGTGTTAATCAGCTTTTTACACACACCAAAAATTCTTAAAATCGTGACAAGGTATTGTTGACAATTCTTCCACAGGACAGATTGTCTCTTGCCATTCGGAAAATTCACATCTCCATCCAAGGAAAGAAAGAATTCATCAGGAAGAATACATTGTTTTTTCTTTTGTGAGGGCCTTTGCTACAACAGGGATTCCTTCGGACGACTTTTGTCCGAAGGAATGGCTCATCAAAGAAGGCTTTTGCTAAGGACATAACTTTGGAGAAGTGCTAAGGACATAAGTCCGCGCGAAATAACAAAGGAAAGAGCCTGAGACAAAGGAAGTAATTCCTTCGGACTTTTTGTCCAAAGGGATACTTCGGAGAATCCAAAAGTCCGCCCAAAAAAGCAAGGAAAAGCCAGGGTACCCTTCGGAAGGGTCATTTTCAAGAAACCCAAAGGGTAGGGTACCCTTCGAGAAGGTACAGGAATAATTTGGGACCCCTGCAAAAAACCCGGGTGCCCTACAATTTTTTCGACAAAGGTGCAGATGAAGGGACAAAAGGCCTTGTGGAGGCACTTGGTCAGTGACTGGACCATTGTGACTTTCCCGAAGGGCATTTCAAAGGTAAAGGTAAAGACAAAAGACAAAGGATGGATTCCTTCGGGTCCAAAGAAATTAGGAAAAATTACAAGGAAAAGGCCCGTGCAAAAAAAGCCGACAGAGCAAAGTCCACATTCTCAACAAAGAACAAAGGAAAAATTCCTTCGGACAAAAAGTCCGAAGAAATTCGAAAAGGCCCGTGCCAAAAAATACGACAAGCAAAGTCATAAACAAAAGCCCGAGCAAAGGAAAAGAAAAGGAAGATATCCTTCGAAAAAAAAGTCTGAAGGAACTCTTTCGGACTTTTTGTCCGAAGGAATACTTCAGAGGATAAAGCCGAAAGAAAGCCGCAGGAAAGCAAAGGAAATGAAAAGAAGTCCAAAGGAAATTGCAAACATAGAATTCCGAAGGAAATAAGAAGACTAAGGTGCCTGACAAGAAATAAGCCCGAGAAAATGCCAAAGGGTGATGTCCCGCAAGACGTCAAATTTTGACCGCGAGAAATAACCATTGAAACAAAGGTAAAGCCAGAATTCCGAAAGAATTAAACCGCGAAAAGTTGACCTCAGATTAAGCGACAAGAAGTTGAAAAAGGCCAAATGGAGGAAATATAGACTAGATATAAACAAAAATACATCCGAATATAGAATCCTGCTAGAAATAGACATGAATAGGCAGACTAGAATAGGATAAAATACATGCAAGCAGCGCTATTTTCGAACACCGGTCAAAGCTTCAGTTGACTGGTTGTTGAAGTCCTACTCATCTTCGGATCAACTCATGCATCCGAAGGTCCAACTCAATTTCAACTCGAGTTCCAAATTCGAACGTCAAGTTGACTGTTCTAGATTTAGAGTTGACTAATTGTTAACACATCTATCAGGTGTTTCCCATGCAAAGGAGAATGATCTCTTAGTCCAACTCAGCGTATCAAACGGCTAACTCAGCCTTTCAAACGTTCCAACTCGGCATCAAGCAGCTCACGTAGAGTTCTAAAAATGACATTGGTGTGGATCTCCATGCAAAGAGAGGTGGGCGGTTCAGAACAAAGACAAGTTCACTTCCTCAAGCGCAAGAAGCTTCATGCAAAGACAAAGATAAAACATATTTTATTGAAAGGCCAAGTCAGCCTTGAGTTAATCTAAGTTAATCTTTCTCTTCAAATTTTCAACGCCAATCTTTGGCTCTTGTAATTCTCTATAAATTGGCTTTTAGCCTTGATTAAAATCATCCCTCTCTTGGCTAGACTAGACTCTGCCATTGGTGAGTTGTGTAACCTCTTCAATCAATAGGAGTACTGTACTTTGATATTTCAAGTGCTGGCATATTGTACATTCATTCAGCAATTTGCATAAGTGGTAGATTTCTCTCCCTTCTCAAATTCTGATTCGCACCTAGTTGCTAACTTACCATATTATACAGGTCATGTTAAGTGTTATTTATGTCTTTTGCTAAAGCTGTAAGTGGATGTTAGGTGGCTACAAAGTGTCTTGTATCATACCTCTCTCCATCGTTTTTTCCTCATGTTTTGGTCATTGGATCGAACCTTCTCACGAAATACTTATGCATAGTGGTCGATTGAAATCTAAGGTCTTCCTTTTCCCTTGTTTGTTCAGTGCTCTAGGTTACAAGTTGAGTGGATTAATCTTCTGGTGTATCACCTTTATTAGGTAGGATTTCCCCTTAAAGTTTTCTTCTCCCTTTTCCATGGTAGTCCGCAGCATAGAGTAGAGATCCTCATTGATACATCTTACAGGAACCAGCGATCTCTGGAGGTTCTTCTCACCATTGAGGCACCCACCCTCGTGAGAAATCCCATTGTTTCAGGGGGATAGAGGATTGGCCATTTCATGCACGTATTTGATTCAAGGCGCAGCTCCAGGTTGACAACAGGTACAGCCCTTGGTCAATTTTGGAGATGGAAGGGAAAATTGGCCTTTCCCATGTGGTATGATAAGACAATTTGCAGATGGGGAACAACCCTTTTAAGGACAGCAACCGTGGCACCTTGCAGGTATGGTAAGTGATCCTAGCTTGATAAATTGGATCTTAAGGTAGCAAAGTTTAAATTTTTAAGTTCAATTAAGCGTGATAAGGCATGCAACAAGGAGAAGGGCTCGGAAATATGAAATGAAGAAGAAGAAGATATTTTAATGTCCACAAGGCTAAATAAATAGCCTATGAGACAACCAACCCAGTCATATTTGCTTCTGCCTTGTATTTCTTCTTTTATTCAAAGATAGAATGAGTTCTCCAACTTTCTCCAAAGACCCCTCTATAAACAAACCATGCCAAGAAGTTGCTGTCAAGAAGTCCACATATTTTGCTCTGATGTCCGTGTAAGTGTCGCAATCTAAAATAAAGTGCTTTTCAGATTCAGCTACCCCCGCATTGCAGAATTCACACTCTTTCTTCCCAAGTTTCTTTAGGCCTTTTCCACCTTCCCATTTTGCATCGAAGCTGATGGGAATGATGGAGGGGAAAGTGGATACAAGGAATCTTCTACCCGTAGGGGAAGGAAGATATGCAAAGGGCAGCCATGACACATCCCCTTATGATGTTGTTCATGATTGTTCCAGCCTTTTCAAGATGAGTTGTGGACTCATAGCAAGCTCCTTGAGAGTATGGTGCATAAGGGAAGTACCTAGGGAGGAGTGTGAGATGAATAGCTTCAAATTTATTGGTAAATTCAGGGCTGTAAACTACTAACTCGGGTTTGCTTTTGTGAATTTCCTTATGTTTAATGGCCAATATAGGCCTCTAAACTTCATACGCAGCCCTAAAAACATCCAATTCAGATTTGTTTTTGAGGCCTTCTCACCCAAACCAAGAAAGCACACAAGCAAAAGGGTGAAAGATGGGATTGCATCCATAAGGAGGAAGCTTCCAGCCTATGGAAAGTATGGGAGTGAGAGCTTGGAGGTCATCTTTGAGGGCCCTAACTACTTTTCTATGTTTTAGAATGAAGAATGCACTTAGGGCAGCCACTTTTTTGAAAGGGGTTTGAGTTTAGTGGCTAATTAGGAGAGTGTTGAGGGCTGGTGCCTATCAAACAACAAGTACAACTATGGCTGCCTTTGGTTTGGGGGAAGGACTACCCTATGGTGTAGCACTATTTCCAGCACATATGCGCAGCCAAATTTTTCGAGGTACAGCAGCAAAGGGGTACTGAACAAGATTTCTCTTCCATGGGAAACATCTACAAGTGGATTGTACATGAAGACAATTGTTGGGATAACTCCATGGATGTTGTTATTGCTTGATGACAAGCAATTTTGGGTGGGGAGGATTTTCATGTACCCCTTTTGGACATAGAACAGACAAAAACCCTTAGCCTTTTTTTGTTTCCCAAGGGCTAAGGGAAGAAGAAAGAAAAGGGAAACGTTTGGGGTTTCTAAGGGCAATTTGCAAAAAGTAATTTATTGTTTTATCACTTAATTTGTGGTCTCTTGAGGGTCAGGAGCTCCCAAGAGCTTAAGTGGGGGTTATAAGGATTGCTCTTTTAATATTTGAAAAAGGTCTTCCCTCCAAAATGGAGCGCACCCCTTGGGGGAATTGATATAAACAAGAGTGGAGGATCATTTGGAGAGATTATGCAATTATGATATTTGAATTTTGAGGTCTAAGCACAAAAAGCTTAACCCAAGACTTGGAGACGAAAACCTTCAAGGCTAAAGAGGAATTAGGGACCAAAACCTCTAATTTTTTATTAGGGCAATATCATTTCAAAGGTTGCAATTGAGCTTGAATATTCAAAAAATCCAAAAGTACACCTTGGAAAGTGTAGTGAATACTTTGGGAAGTGTGGCAACTTGCTTTTGGGGGGTTCACACCAAGGGTTTTAGGGTTGTTTATGGATAGTGAACCTGTTCATTTGTTGAAGACCCCTTTAATTAGGGTTGCGTTGGGGTTTGCTTGTTGAAGACCCCTTGTCCTAGGTTTGCGTGGATGAGGACATAATTATCTACTATTTTGTAGTTGGGCAACCCTCTTTAGGGATAATATGCATCATTTTCTAATTGCAGATCTGAACATTGCATAATATTTTTATTATTTTATTAGAATTTTCCCAATAATTATTATTTCAAAACATGTTGGAAAAATGTATTTATATCAGCTTCGATAATTATTTGATCATAAAAGAAGGTGATTTTGTGGTGGAAAAACCCCTATTTAATTATGTAATTATTCAGCCCTTGTGGCTAGGTTTTAGGGTTGAAAGGCTCTTTTATGCCCTATTCATCATTGAAATAATTGTTGAATTATTGCTAGGGTTTGACATAATTAATTGCAACAGTGTGTGAGGGTTTGATCACTAAGGTTTGCGTAAAAATAAAAAATATATATTTCAACTAGGGTTTGGTCAAAGAAATTAGAATTAAAGGTTTTATCCTATTTTGGGATAATTAATCACAAAGTGGTTACATCAGTGAGGAAGGTTTCATAACCGCTCATTAGTTAAACATTAACTAATGGCTAATTATAACTTTAACACCCTCCCTTAATGACTAAATTGGAGACTACTCCAAAATTGTCCCAAAATTTTACAAACTCAATGGGACCAAAGAGTTTAGTCATTCCATATACAAACTGTTCTAAAAATATCAATATGAAATCTACAGTGCTCTGACATTTTGTTGTTGTCCAATATAGAGGTTTTGGTGTAGCCAAAAACCAAAAAGGATAGCCAAAAAAAAAAAAAAAAAAAAGATCCATCCATGTAGACATAAAATATATCAAGTTTTCCACCAAGTCGTTGTAGGGTGATTCATTGACTGATGATGAATCATCATTGGCTGATAACTTCAACTTCATCTCCCTAGTTATGAATCCAAAATCTTGGAGATGCTGTCCAAACATAGTATTCCAGGTTCGTGGAGCTTGCTTAAATCCATACACGGACTTAACCACCCTGCAAACCGAATGATCACGACCAACTTGAAAACCTTCATGAAGCACCATGAAGAACTTTTCGTCCAAATGTTTGCGCAAGAAACCGGATTGAGTTGATGTGGAGAGAAGCAACCAAAATGTGATCATGTTCATAGTAGGAGTAAAAACCAACTCTTTAGTAATAGTGGGTGTAAAAATCAACTTTGCAATATAAGAAGAAACTCTCTCTTCATTTATTCCCTCTTGTGAAAATTTGTTTGCAACAAGATGAGCCAATGTTTATGACTTCGACTTATCATCTACATGCATAGTTGCTTGTGCACATGCACAACTCCTTGTGCATGTAACTAAGATTGAGGAATTGCATCCTTCTACATCTCCTTTATTGTGTATATTCACTCCACCACTAATGCATGTAAGTTGACTGGATTAGGGTTAACAAGCCTATAAGGAATGTCATCCTTTTGCACATCCTGTATTGTGAAGTCTTCCTGCACGCATGCATTATATTGACTATGGTAGGGTCAATGAGCCTATACAAGGCACCTTGCCCAATACTTAGGGCAACCACTCTGTCTTGTTTTATATGAGACACAATACATTGTTTCTCAGAAAAATGTACAACAATGTTAGGATTTTTCATTAACTGACTAACAAATAAGATATTTTTATTCATTCTAGGAACATAACTAACATTCCTTTGATTTTGTTAGCATTATTCAATACGATACTAATATCTCCTATCCCCTCTAATACATATTACTAACCATCATCTAATAAAATGAATCAAAAAAATTTGTACTTGCATTAAAATTGACATACCAGTCCTTACAACATGTGAAATGTTGGGATGGGATGGAATCAATGCACCAACAATTGGTAGTACTATTGTTTGAGTATAATGCCACAAGGGCATAATATTTTTCAAAATCCCATCCTTCCTCAACTACTGCCACATTTGCCGCTTGACTACTTTGTTGGAAAAGTGCATAGTGCATACTATCTCTTCCAACCATAGATGGAATAACCGTTTGGGGCAAGTCCTCGCCTAGGGCCCAAAATGGGTAACCGGTAGTTATTCGACTCACTTGGTTGAATAATAGGCAATAACTGGTAAAAGCAAAAAATACTTCATTTTTTAAAAATAACATTATTTTTTTAGAAATTATAGAAACAAAATAGATGCAATGAGTCTGTAAAACATAGGGAAAGTATTTTCTATTAGATTTGATCATTTGAATACATATAATGTACAGAATTGCATAATCATGTGAATACAACAAAGTCTCAAAATACAAATAGACTTATAGTATTACACAAGAATCTACAAGACAAATACAAATTACAATCATCTATAATTTTCTCAAAATACAAATAGACTTATAGTATTACACAAGAATCTACAAGACTACAAGTACAAATTACAATTATCTATAATTTTCTCTTTCTTGCCCTCTGGAAAATAAAAAAGGCTGTGAAACTCTAGTCCTTCCTCTCAGTTACCAGCCTCACTCTGTCGAGAACGCTGTACTTGCCCCTGTGGCTCCACCTCTGCCTCTGCCTCATCTCCAAGGATGTCCTCCAATCCAATCTCTCCCCCTGCTTTAGTTGCACACTCCATAGCTTGTCTCTTGAAATCAATAATTTCCTCTATGAACATGGGGGCCTCCTATGCAATGCAATCGTTGTAGGGATCGATCTCATCTAGATCGATAGGCTCTTCCGATGCATCCTCCGACTTCTTTGTGTGAAGTCGAAGGTTGTATTGCACAAACACCAAGTCATTGAGCCATTGTTGACTCAACTTGTTGCGTTTCTTCGTGTAAATGAAGTCAAACAAACTTCAATTGTGCTGACATCCAGAAACGTTATAACGCTGAGATAAAATCCGAATGGCTAGCCTTTGAAGATTTGGGGTATTTCCACTCCAATCTTCCTACCACGACCCTGCAAACAAGATATTCAAAACTTTGTAAGAAATTAATAATTGTAAATATGTAATTGATAAGGTACAAGTACAACTACAAGTAAAGACTTCATTTTGTATTACTTGGTGACTACGTGGCTCTCCCTCGAATGGCTAGTTCTGAAGAAAAGAGCCTTCCCTTTGCCTTTTTGTAGTTCTGCAGCTCTGCAATAATGAAGTCCTCACCTCAACGTCAAGGGTCATACTCTTAATGCATGTTGAGAGCCCTTCCATAACCTCTCCACTAGTATTTTTGAAGCCATCGGAGTAGAAAAACTTGGGGTTAAGGTAGTATTCTGCTACATGGATGGGTTGGTGGAGTTGATTGTTCCACTTTCGATCAATCAACTCCCAAATGGGATCAAATCTGGCACGATCCCCTCTATAATAATGTTGCACTGCCTCATTGGCCCTATCCATGGCCTCATAAATATATTCTATTGGATTTTGGTTTCCATCCACCAATCGCAAAACCCTCACCAAAGGCTCCGAAAGCTACAAAGTTACAAACAAATTAAAGTTAGTGTTACAAACTTATAGATAAATTATAAAAGAAAAACTTTAAGTTTAAAAAATTGAAAACAAGAGAAACAATTTGAAATTTAAATTGCAATTTCCAGTTACCTTCATAATCTTTGTAGCTCTCGTTTTGAAGGCCTCATTGAAAACTGTCTTCGAAACCTTCACTCCATCAGCATTCTTCGAATAAGATGATTCCATCCATACTTAAGAGACAAACATCTACTTCAAAGGAGTCAACAAACTACAAATACTTTGTAATGTAAGAAAGTTAATTGCAAACCTGGTGATCTTTGCTCAAACAAGCTCCTTTCCCTTGGTGTGCTCTCTCATCACGTTGAGAACTTGTCGGCCATTTTTTGGCCTACATACCAAAATTTTGCTTAAGTGTGAGATGGTGGCAAGAGTTCGGGTTTTTACACAGCAGAAGACTTCTAGTTTTTGGAAGGAGAAGTCTTCGAGTTCTACAAGAGACAACTTAATTTCACTTTATGAATAATCAACAGTTGAAACCCCTCAGCAAAAGTAATCCGTGTTGGAAAACCGGAATTACTCTTGCAGTGCAAATCGGGTTTTGAGAAGTGCTTTGCTTATGAAAGTTTTTTTCCAGCAGAAGTAATTCGGGTTGGAAAACCCGAATTACTCAGGATAGTGCATTTTGGGTTTCTCAGGGTGAATGACTTGTCTCTTTTTATAAGTAACGAGTAGTGAAGAATCCGAAGTAGGTGCCAATGAAGAATTCGAAGTTGCAGAGACATTGAAGAACAAACAAATAGACTCGAACAAAAAAGCTCGAAGGAATTCCTAATTCCTTCAAAAAAGTTCAAAGGATAAATTAAAGACAAAAATTCGAAGGGCAATGTACCCTTCGAAAGGAACCTCCAGAAAGCCCGAGTGCCCTCCAAAAAGCCTGGGTGTCTTCCAAAAAGCCTGGGTGTCCTTCAAAAAGTCTTGGTGCCTTTTTCTTAAGGGTTATTCGCTTCAGAAGGGGCTTTTTGAAAAGTCCGAGGGGCTGTTTAAAAAACCCGAAGGGCAAGGTACCCTTCGGAAGGGTCATTGACAAAAACACGAAGGGTAGGGTACCCTTTGGGAAGGTTCACTTCAACTTCGAGAAAGACGTTTGCAAAAAAACCCGAAGGGCATGTGCCCTTCTAGAAGGATTGTCTCGTGGTTTTCAAAAAGCTCGAAGGGCACCTGCCCTTGGGGAAAGGATCATGACAAACTCGAAGCGCTGTTCTTTTTGGAAGGCAAGGGACAAATCCTGCAGACTTTTTGTCCGCGAGAAGTTGAAACCAAAAAGCCCAAAGTAATATAAACAAAGCAAAGGAAGTAACTTAAAGGAAGGGATATCCTTCGAACAAAATGTCCAAAGGAATTCCATTGGACTTTTTGTCTGAAGGATTCCTTCAAAAAAGTTGGCAAACAAGAAATTCAAAAGAAGGAAAGCCGAGGGAGAAATCTGAAGAGAGAAAAGTCCGCAAAAAAAAAGACTCGGCCATTTTTTCCGAAAGGCAAAGCCAGGAAATAAAGTCCGCAGGAAAGGAAAAAATCCGAAAGAGAAGCCAACAGAATTTCAAAAGGAAATAATTAAAAAAACAAAGGCAAGATAGAATTTCAAAGGAATAACTAAACTTGGACAGAAAATAGAAATCTGCAGAAAATAGACACGAACAGGCAGACCAAAATAAAAGGAAAATCCATGCAAGCAAAGGCTATTTTTGGTTGACTGGTCCAAGCTTCAGTTGACTGGTTTTTGAAGTCAAGCTCATCTTTTGGTCAAACTCATGCTTTCAAACATTCCAACTCAGCGTCCAATGTTTTAATTGGAGTTCTAATTTTAGCGTGGCGTGGATTTCATGCATACTCTTGGTCAACTCAGCTCTTCAAACATTCTAGCAGAGCATGAAGGGTTCCAAATTTAGAGGTGGGCGTAGCATTTTTGCATGATAAGAGTTTGACTTGTCAAAATTAAACTACCTTCCATAACATTCCATGCATGATGCCTAAATAAAGAACAGCCTAAGCTTAACCACCGTCCATTTCAAAGCCAAGAAGTTTTCATGCAAGACAAAAGACATGGAAAAGACAAACTTGGAAGGCTCATGCAATGCAATTTGGACTTTGGGCTAATGAAGAGTTAACTTCATCTCCTATTTTCAACGCCATATCTTGGCTATTATATTTTTCTATACGTTGGCTTTCAGTCTTAGATTAGATTAAAAGCATCCCTCTTTTGGCAAAAAAACTTCTTCCAAAGATTGTGTTGTAACATTTTTCAGAATCAATGAGAAGACTGTGTTTTTTCAATTTTCAGCGGCTGGTATAGTGTACTATTGTTATAGATTTGCCTAAGTGATAGATTTTTTTTTTTTTGGTCAAATCTAGATTTGTACCTAGTTATTAGATGGTCATATGCAAGTCATGTTCTGTGTTAAAAAATATCTTTTGATGAGTTTATAGTGGATATTAGTGGTTGTTTAGTGCCTTTCATCAAGCCTATTTTTTAATTTCCCTCAAGCTTAGATCATTAGATTAAACCTTTTCATTAAATACTTATGTGTATTGATCAATTGGAATTGAAATTTTATCTTTTCTTTGTCTGAATCAGTGTTCTCAGAAGCTCGATTCGAGTGGATCAAACAAATTAGGTGTATCACCTTTTAGCTAGGATTTCCTTTCAAGTTCTTTTTTCCTTTTTCCCTAGGTAGTTTGTAGCGTAAAAGTTGAGATCCTCATTGATACATCTTATAAAAACCAGCCTTCTCTGGAGGTTCTTTTCACCATTGAAGTGCCCACCTTCGTGAGATCCCATTGTTTCAACTAAAGCGAGGATTAGTTATTTTAGCACGTCTTCGATTAGGGTGCAACTCCAGGTTGACAACAGAACCCAAGAGTGATTGTAGCTATACTTAGTTATTTTTCCGGCTTGTTCGACAACTGGTCTCACCCAATCTAGTTTGCCTATGCCCTCCAAAAAAAGGTCAAGGCAATGTGCCACACAAGGTATCTAAAAGAGAGATGGATGTCTCTCCCTAAGAAGTCTCTCAAACACCACATATGTTGTTGGATTGTTTGTAATAATTTGGACAACATTCTCAATACCTACCTCTAAAACAACCTCCTCTAGCATCAAACTCAAAGTTTCTGTATTTTTAATTTTATTTGAGGCATCAATAGACTTCAAAAATACTAGCTCACCATATGAAGATGCTAGAAAGTTGATCAGGGTGTGGTTCCTTCCATCCGTCCATCCATCAAAAAGAATGATGCATCCAAATTTATGCCACAACCTCTTCTGATTTTCGACAATCAACTTTGTGTCTTCAACTGCATTTTTGAGCAATTTCCCACTCTTAAATATTTTGGAAAGGGTGCCTTGTACCCTTTTCCTGCAACTGTCAACGCTGTAACCAAATATTCTCAGTACAGGCTCCTCGTTATGTTGAAGGGAAGGTTGTTGAAGTACCAAAAAATTGCGCATGCTTTATCTGCTTTTGCATGTGCCTGTTTGTTCCATCCTGTAGCTTGAAGTGAAGGTTGTGTTTCAGGAGTGTTTCTAGGCACAAAGGAGTGTAATTGTTATGAAGGTGGTGCAAATGTGCCATGGCGCTTGTGTGGACCACGACTAGAGCCCACAATCTTTGTCATCATTGCTACTTCTTCCTCTGCTGATGTGGCACCAATGGTCACTGATAGGGTTGCTTGCATCCTTGCTCTCTCTCATTTCTTTTCATCTAATGAAGCAAGATCCACCATCATCTTTCGTTTTGCTTCTTCAGTGACATTGGGACAAGGCGTAACATCATGGCAAGGAATGCATGAAAGATGGTACTTCATGCGATTGATGTCTCCTGACATCCTCTTCAAACAAAAGTTGCAAATCGAAACCGTCTGGGACATTCCAATTCGCGTAGCATATTTCTATGCACTAGTGTGAGCATGGGGGAGCCGACTGGCTACCACTGACTGAATGTGAGCCTAATGCACTACTGGATGCCATTGCTTGCTAATGGATAACCGACAAAGCACAAAAATGTTAAAAAAAAATTAAAAATAAAAACATTAATGATTAAATACAAATTATTAATTAAAATATGATAAGTAAATGATAATTATAAACTATAAAATGAAAACTAAAATATATTTATGACTTACAATTTTAATGAACAAATTAAAAATATAATCTATAATGGTTATTTAATGGAATAATAAACAACAATTTTAAATAAATAAAAACAGGAAAATTTAACCGAATGCATAAAATTTGATGGAATGCATCAAATTTCTATACTAAGCAACAAAAATATTTATCAAACATGTATTTAATTAAATTACAAAACTTTACATGCTTGAAAATTTTATAAATAAATAGATAAATAAACACATGAAATTTGATGAAAATTCACGAAATGCATGTAATACAAATGAAATGCATCAAATTTTTATACTAAGCATCAGAAATATGTAGCAAACATGTTTTCAGTTGCATTAGAATTAATTTACATGCTTGAAAATTTATAAAAAAAATGCATGAAATTTGACGGAAATTCACGGAATGCATGCAATTAAAATGGAATGCATAAAATTTGTATACTAATCATCACAAATATGTCTCTAACATGTTTTCAATTAATTTAGAATTCATTTCTATGCTTGAAAATTTATTAAAAAAAAAAAAAAAAAAAAGAACTAATCTAGAAATTTCTTGCTCAAATTTCTTCAATCTGCCTTAGAACGCTCCAAATCTTGTGTGAGTGAAAAGTGAAGAGGTGTTGCATTTTATAAAATTCTAGTCTATGTTTTTTTCACGTTTGAGGAACGTTTGGGGTGACAAATCCACGTTTTGGCGTTTTTGCAGTGTCTGAACCGCGTGGGTTCTGCGAGACGCAAAACTGGCGAGTAACCACTGGTTACTCATCGGTTACTCACTGGTTCTTTTTTTTTTTTTCTGTGTAGGCGAGTTCGAGCAGTGAGTATTCACCGGTTGGGATTTTCGGTGAGTAATCGACCAACTGGCGGTTACTTATTGATTATTCCATCTATGCTTTCAACAATCCATTTTGAGATGTCCAACCTTATGAGAGTAAAAATACTTTACTTGAGTTTTAGAAGATGAATTAGCAAGGATACTTTCTCACTTCCCTTTCGATCGAGCAACTAATGCACTCTCTACTTGTCCAACACTAGACTCATTTTGTGTATCTTTTCGTTTTTTTTGCAACAAATAAGTACTAACTTGATCAAATGTCAAGGTGTTGCTTTCCACCATCAAGTTTAGAGTCTCCATGAAATATTCATATGAGGATAGCAAATTGTTCAGAACCAACACCACCATATCATTATCATCCACCTTTTGTTGATGGTTGATTGTTGGTCTCAAAATTATTTCATTTGAAGTGGGTGTTCTGACAAAGACTTATCTTCTAACATCTTTGTGGAAATTAGCAAATTTTTTAGGTACAAAATTTGGATTTTCTTTGAAGTTTGGTATTTATTCTGCAAACTATTCCATAGTTCACTTGCCATAGTGGCATTATGGACCTTGGGAATCATGTCATCCAATATAGATAACTTCAATAGCAGTGAAGCCTCCTTGTGGCATTTGTCATAATCCACAGAGTTTGTAAAATTTCTTGCTTTAATGCCAAGAATGATTTTGTCACAATCACAGTATTCCATGATTGTCAAAATCTTATGACTCCAAACATATAGTTATGGCCAGTTAACTTTTGTGCTTCCAACAAATTAGGTTTTGTATGTTGGCCATTTTAAATTCGAAAAACAATATAACAGGTAAAGAACAATTCTGAACCAAAATTTAATGCAATAGAAAAAGCACTATTATTTTACCCAGAAATATATGCAACTATAATTTTTTGACTCAATAGACCTAAAAATCAATGTAATTATAGTTTTTTGATCCAGAATTTAATGCAAAAGAGAGTACAATTGTTTGACTGACCCAAAAATAGATGCAACGTCTTCTGACCCAAAAAGTAATTTAACAGGAAAAATACAATTTATGAAAAATACTCTAAATTCTGAAAAATACTTTGAAAATAAATACTCTATTATGTTGTTGGCCGCATTCAACCATGCTCTATTCTTTTGTTGTTTGGTTCATGACTTGACTATATCTCTTTTTCTGTGTCTAGTCTATTGTGGTCTTGCCCTAGCAACTCAATATCGTCCTATTCTACCCTTTTTGTGGCCGTGCCCTAGATGAAGAGAAACACAATTGTGTCTCGTCAAAGGTCCCTTCATATTTTCCTTAAAGGTTTGATCAAATTGAATTGCAAGAAAACTTGCATTTCCTTCTATTTTGCTTTTCCTGCATTTTGTCTGCGTTTCTTGCATTCTGGTGTTCTTGTTTTTTTCCTCTGTGTTTTTCGTGTTTTTGTGCAAATTAAATCTCGCTTTTCTTCAATAAAATTTGCATTTTCCTTCTGTTGCCATTACTGTTCTGCCCTTTCTCCCCACGTCTTTTGTTGTGTGCAATGCTAATTGCATTTTTCTTCGATATTTTCTTTAGCAAATCCTGCATTTTAGATTGGATTGGTCTTTGTTGTGTCTACACTGCGATTGTATCACATTTTGGATTGTAACCCATTTTGTGCATTTCATGACTTTTGTTGTCATTTTGTGTTGTCCTCCTGAACGACCCTAATTCTTTGTTCTAAGCGTGTCTTCTTCAATTCTCATGACCTCTCTAATGTCTTTGCCTTTGTTTGTACCCTAATCCAAGGGATTCCTAAAAAATAGGCAACTTGTTCGTATCCTTCGTCCCAAGGCTTCCTCAAACAGTGGCTCTGATACCATTGCTAGAAAATGAATGGTAAGAGAATGAAGTGAAATGGAAGGTATGCAACACACTTGCATCTTGTGTGTCTGTCTTTTTATTAAGCACAAAGTGGTTACATTAGGTGGAAAGGTTTCATAACTGCCCATTAGTTAAACATTAACTAACAATTAATTATAACTTTAACAAGATTTTTTCTCCACAATCTTCCCTATATCAACTTCTTTTGTGTCATTTGACAAGGACCTCATCTCTATACGTTGTCTCTTCCTCATTAAATTGAACAAACGCTTCTCCAAGGTGGTGGTTCACTTATCTCACTTTTCTTTTCTAACAAATTAAATTTAATCAAATGATCATCTAGTTTAAAAATTATCATTTAATTGATACCTTTACTAGATATTTAACTAGAAGATGTATTATATCTAATAAAAGTATTTATTCAAACCATGTTCAATGGCTAACTATTCAAGAACAAGGACTTAGCCCCTTTTTTTTCTAATAATTATAATCATTCTCACCTTAAAATATAGGAGGATGAAAATAAAAGCCTAAAATTATCAAGAACCATTGTAGTAAGGTTAGATGACTACACAATTTCCTAGATGACGTTGCAAGTCTAATTCAATTACAAAATATTTTTCATGATTTTTTATTATTTGTTCATTTGCCTACAAGCTTGTTTAAGGCATTTTAATTGATTTACATGATCCAAGTATTATGTATATTTGGCATGATTAATATTGTATATTGTTCAAAGTTATTTTAGATTTTTCATGGATAAAGAGAATAATATTTGTTTTCACTGGTGTGTAGGATTCGATACTTGTTAATCGCTAGACTACTACGACTTACAAGAATTTTGATTCGAATTCCACGCTATAGTGGAATTATGGGAACTTTCTTCACACTTATTCCGAGTTTAACGCCATATCTTGGCATCATCTTTTGTGTAATGTGTCTCTATTGCTCACTTGGTTTACAGGTATGGCTCTTAGTGCTTTTACTTTGGTTCTTTCGTGTAGACTAATAAAGGGTATATTCACCATTGATATAGTTGATTTATGCAAATAGTTGTCACTAATCATCACAACCATTCATTTCGTATTGCTTCCTAGAACTTTCTATTGCTATTGGTTGCATCCTTCAGTCCCATTAACCTACTTTTGGTTATCTGGGGACATTTATATAATTTCTTCTTTGTATTTATATAGACTTAAACATCGAGTTCAAAATCATCACTTTAGTGGAGTGAGATCTATAACAATGGAGCACTTTGTATTTTATTGCCATTTCTTATAATACATATGCAGTGTTCATGTGTGTGTATTCCTATGGTGTGAACACACATGTACTCTTGTTTATTTTTACATTTTTTGTATATACGAACACTAGTATTGAGTGTCACTTTAGTTGAAATGTGCCTATTAAACTTAATGGATTTCATACCTATACTAACATTTATCTAGATAAGAATACATTATTGTTGGATTAGTATGTAGTGTCTTCCTACTCAAGGGAATTTGTGTATCCATGCTTGTATCTGCAAGCACTATCACCAAAGAAACAGTCTGTATACGTGCAAATATGCAATTATGCATCCCATTCAGATATGTGTCTTGTGAGTGGTCCTTAGTGCACACCACTTGATGGTTATAACTAACTCTCATTATTATGGTAGCTCCTTTCATGACTTGAGGTTTATATCATTGCACCATGTGCACATGATGATCATCTTTAGCCTCTTGAAGATCATTACCACAAAGGTTGTTAAGGACGAAATATACTGAGAGGGGGAGGGGGGTGTGTGGTGAATCAATGTATTATATATCTTTTACTTAATCTGATTTCTTTTCTTTAACTACTTAATCACACATTCAAGATATGCAATAAAACTGAAACAATAACATGCACCACACAAGAGAAAGAGAGAGACACCAGATTTTTACGTGGAAACCCAAAGTGGGAAAAACCACAGAGAACAAACTCAAGTATATGAATGAGCACCAACTCAAATTACAAAGTTCACAAGCACCGACTTGTAGGAGCACCAACCCCTTTGCCGAGCACCAACACAACTATTTGTGAGCACCAACTCACAGGAGCACCAACCTACAGGAGCACCAACCCCTCTTTATAGACAACTATCTCTCAATGTTGCGTACTCAACAAATGATAAAACTCTACAATATCTCATGTTTTTCTCTCCTCTTTTCTTATATAAAACAATTACAAAACCATTCAATTGCTTGCATATTACAAATGGTTTCTCAAGCCTTTATTTATAGTTTTCCAAATGACCTTTGGCATTCACTCTTTGTGACCCTTCAATCCTCATGGAAAAATGGCGCCAAACCTGTATGACCCTTCGTATCCTTTCATTTGAAAAGTCACATGGTGACCCTTCATAAGCAAATGAGTTCTTTCCTCTTTTGTCTTTATCTTGGTGACTTTTCGTATTCCTCAAAGTGCCCCTTCATGGAAAAATGCGTCATACCCTCTTTTGTCTTCACTTGGTGACTCTTGGAAATCCTCAAGATGACTCTTGATGGGAAAATGCGTCACATTCCTCTTTTGTTTTTACCCCGTGACTCTGACTTCACCATGGGCCCTCTTTTGACTTTTATGCAACCAAAAATATATTCATTAATATTAAATAAATATTAACACACATTAGCCAAGATATGAATATTAAAAACACCATTAAATGCTATGGGGTCTTTATTACCAATGATAGACCTTTGACATCAATGACAATATTTCCAACAAAGGTAACTTGTATAAAAGTTTTGGGGTTCCAGCCAAAGTATTGAACTCCTCCCCTTAGTGGGAGTTTTCCATCACCATACTCATAATGCACCACCATCAATGTGGTCATGTAAAAAACTTATATCAAGTGCACTGAATAATGTTAATTACTTTAATAATTTTGGGATGCAATACATTTGCATGGTGACATAATTGCCATTAAGATGCTCTCCAGAGACATTATAAATTACTGGAATGTGTAATGATATTAGTCAGTCATTTTATGAGGTGAAGAGCAGTCGACCATTATGAATCAAGAGTGGTTGTTCCAATAGTTATGTACCTACATGAAAGGGCCACCTTCTTGTTTATGGGCCCCTCATTTAATGTTTTCAGTACGATTGGTTTGACTTAGAAACACGACTGTAGAGACCATCCAAGATACTCTTCAAATGTGGCGCACACTGAACTTGGTGATCCCTACATCATTTAGTCTTTCATTGGGTAAGACATATTAATTGCAAGCATTTAGTGTGTTAGACTGTGTGTGAGATAATTGTGTTTTGGATGTGGTGTGTGATGCGGAAGATTATTTTAAGTGAATAAATTCACTATGCATCCTAAATTTTTTCCACATGGTTGGGCTATCAGACTTGAAGAACCACTTAATATTTGTGGTGCCATTGCCAGAAGTGTTCAGTGGAAGAATCCCCAACATTTTTGGCAGTGTTGCTTAGTCTAGTTGTTTCTAGTATGAATTAGGTGCGATGATCAAACATGAAGAATTCATCAAATAAAATCGACAAGTAGATAAAGAATTGGTGCAACGACGTAATTGATGTCACTAGTTAATTTTAGTACCTTGGACAATGATACTTTAACATTTTTTTATTTTTGTAGAGGCTGCTTTGTAAAGCATAATTTTTATGTGCCTCCATGGGTTTGCACCCATGAACTGTGCTTCCTTACCAGCCGTGGTTTTATTTTCAATTGCATCAATGTACATAACATTTTGTGATTAATAGTAAACATAATGCATATTTCCAATAAAAAATGTTTAGTTCGTGGAAATCTTATTCCCTGAATTTTTACTCATCTGGTCAACACCTTTTGGTCAGTATTGAACTCTCTCATATGTTTGTATTTGTCTGTGTACGTATACGTTTTTTTCCTTGTTGTTTACAGTTGGCACCCTGGGTGAATGGTTTGTCACAACTATTGTTTTAATTAGCTTCAGCATCTCTGGTATCAATGCTAGGATGTTTTTCTGCTTGTTGGGGAACAATGTAGGGGTATCTTGAGGCTGTTCCCTTGTATCATTAAATAAAATTATTAACCTGAATATTTGTTAATTGTTTGGAATAATTTTGCTTCTCTCTTCTCATGCTCACTGATAAACATATAGTTAGGTGGTCAAGTCAGTTTTAATGTCTTGGGATTCAGATTTTAGTATAAATTCCTATACCATGGGAAACTGATCTTTATCTGGGAAGTCAGTTTCAACATCTCAGGATTCAGATTTTAGTATAAAATACTATATCCTAGGAAATTGATCTTTTATCTGGTTAGTATGTCACTGATTTGCATTTGGAATGCAGTTATTTGGTGGCCTTGTGTTTGCAGGAAATCCCAAGCTAGAAGGAACAAGTCTTATGGAGGACGAGTATCCTTTTCACTATTTATTATTGGCATCTGATAACATAAGAGAATATTTTGGTTGAAAACTTTTACATTGATATACTGAAACACTTCATGGAAAGGAGCCGTTTTATAAAGTTACAGTAATGTCAAAATGCCAGAGGTGCATGCATTTGATCACCATGCAAGTAGGTATTGTGAAATGCACAAGATATATGCACATGCTTTTTGAATGAAAAATGCATTTCTTTTTCTCTTCATTCGATTAGATGACTGAAGGAGCTAAAGCACAAGACACATCATAAGATGATCACTGATTCTTTTGTAATTATGTTAATCTGCTTATTTTCTAAAATGGATGTACTTCTTAACAACTTTTTAGCTACGTAGTCTTCAATTTTAATGACTATCCCAGTGGTATGGTCACACTCTTTAACCTGATGGTCATGGGCAACTGGCAAATTTGGATGGAGGCATGTTTTCCTTAACTAATGCTGCTCTGTGTTTATTTATTCTCTGTTCTCACTCAAATAGATAATTAGAGAAAATGCAATTTTTCAATCAGAGTAAAAACTTAATCTAATATTAAACCCAATATTTCATTAAATTTATCATAGTTTTTGAGAAATGCAAAAGTTAAGTTTTAAAATTCACTTCATTTTTGAGGTTCTTTGTAAACGACCTCTATAGTCTGGCCGAAACCTCTAATCAACTGAAGAAAACAAGCAGAGGAACATCGCCTCACTGTCTTGACACTATGGTCATCTGTATTATCTGTGTATCCAGAAGGTGCTCAACTCCTCCCATATCTGACATGGACTGAAAGGAGGTGATCAACCAAATAGGTTGAAACGTTGACTGAGAAATCACAATTAAATTCTTGGGCACTAAAGCAAATTCATATGGAATTTTCAGGATATTTATAAAAAAAAATTCTCGTTTGAACCTACTCTTCTGTTTCTATATCGAGTATGGGTTATGTAAACAGGTCTTTTTCTTCTATTGAAAGTCAAAACGCCTCTGCATTCATAAATATTTTCAATTACAGTCTGAAGTTGATTGATTATAGCTTCATGAGCATGTGCAAGTCTTTTTCATTTATTCCCTCGCGGTTATGTCAGTTTACTGACGACAACGAAGTGCTTAATTTTCCCACACAATTAGACATTTCTGGAACTCAAAATCTCAGATACAGAAGAATAAGTTGTTTCAATTCACCGTATATTGTAATATATTCCTCTAATATTTGGAGTATTCCAAATTGACTGGGGGGTATAAAATGTTCAAAAAATATTGTATGGGGAAAAGATGAGAGGTGCTAAGTTAGGGTTTACTGGTTAGCTTCTTTTTCTATGTCAGTCAATGAAGAAGGCTTGTCTGGATGTCCCCCTATCTTTTGATTGAGCACTCTTGGGCAGGATCCAGATATCCTTCTGATTAACATTAAGATTCATTTTCTCAGTTTTCTGTCAATCTTTTGAAGGCAAAAGAAACTTCTCCCTGTTTCATTGGGCACTTGCCACAAGCTGTAGATAACTAAAAGACCAGTATTTAGCCTAACCAGATGGTAGAGGATATAGTGTATTGTAACAATCATGGTTCCTACGGTTAAGGGCATGATATTGGATCAATAAAATTTGGATAACTGGAGAAAAAAATTAATTGGTCATTATGGCAAAAGTGTTACTGTCAGTTTCATGAGTATAACTTGTGACTATTGCTACTTGGTACCAGTGAAACTCATTTTGATGATTTACATTTTTTAATGTTTTTTCTGCAGTATTTAATTCTTCAATGCTTAATTTGATATATTTCAGAGTTATGTAAAACTGACGGGAAGCTCATGGACCCTCATATACTTCGTCAGCTATTATGTGATAACAGTTTTGCTCCTTGTCAATCTGGTAAAGGAACTTACTAAAATAAAGTGGCATTTCAAATATATAAACACTGCTTTGTGAAACACAGACTAGCTGTTTCTTGTCTTTTATTGGGAAGAATGTTGTGGATAACCTCAAACGGGATTAGGCAAATCCATGTTTCTTTCACATGATCTTATTGTATATGTGCGCATTTTAAACTATTCATTATTGGAATGCAGGTGGTTGCATTTATATTGGAGGCATTTTTTGCGCAATCAGAGCTTGAATCAAGCAGTGGTGATGGGGAACCTGACCAGTTACATTCCAAGGTAACTAAGTGTAATCTGAAAAATACATATATCATTATTCCAACCTGCAGCCCTAACCTTATAAAAGGACATTTTCTGCTTATTGGGTATTAAATTATTAATATGTTCGAGCGTACAAAAGAGACTAATTGTAGGAACAGGAGAAGACAGTGGGCTGCATTGGCTGATGAGATTAACCTAAGAGAGTTCTTAACCAAAGAAAAATGAAAAAAAAATCTCACCCACTAACAAACAAGAAAGATGAAGGGGTAAATAAAACTTCCAATTATAACTGGGATTTCTTACAAATTTTCCCGTCCTTGAATACTGAAGTTGGAGAGCTTCAAACTTTACCCAATTTGCCCTGTCATTTTTTCCAAATTATGTTACATTATTTATCATTGCCTAAAAGTATATTTTATTCTTTCCACCATTGAACAGGACGGAATAACAAGCACCATGGGATGTTTAAGTGGTTCGAATTGTAATCTCAAAGCATGATAATACATGTGGTGCCTTCATTACTCAAGATCTAGTAACCAACGGTCTATTATCCTCTGCATATGGTTAGTGATTCCTCTAATTAATACAATTATCCAAGATAGAGCAAGTCAAAAGGCATCTTGCAGGTGGTCGAGTTTGCTACCGGAGAAATTACCCTTGCACATGAGAAGTTTCAATTCACATTCCACGTGTCCCACCTTATTAGCTATTGGGTTTAGTGAAGTCCGTTGAACAAACTGACAACCCTGATCAAACCAATCTTTCAGCGTAGAGTTGCCCATTATTTTCTATGGATTTTAAGGCCAATCTAAATCTGATTATTCTACATCTAATGGAAAAGCTGGAGATTTCCTTTTTCCTTACAGCGATACAAAAACTGACATCAAATGCCCCAAAGGTGTTCGCTTGTTTCTTACTGCTTCAAATATGGTCAACACCCTTCCACCATGAGGTATGCATATTCTTTCCAAAATGAAACAACCAACTTAGGGAACCAAATTATAAGATAGTGACCCAAAATTGACAAGGTCCTAAATCTATGAAGCAAGAGTTACCATAAAATTTGATTCAACATCTTTTTTCCCTTTTTATATTCGTAAGGACCTCAAAGTTTTCATTTTCCGTTTGCCCTTTTGTAAGAAAAGAGAGAGGTTTGCCAAAGTAAGCGTTTGAAAAGTCGCCTAAAACAGTTGTAATATGAGACTGGTACCTGGTGGTAGCAATGGTTCTATGCGGTCACTCGAGAAAGAAGTTGAGGTCACCTCATAATATTTAGGCCGCTAACATTTTATGGGCATCAAATTAAGTAGTTACCTTTGCATCGGTAATTAGTCTAATTGCAAAGTGGGCAAATTGCTGTCTACATTGTCCAAAGTCCAATCCTTAGGGGCCTCACGTTTGTCGGGCTGATGCTGGTTGAAACCGAGCCTATTTCTACTAAAATATTCAGATCTTCTCTACTCCTGATAAATAAATTATATCTTGAACAAAATAAAGATTCAGTTAGTTTTTGCTGGGTTTCTACTTTGTTGTCTGATGACAATTGGCAACAAAGGATCAACTCATTTGCAACATATGGCGTATTCTCTGAAATGCAAATTCAATACATACAAGGGCCATCTATGAGAAACAAAACACAAATAAAATAGCCACATGAACCAATACGGGGGCATTTTTAAGAAACAGAACATGAATAGAATAGTCCTGTCAACCGATCAAAGATAGATAAACAGAAAAACATCTAGAAAAATAGATCATTATTCTTAACTAAAGAAAGTATATTTGATATCTAATCAATGGCATGATGAATATATAGAGCACAAACTAGGGAAGGTCAGTGTGGGAATTACTAGCCAAGCATTATGTAATTTCCATGAATTTATGAGGCAAAGACATTGATTCGTCCCATCTTAATTTTCTTAATAATATTGGCTGTAAGTCATGCAAATGGATATATTAGGTGTTTTTCTGCACAATTGACTGTATTATAGGCATTTAAACAATTGATTGAATCTTCTGGGATTTTATTTCAGTATTGTACATCAATTCGTTCGTTTTTGTGTTCAGCATACGTCTAGTGTTAAATGATCAATGACTTTAATGAAGTTACATTTTTATTATTTGATTTTTTGGCCTATATCTTAAGTGAAATTGATAACAACCTAACCATCACCTGAATTCATCATTCATTATCTTTTTCATGATTAAATGCTTTCATTTTAATTGATAATTGTTGGAAATATTTATCTCTGAGTAGATGGTGTTCTATAAAAGGAAGACAATTCATTTCATATAATTGAAAGAACAAAGGCATGTAATTATACCAAAAAAAAATGGAAGTTATATGTTCATGGGGCTCTTATGTGTTTATTGATTTTTTAATACTTATGTTGAGTTGATGTAATTGTGCATTATTTGATTATTTAGTTTATGGCCATCTTATGATAAGTAAGTTGCAAAGACTAAATATTTTGTCATATTGTTAGGATTCCAAGAAGATAAGCTCACAACATTCAAGGCGTATAAGGTATGCTAACCATTTAGTCATGCTTTCCTTTTGTAACTGCATGTAACATTAATTTAATCATATGGACTCTTCTAACTAACAATAATTTTTTAATTTATTATTTAAAGAAATTAATGCAATTATTTGGTGCAGTTCGAAGGCAAGGAGTGGGCGAGTGCAAATGCTTCTCCATCATATGTTGAGTGCAGAGTTGGAGGAAACACATTGTGTTTGAGAATAAGATTGTAACAATAGACAAATCAAGAGAATGCATGTCTTGTTACCCTATATGATTCCGTTACATGTAAATTAAAAATATATATATCACTTCATTTTTCCTTCGACTCCTTAATAGTGGGATTGTGGTGGTGGTGCTGTTTTTTTAAAGCATAGTGTATGCCTTATTTCCCAATATAATTCATCTTCATTGTTAATTGTCATTTTATGTATTCTCAATCTGAAAAGCTTTTAGACATGTAATGCCCTATAAGTCTTGCAAACTCACTATCTAAGTTGTCTATATAATGATCAATTTCTTTGAGTTTCCTATATGTTATTCTCATTATATTATTGTTTTTTTTTTGTTTTTTTATAATTTATGAAGTATTTATTTTAATTTGAGGTGTAATTTAAATGAGAGAAATGGATAAATGTTAGAATGAACCTAAACCTAGAAAAAGAAAAATAATAGAACTACTATTAAAAAAAATGAACCCATAAAAAAAGGTGATATAACAAAAAGTACAAAGGCAATTTCTTGTTAGAAGCATAATAATATCAGTTGTGGATGTTAAATTGAAGTGTAATTTAAATGTGAGAAATTGATAAACATTAGAGTGAACCTAGAAAAATAATAGACTTATAATTCCCCAAAAAAAAGGTAATATAACAAATAGTATACTAACATAACAAATTGTACGAGGCAAACTTTTGTTAGGAACACAATTATATAAGTTGTGGATGTTACAATATATAATCCTTAGCCTCATATCTCAATTTTCATAGTATAGTCTCAATATATAATCAATATATCTACATTATTTAGAGATAGTATGGTAGGTAGTTTCATGGTCATAGGATACCCAAAAAAAATCATATTTTTCATGTATATAGGCATTGAGAGATGAGAATGAATGCATCATAAATAATTCGATTGTACTCTTGAGATGTGGAGGGTAATTTGCTTAAAACTTATTGCATTTTTTTGCTTTGAGAGACAATGACATTATATTATAAATGGAGGTTCTTAAAAATGAAAGGCACAATGTATAATTGTGAGAGTAGATGTTTCCCTGTTTTTTAACTTTGATATCCTCTTGTGATTGAAAAAATATATGCATCAGTGATTATAGTATGGTTTCTTTTTGCTCAGTGGAAGCTTAAAATACTTAATAATGATTAATGATGTAGAGAAACCTTGTCAAATTTTGTTATGTTTTGTTGATTATATAACTTGCAAAGTTGGTGTTGGGTTGAGGATTTGTTTAGGCAAATATTGAGTGTAATACCCATAATCTTAGCAGGGGAAAACAAGTTGTTGGCCCCGAATTTGGACAATTATAGGAATGTGCTTGATTTTGTTAAGCACTCAAAGGGAATAGGGTGCACACATTTTGGAAGAACATACAGAAGCATGGGGTGTAAGAAACATGAAATTCATGTGACCCCAATTTTGATGAAGTTTGATATAGTGTTAGTAGGTTCAACAACACACAAGAAGCAGGTGCGTCGATGTATCGAGAAATCCGATAGCACTCAGATTGGATGGACTTAACAAGTCTCAGTATGTATTAATGAAGAGAGGTTAAAGCTTTTGTTAATGGTCATTTTCATCATCCATGTTTGTTTATTGAGTTGATAATGCTTATGATAATAAATGTCTATTGAATCTTGACATACCTTATGTATACTAATATTTAATATGTCAAGTGTTGGTTCACGCCTATGATGCCCTATAAAGTAACAAAGTTAAATGGTCTTTCATCTTTTGTGATTAATCCAATTACATCTTGATAGACTCTCTTTGCAACTCGGGTGAAAGTGCAGCCTTGCTTGCATGATATGTTGGCACGTTGAGTCTTAATTTTTAGGTTAAGCAAAGTGGCACAGATGTGTTGATTGATGCATGGGATAATACCCCAACATTTTGGTTTCATTTTTGAAATGTTGGTGAACTAGTTGTAGAAGATGATGTTTGTAGGCGATTCGTCGCATTTCATCAGAAAACATTGAGGGGGCTAGAGGAGCTTGAGTGCACTTTTGTGAGGAATCGTCCCAACTTAAGAAAGCTAATTTCTAAGAAGTGTGTGGAGGATGATTTGTATGATCCACTATACCAAGTATTTTCCTATGAGCTACTTGGACATCTTCATGCACGGTTGGTTACATATGTCATGGGTCGAAGTATAAACTATGACAAAAAGTACCCTTTGGCAATAGTGCATATCAAAATATTACAGTGTGTCATCATATTTTGGATCATATTGTGGACATGTGGTGGAGGGGTGCACTGAATAGTTATCTTTTAGAGTTTTTCATCTACATACTCTTGCCCATAAGAAGTAGAGTATTAGTTCTTGTGTGAACTTGGAAAGTCTTATATAATGTAACTACCCTTAGAGATTAAAAAGCTTATGGCACATTATGAAATTAAGAGTCTACCTCTATAGGGCTAAAAAATTCTTACCCATGGGCTAAGCGGATGGTAGAAGAAGGGCGGGCATGCATTCGTGAAGGGTGAAGGATTGAAAGTTTTTATCGCGGAGAGCCTAGATGCTTGTGAACTCAAGCAACACAAATATGATGAATGTTGACAAAGAGTGATTGTTGCCATAGACCTTAGGCAGGGGGAGAGTTGGGTCAAGGAGATGTTGCGGGGACATGCACAAAACAATAAGGGCATGATAATGACACGTTGGGACACGCTCTAATGAGGGAGAAACACACATCATTGAGTAAGATGACATTCTTGAAGATATAGCCAATTTTACTTGACCCTATGAGCATGCATAACCACACAACAATTGAGTATGTACCCACCTACAATCTATGTGAACTCCAACTCATGTTTCTTAATCATTGAAGTTTTGTCTCAAATAGCGAAGTTTACGAGACAAGAGACAATAAAGAGTATTTTAGTAGTGATATTGTAAAAATAATTAGGACTGGTACCAAGACTAATTGCAAAGTTTAAGAGTCTAATTATGTTGGGCATGACATAGACTGGGGGTGGTAATCCACCTGCACAAGCTAGTAGTAGTAATACATCAGGTGGGATAATGGTTGTGAGTGCGGTGGAAATTAACCCAATTACTAATCTAATCCAACCTCGACATAACCTAATGTTGGGTTTGGTAGAAATGTGCCCCCACTAAGAGGAAAGGTGGGTGGCATGGGTGGAAGTAATCGTGGAGGTAGTCAAAGTTCAAGTGTGCAAGAAATAAGTGATGCATTGATCGTGCAAATGCCTATCCCACAACATTTCATTTATGAAATGTCTTTAAGTCTACCATAGTGTAGATGAGTGGAAAATGATTCTAAGCGTGCACACAAATGTGAAATGCTATGGCATGCTAAGGGTGTCATCGCGCTAGAGCGAGAAACAAGCCAATTCGTGACTACACTGCTAGATTGTCCACATACATGGCACCACAAGTTCGATCCACATGATAATGTGGATTATGACATTCTCAAGGAAGTGGTCATAAAAGAGTTTGATATTCTTGATTTTGGGCAATAAAGCATCTATGTGCTAAAGGAAATCAAGAGCTTACTAAAAGTGCTTGCGCATATGATGCAAGGTTTAAAACCCTGATCGCTAAGCTCTCATATGAGATCCACCCCATCCAACATGTGCAATGGTTTCTCTAGGGTCTTCTCTTGTCATTTAGGGATGCACTATCCATGAAGACTTTCACCAAACCATGAGAGGTACTTGAAGCATCTTTGAGAATTGAAGCAATCAAAAGTATAAACATGGGGATTAGTCCCTTTGTGGAGGCACAAATTGTTTCAATGGCTTCACAACTCCAGAAATTTATTGCCAAAAACGTGCATGACACTCTTAATGGTTTGTGGTTTACTAACTGCGAAGTGGAGGGTCATAATAAAAATAATTGTTCGAGCCAAAGTATCAGGGTGTTGCTCAAATTATGTGAGATTTTCTATGAAGATCATGATATGCATACTTACCCATTGCTACAAAGGGCAATGTAAAATAAAGTCTTATTATATTGTAAAATATTTGAATCATCTACCCATAATACTAAAGATTGTTAGGGAATTGATCAAATCCATGATGCGCAAGGGCAAGGGATGCAACCGGGGATTATGGGGCTTGCAAACCAAAAACAAGGTAGCTATGGTGATCAATGCCCCTACAACAGAAGATGTGGCAGAGGAGGTGAAGGATGATTTCCCCCACACACCTGCTACAAGTGCGGTTCACTAGAACATTACCAAAGTGATTGCACAAAGTTCTCCACTTGTGGATATTGTCAAGGGAGCATAAGATTGAGGAATGCCCTAACCCCTATACAAAGCTTACACAAAAGGACAAAGCCAAAAAAGGTGCAAGGATGATTCATATAGTTTGACCAAGATATCGATGGATCCTAAAGGAGGGTGGCCACATATTGTGTTAAGGCCCAAATGTCAATATCACAACATGTCGTGGTGCCACAACTTAGCCATGATCAACTAAAACACCAGGAGAAAAAGTCCACCGCATAACACTTTCAATCATTGATTATCCTGATGGCATAAAATATAAGCTAATATTGCAAAAGGCAATGGACATGATACAAAATCTACAAGGCAAGTTCCAACATGCACGTTACATGGAAGCTAAAGCAAAGGAATATCTCTAGTAGAAGGCTAGTGTGAGAGATGTTGATGACCTCTCTAAAATGTTTACTCTTTTGTGTTTAAAGAGTTATCCCTCTGCTTTAGAGTTGGTTGGCGTAAAATGTTGTGAGCATAGTTGAAGAACAATGAGAACCACACCAAACATGGGGGTGTAAGGTCAGAATTGCACTAAACACCAACTATGATCAATAATTATTGATCGATGCCACTATTGATGGGTGGGTTATACATGACATTCTAATTAACACTAGAGTAGATGCAAACATTCTCACTAAAGAATCTTGGTGCAAAATGGGAAATCCAACATTGAGACGCTCACCTCATGTCTAACAAGATTCGTCCACATCTCCTAGAGATTTTGAAGAATGTCTCTATCGGCATTGTGGGGATCAAATTTAGCTTCGACTTTAAAGTAATTGAGGTGGTTGAATTAGAAAATTACCATTCTTTGGTTGGCATACCTTTGGGGTATAATAGAATTGTCGATATGCACTTTAAGAAGAACTATATTAGCTTTGAGAATGACAAGTAGTGTGTGGTCATGCTCTTAGATAACGATCATGGGCTTGCATATGTACAGATTGTGGATATGGATGTGGAAATGAACCATATATGCAACATTACTTCACAAGGAGTAGAACATTGGACCTTCACAATGATGGAACCCTCAGTTGGGGCAATGCAAACTCCATCTCTAACACCACTAGTGTTGCATGTGATCATTGGGTCCAATAATCCTACGAGGTGACTAAGCGCAAGTGTGGCATAGTAAATACAGAACCAAGATAGTATAATGCACATGAAGGTTTGAGGGACACCAAAGTTTAAAATAGCCATACCCCACACATGAAAATATGGGAACCACGTGTCGTATCTAAGATGAAAAAGATATTCTTACTTAGAAAGGAAACATTTCCACACTTCTTCATTATGATGGTTCAATAAGTGTTAGTGCTTATGTGAATGATTTAGAGGGGTGTTTACCCAAGAAAAATTAATGGTTGAACACCTTAGTCTATACCCTGAAGAGTATAGGTACACGTGTTAAAAAGGAATGTTTGTTGTTGCACCAAAAGATCAATTTATTAATGCCCGATACAAATGCTAGATAAGTACCCATTGGAGGCTATTAGTCTATGTCACAAATCTCTGAGGGGACGTTGGCAATTAGTCCAACAATCCCCCCTCAGTGTTACCTAAGGGGATTTGAACTCGTGACCATGGCTCTGATACCAATTATTAGAAAGGAACGCTTGTCGTTGCACCAAAATATTGATCTGTTAACACCCAATACAAATGCTAGATAAGTACCCATGAGATGTTGTTAGTCCATGTCACGAATCCCTGAGGGGACACTGGTGATTAGTCTAACAACATGGTGGGAAATCAATAGATCTTATCTACCTACATGGGCCCTGTCAAAGAGGCATTTTGTATCCACATTAAGTGTGGGTTGCCTAGCTATAATGGAAATTTAATCTTATAAAAGCATATACATAGTTAGGAGGAAGTATGAACAAGAAGTGCACACCATCTTCCCATGGAAATGTGGGTTCATGCCTTTTATGGTAATTTGAAGACTTGGGCCCATGCTTGGTATATCATTTGTGAGATATAAAGAGAGATGGGTGATTGGGATAGGGTGAAGATAGATTTTGTTCACACCTTTTCCTTTTCCTTATCTCATCATGAGCTCTTTAAAACCTTATAATGGATGCGTTGAGTCATCATGGAAGATGATGTTATTATGGAAGAGCATCTGTGGAAGATTCAAAGTGATAAAGGTCTCACATTGTCACACATCTTCAAAGAATGTAGTAAATAAATGGACTCAAGTGAAGTCGATGAAGAGGTATGGATGGAACACAAGCATTTTAAATGCAACAAAGACAAGGTTATTCACAAGGTAGAGGAGACACAACCTAAGGATACCTCAGATCACTTGAAGGTAGAGACCTCTTATGGAGAGCACACGATTCTAGATGCACAAGGAGACAAAAATAGGTAGGACCATTGAAAACTGTAAAGGTTAACATTGGTATTAAAAAAGAGCCAAATATTGCCACCATTGGTAATTATTAGTCAGATGAGGAGTTGGTCTGGATCATTGAGTTATTGGGTGAATTTCAAGGTATATTCCTATAGAATTATAAGGGGATGAAAGGTACACACCCTTCCTTGGGGAATATGAATATCAAATTGGTTGAGGGTGCAAGACCAATTAAAAAGAGGCCATATTTAATGAATCCCAATATTTGTACCAAAGTTAAGTAGCATATTGACAATATTCTTGTTGTTGGGGCCATTTATCCCATTGACGAATCAAAATGGGTATAAGTCCAATGGTGATTAACCAAAAAAAAAGATGGGTGCATCCAAATTTGTGTGGATTTTAGAATATTTAATGTTGTGTGTGTTACAGATCCTTTCTCATCCTTGTTTATTGAAGAAATCATGGAAGGCATTTCAGGGTGTGAAATTAATACATATACTAATAGTTTCTCAAGCTACCATCGAATCTAGATAGAAGAAGATAAGCCCAAGATGCCCTTCATAACCGAATTGGTTTGTTTGCCTACAATATCATGTTATTTGCGCTGAATAATGTGTTAATATTGTTTTTGTGTGTTGTAGGTATATTGTTTAAATATTTTACCCACCTAATTCTACAATTCTACCTTAATGATGTAGGAGCATCCAAGGTGTATGGACAATTTTACATTACCAAAAATTAAAAAAGAAAACTAGTCATTTCAAATTTGGGTTGTATTTATTTGGGTATGCATTTCATCAAACACTAGGCATACACATTGCGATGGTTAAAAGTCCTCATGCCACCTCAACCAAAATAAATAATATGGATTTGGTGGGTTTTTTATGAAGATGGTATGGAAAGATTTTTTTGGAACAAGATAAAGCAGATTGGAAGTTTTAAACACAAGCAAATCTTTTAAAAATAACCCAAAAAAAGGTTTTTTTTTTTTTTTTAAATAATTATTAATTTATTTGAAGATACTAGTTCATATTCCCGATTAGAAGAGTTTAATGGATGCCCAATCCTATTAGTAAAAACATAAGAAATAAGAGTTTTGTGGGTAATGACAAGAAAAATAGGAAAAACATAAAGATGAAAAGGAACATTTTTTGGGTGTGCAGGTTAGATTGAATGGTGCAATCATTACATAATGTAAACCCGCTTTGGATATGGGTTTTACACTTGGTTAAGGGAAAAACATCGAAGGATCATTATTCTTCAGTAATGAGAATTTGAGCTCCGAAATTCTACGTAAATGTTTCACAAAATTTCTAAGAGCATATTTGGATTGTTGTAATTGAAGTAAAGAGTTTATGAGCATGCGGTAAGGCATTTTGAAGTATTTGTGGTATTTTGTAATAATAAGAGAAAATTCATTTTAGGAATTTTGGTTGTGATTTGAGTATGTGGGTGTGCCTTGGGAGGACTTGAAAATTGTATTTCAGTCAAAAATAGTTCTGGATCTATATGGGTTCCATACGAGGTTGGTAATGTGTTAAACTATGTAGCGAGATTAATTTTTAGTACTCATGCCCCATATCTACTCTCTCATTCAACTAAATTTTGATTTTAATGCACTTTTACTTAATAGTTAAAATTTTCCATTAAAAGTCATAAATTTCAGTTTTCATGCAATGGGCACCAAAAGGGATATGGTAACATGAATTGGGTAAGAGTCTATGGTTGGGTTGATAGGACTTAGTTGTCATTCATTTTCCCTCAACCTAGACGGCATCACTTGATGATTAGATTATCTACGGGTTGGTAAAAGTTTTTCATGTCCCCTTTTCAAAATATTTAATTATGGAAATAATTTAATAATAATATTTTAAGTTTTCCAAAGTCATTTTTATTTTATAGCATGGAAAAATGACAATTGTGTATTATTATTATAAAGGGGGTCAAAATTAATATTTCTAAAAAATAATATTTTATTAAAAGTGTTTTAAAACGCTTTTCAAGTTTTTGGAATGAAAAGCAAAATCATAAAAAGAGGAGTTGGGCTCAAAAGTGATTAGTCATAATTAAAATCAAAACCCTATTTCTATTGGAGCTTTTGTGTTCAACTTTTCTATCATAGGATGAAAACCCTTTAGTGTACAAGTGTAGAGGACAAAAACCTTTTTATCCACTGAGGTGATTCTATCCAAGGATCACAATTGTGTAGATAAGTCTAGTTATTTCTATATTTTAGTTGGAATGAAGGTTGTTATCAGTTTTCAGTTTTGTGTGAGGGTTTGATCTATTATTGCCTCTCCACTACTATGTTGCACCTTGCAATTGCATTTGTTGTTATATATATTATTGTACCACCAAGGGTAAAATTATTTATTGGAGATTGTGGTTGATGGAAACTACCATAGTATTTGAGAACTACTATATGCCAGTTTGAGGTTGTCGTTTCACCTCTTAGCCAACTAGTTTACCTTGTTGCTAGTTGTCATCAACTTTGATATCAAAGCAAATTTATTTAATGTCCATTGCTGCTACCACACCTTCATCTACAACAGTCACAACATTAAAAAATAGCCTTTAAAACTTAGCCATCAGTTATATTGTCCAACACTATATTGTTGAGTATTTGTCATTAAACTTAGATTTAATAATATATATATTAGGGTTTATTGTTTTACATGTTGTAGTTGATCATTTGTAACAACCTAGTATTTGGTATGCACTTATTTCAATGAAATAAAGATTCCTATTTGAGTTTTCAATATTAAGTGTTAAATGTGTTAGTTTAGTATACACATGTAAATATAAAAATCAGAATTCAAAAATTTACTAGAAAGGGTTTACAAAAAAATATGAAATTGTTGTTTTTTGTTCCAAACATGACATTACGATGGTATTAGAGCCTTGTTCTTGCCAGCCTATTGGGAAATTTAATTTTTGTATGCAATCATATGTTAATATCACATGCATGTTAGTGGTATCAATGGAAGAGAATTAAGATACTATCAAAGAGAGAAAAAAGTTCAGCCTCCTGAGATAGAAGAAGACATGGATGATAGAGAAAAGAGGATTTATTCAAATGAAAATAGCTATTTACATGGAACAATCAACTAAAGTCAGAAGGATTTGGAAACAAAAATCCATACAATGTTGAGAGAATCCATGGAATAGATAGTACAAGCTTTGCAAAGTGTTAATTAGAATAGAGTAAATCAAGGTGAAGGAAGCTCATCAGCGAATGAGTGGGTCTCAATCAACTCACCCTCCAAAAATTTTTGAGAAAAAATTCTACAACAATGAGAAGATCACTTTAAAGAGGTAGAGCCCCAACAACCTCACGCACGTAATGACTTTGCAGTTTATCATGGGATTATGAATAACTCAGCCTTGTAGTACAACAAGCCCTAACTTTCAAATAATTTTGTGATCTAAAAATTAAAAATAGTAACACAAGGGGTGGGAGATATCAATTAGATCAGCCCCATAAATACATTCAGTAGTAATTAGGTAATATTATAATTCCTATTTATGATGGATCAAATGAATATTTAGCTGGGTCTTGGTTACAAAATCTAGACACTTATTTCTCACTAAATTTGATGTATGAAGAAGAGACAATCAAATTTTCTACTCTCCACTTCGAACGAATGGCACATGAGTGGTGGTATCATGGTATGATCATCTAAGGACACGGTTCTATCTCTACGTTGGAATAATTTGGCCAAAGACTGACATAAAGGTATGGCTGAATAATCAATTTTTATGTTGCAATTTTGGTTGATTGATCCTCTTCTCCATCCTTATCCCAAAGGACCAGATAAAATTGTGTTAGTAAGATTAACTAGAAATCATATTTTTAATTGGTCCATAAATACATGTGTATGCTTTTTGGAGGAACCAAAGGAAGCATTCAAATTATCTACTTGTAAAGAGGAAGTATCATGGATTATAGGATATGCTCAGAATAATTATAATGAAGAGACCCTAAGACTCACAAGTCAAATGTGAGGTTCAAAGGCATGTCACCTCACATCCAATAGTGATCTCAAGGTAAATGATAATGGAGAAGCACAATTACAAGGTAAGTGGACTCATATCAATACCATCTCGATTGGTTTTAGATTTTGATGTTTGGATAGAGTGTTAAATTGCTCGAATAATAGTCATATTTACAAATGAATTTGTGATAAATTGGCAAATAGATGTCTTCTATACAAGGTCTATGGTATGCTAGATAGGGAATCAATAGTTTTATCTTCCTATACTGGGTTTGACTCAATTTCCAATATACCATTCAACATTGGCATCATATTCTCCACATATAATGAGTTGTATTTGTGTAACTGGTTGTGTTTGCATCATCATGATTTGACAATTATAGTCAAAGGTCAAGAAGATAAGTCAAAAATCTTCCTATGCATCCTAATATGGGATCCCAAATATTTATAGACATGGCCAAAGTAAAAAACATGTTGATATTCATATTTTTAGAATAAGTGTATTGTGGTGTTTAAACTTTTACTCCCAAGATCACAGGAGGAGATAAAAGATCACATCACACGTTTGGAATCAAGTTCCATGCATGTTCACCTTTCTAAGATAAATATAGGAGAATATCTAAAAGATGATAATGACATTTATGGGAACATCATATCTCCTTGTGACATATTTCATTACAACACTATACACACTTGAAAGAAGAATCCATATGCAGATTTGAATTTATATTGAAAAAGCATAAGGCATATAGATTTTTTGATTCAAGCTCAAAATTGTTGTTTTTGCATATGGGATCAAGGTGACTTTTTGAGGTACAAAAAAGATAAAGGCTTTAATATGATTGTAGTTGATGGCTTAATCATTCCATGTAGCAAAGTATGTAACACTATATCAACTATAATTATCTAAGGCAAACTTGATGAAATAACGTTTATTCAAAATAAGGGATTGCGAATTCCCAAGGATGAACTGGGAATAATGGGTAAGACCATTGTCAAGAATTACATGACGGGAAGTGGCACAAAACATTGAATATGGAATTCTTAACATCTAGTTGTATAAGGTTCAATGCATTCCTGAGGATTTAGTCAATATAGTAGTGTTTCCCATTTTGGGTGTTTCTTTGAGTGATGAGGTGTTGCGTTGATGTGTTCTAGAGAATTAGCATGTATAAATTTTATGTGAAGGGCATGTGGGATTTTTTAGTGATCACTACATAACTGAGGCCATCGCACACAAAATTTAGTCTTCTAGACTTTGGTGGTCAACACTCTATAAAGATACCAAGGAATACACATAGTAATGTGACATATGTCAAGGATTGGAAAGACAAACATGAGGGATGAAATTCCATTGATCCCCATTATTGCATAAGAGCCATTTAAGAAATGGGCCATTATTTCATTAGACCCATTTATTGTTTTGAACAAAGGACTAATACACAATATATCATCACAACCACATATTACCTCACAAGGTGGGCATAAGCATCTCGAAAAAAGAATTACATATTACTATAGAGGTGCACTTTTTGTGGGAAAATATTATAAGTAGATGTAGATGCCCTTTGAGCCTCACCAATGATTATGGTACACATTTATTTACTGATATGGTGCACATCTTACTAGTTGAGTTCATGGTGGAAAACCTTAAGACCACTATGTACCATCCACATGCTAATGGGATAGTCGAAGCCTTCAAAAAAATTCTTGGAATGACCCTAACCAACATTTGTGATGTAGTATGTAAATATTGGGGTGATCGGGTCTTTACATTGCTTCTTGTTTACAAACTGACTTACAAAAGATTAAAAAATATATTCCATTCTAGTTGGTGTTTGGAAAATAATTAGTTCTCCCTATGGAGTTTTTTGTGCCCTAGGTACACATTCCATGTGCTATAAGGTTAGATGATAAAGAAACGCTTGATGTGTGGTTGAAAGAGATCATGAATCTCAATGAAAAGTGCATCTTTACACAATGTAATCAAGGGGTTGAGAAGGAGAGGAGAAGTATGTGGCACGATAAAAATATAAATGGAAAAAAAGTTCAAAAAGATGTGCATATACTATTATGTGAATCAAGATACATGAAGCATCTAAGAAAGCTTCATATCTGATGGATGGGACCCCACATTATGCACATTGTTATAAAAATAAATGCATATAAACTAGGTAGTTTAAATGGAAAAATTATCCCTAGGAACTTCAATGGGAGAAAGTTCAAGCCTTTCAATTTTTAATTTGTAATGAACTAATAAAATAATGTGTATCCCAAGTTGTAACTCCAAAACATTTTCTATTTTCTAGTTTTGTAGTAGTTTTTTATTTTTGAAAAATAAGCACCAAGTCTTTTTGCACCAGTGGATTACTAATAAAGTAAACATCCCTATAATTGTATTTGAGCAAGTCAAGCAAAGGGTTTCTTATAGATTCTAATGCTAAACTTATACTTAGTTTTGGTAAGGCCTTGTCACACCAATTATATTTAGAAAAAAATCAATTTATTTATGATGCTTATTGTAAACAAGAATCCAAAGAAGGTTAGATCATTGTTAATGACATGAAATCAAAAACAATTTGAAAAACATAATATTCTAAGTATATCCACTAGGATTAAGCAAGGTCAAAGAAGAGATTAATTAATGGAAAATCCCACACACACACATTATACCTTAATTGGAGACTCCTTTGATTGTCAATTCAAAGAGGCTTGTGCTCTGCATGTAGACTAGATATCTTTGGTAATGTTGACTCAATGTGTGAGTAGCATTTACCCTTGTCTATAATTTCTTTGGCTTGGCAATAGCATGAGAATTGTGAAGCTCTAATATGATTTTAGCATACTAAGTTGAGTTCAAGAGAGCTTGCTAAAATGGAAGGTGAACCCTTTTATTTATAGCCTTTTGGGATAATTTTCAACTGTTTATCCCATCTCCAAATGGAGAGTGGAAAATGAAATCTCAAATTCATGATTTCACACATGGAGTGTGCAAGAAACTCTATTTAAGACCTTTTTAGAGTGGAGAAAATTTTGGAAGAAAAGTGCAATGATTGGTCCTCTTAAAGTGTGTCATAGGCCATTTAAGAGAAGAGTGTGTCATTGATTTTCCAAATGATGTCACTAATGTGAGGTAATATTATAATTTGTGCATTTATAAAATAGATAATTATAAATACATGGAATTTTATATTAGAAGAAAATAAGATTGATTAAGTAGGATTAATACTTAACCAGAAGAATAGTGGCATTTTGTAGAGTTATTTTTCCAATCAAATATTCATTTAATTGTCCTATAATAACACTTTCAAAGGACCGATTTGATTGAGAATGTTGATGTCAAATTAAATGTTGCAATAGATGCATTACCCCAATCATGATTATGTCATTGAAATTTTGGATTAAATCAGTAATTTTGAAAATAATTATCTTAATTGATGATTTGTGACCAAATTTGTGCATTATTATAAAAATTCATTCCAATTGTAATTTCAACATGACAATGATGAAAATAAAGTGTCTATAGTTTCCCTCTTTTTGAGATTTTATTGTGAGACACAGATGAAGTAATGTATTTTCAAAGAATGAAAAATTTGTTAAGAAGAAGTTGAAAAACTATATGAAAAATAATTAATGACCCATGATGCCCCCTCGAGAAAGCATGCAGGGATGAAAGGCATGGATGAGCTCTCAAAATAGAAGAGAAGAAGAGTGAAATTAACCCATGGAAAAAATTAATACAAATGAGCTAATGCTTTCACACTTTGATTTCTAATGTTTGATAATAATAAAATTAAACTGACCCAAGGTCAAGAGACACATCAAACAAGACTTTTGACAACATTGGGATGGGGGGAATATAATAAGAGGAAGGAAGTGGCCGAGCTAACCTAAGATGCCCATACATCCAAGCACTGCCTACGTAGTCCATGCAAACTTAAGGTCAAATTTAGTTCTCTAAAGAAAGGGGATAATAAGGATGATAATGTTAAGAGATAAGAGTCAATTTTTTAGAAGAAAAGGGGATGGACTCACAAAATGGTGAGAGAATTTTAATGGTAAGAGTGGTTGAATTAACTTGAGATGCCTCATGCATCTAAATGTTTCTTATATAGTCTGTGTAATCCTCAGACCAATGTAGTTCTCCTAGGAAATGAGAGGATAATGAAGGAATGGCACTATGAACGATCGTGGCAAGATAAGAAGTTCCTACCTAGGAAGATAAGGCCACCTAGAGTGAGACCAAGGGTGACTCCGTAAACATGATGACATGTTGTATAAAATATATTTTGTGGCTTTATATATCTCATAAAGATTTTAAGCCTATTTTTATAAATTTTATATTTATTTTAAACTTTTTGGAAGGTTTCAAGTTTTTAGGGTTTTTTTGTGGCTTTATATTTCCTATGGAGATTTTAGGCCCTTTTATGGAATAATGTATTTATAGGTATAGTTGGTAAGTAGGATGCACAAAGGGATATAATCAAGTATAGACTGAAACCATATATCAAAGGAAAAAAAAAAAACCTTGGGTAGGGGTTCAAATGATTGATTCATAGAATGGTGAGATCGTGGCTTGAAATTCTCGTAACATGACAAGATAATGGCTTAAATTATTTGTAAAATGAGGAGAGCATGGATTAAAATATTTTTAAAATAGAGAGAGTGTGGATTAAAATAATCTTGAAATGTCAAGAGAATGGCTTCAAATGCTCACAAAATTGGTGAGAGTGTGGTATAGGAGTGACTGAGCTAATCTCATAAATTCAACATTGTCTACATAGTCCAAATGGACCTCAGGTCATTGTAGTTCAAATTAAAGTGAGAGATACTACTAATCAACATCAAGTTGAGATAGGAAAATAAATATAAAGAAATATTAGTAGCATAGGATTTGGAAAAAAGTTTAAAAGATGTAATTTCAGGTACCACCACACATAAAACGATGTTGAAGTGCTTTAATATACTACTTGGAAGGATGTGTTGATGGTGACCAAATCTACATTATCTATTGAATCTTGCTCTGCATCTATCATCTAAATTTATTTGATGTACGTATGACTTGGAATCAAGATTAGGATGGTAATGGGATAAAGGAATGAGAGGGTTTGACACAAATATGAAAATGGCATGAAGGAAATATGTTAACACTTGCCTACAAGTAGGGGTCCTCATATACAATTTTCAATCAAGTCAAATGTAAAAGTGCTTGAGATGCATATTATTCATAGGCTCATCTAGCTCTTGCCCATCTAGTGTAGCCAACTTATATGCTTCAGATCCATAGTTAATTGTAATAATGAATGGTCCTAGCCAATTAGGCTCAAATTTTTCCTTATTTTCACACATTATATTGGTATTTTTTTATTCTCTTTCAACAGAAGATCACCAAGTACAAAATCTATAGAATTTATATGTGCGTTATAGTTATGACATATCCTATTCAGATATGATTGTAGATTATTCAAGGTGACTATCTATTTTTCATCAAATAGTTTTAGTTCTTATAATCGAGCTACTCTATACTCCTCGTCGTCAATGATATCTTGTAATAAAATGCACAGGGAAGACAACTCAATCTTGATAGGGATAATAACTCCATAAACTAGGGAATATGGTGTGGCCTGTATGTGGGTTTGGGTATTGGTACGATATGACCAAAAGGCAAGAAATAATTATAAGTGTCAATCATGATCAATGACAGTAACATTATTTTTAAGGATTTGGACTAGGGTATTGTTATATGCCTTAGCTTGGCCATTTCTCTGGGGAAAATAAGGAGTGAAAAACTATTATTTGATATGGTACTTGACACGAAGGGATTTGACATCCTTATTTTTAAAGGATCTACCATTATTAGAGATGGTGTCATAAGGAATCATAAAGCATAAGATAAGGTGGTTCAGAATGAATTTAGAAATTTGCTTGTTGGTTACATAAGTGAGGGGAATGGCTTCAATCCATTTAGTAAAATACTCAATGGTAGTGCGGATGTGTTTATGGCCATCTAAATAAATAGGATTGATTTTACCTATGAAATCAAGTCCCCATGTGAAAAATGGCCAAGGAGTAGTAATCAACTAAAGTGTTGGGGCTAGAGCATGAATGAGATTGGCATGTTTTTGACATGATAGGCACTTCTTAACATAAGCACATATATGTGCTTCAATAGTGTGCCAATAAAACCTTGTACACATGAGTTTCTTGGCAAGGACCATTCCACTAGTGTGGGCCCCATAAATCCCTTTGTGTAATTCTTTAAGCACTAATCTAGATTCTGCCAAAGTTAAACAATGAAGTAGATTTCCATCATATCCTCTATGATAGTGTATCACCGAGTAAGGTATAATGAGAGGAATTATGAATAAATGATTTTTGTTTGTTATAGGAAAGGTTATCAAGAAGAATGTGGTTATAGAGGTAGCCATATAAGTAGTGGTACCAAGGTGAGTTAGGACCAATAATACCACACACCATTTTGGATGTTGAACATTCATGAATTGGTTTCAAAAGATGTTCAATAAGGAACTGGTAATTTGGAATGTGATCTATGATTTCTATCAATGAGCCAATTGTTGTCATTTCATCTACAATCTTGTTATCAGCACTTGCTCAAATTAGACATGTTCAAAGTTCTCTTTGAGACTATCTACCATGTTTTTTTAAGGTATAAGCTTGTCATCTTTAATCTGATACTACTTTGTCAAGTAGTTAATAAGACACTAAGAATCTCCATGAACGTTCAATTACTTAATATTCCATTGTACTACTAGGTGAAGCCTTGCAATGAGTGATATATACTCTGCTATATTATTAGTACTACTAGGAATCTCCATGAACGTTCAATTACTTAATATTCCATTATACAACTAGGTGAAGCCCTGCAATGTGTGATTTATACTCTGATATATTATTAGTACGAGTGAAACCAACGTGGAAGGATTTGGGAATAAGATCCCCTATATTTTTATAAACAAAATTCAAGCTCCAAATCCACTATACATGTAAGAACCATCAAAGTAGAGTGTCTAGTGTTGTAACTCAGAGGAAGTTTTGTCCAAAGTCAAGATGGACTCAAGCAAGTACTATCCCCTTAATTAATTTTTTATGTATAGATTCAATCTCAAACTAAATCAAGAGCATGACGTATTTATCCATGCAACCAATTAATGTTACCTTGAAAAGTAGATACTTGAGTGGGTTCAATTTGGCAATAATAATGGTTTTGTTGTTGAGCATGTAATGTCATAACTTATGGGATGCAAATACCATTACTAAGTAAGATTTTTTAATTGTCATATATTTATGTTCATACGCAACTAATGTTATGCTTCAATAATACACTTCTCATTATTTCCCTTGATCATAATGTTGGGCAAGGAGTGCTCCCAAAGAATGTTTTGTTGCTAAAATGTAGAGGAGTAGTGGATTCCTAAGCATTGGTGGAGCTAACATGGGTTTACCAAATATTATTTTAAATTATCAAATGCTTGTTGATAGTTGACATTCCATGAAAAGGTGGTGCCATTATTTAAAAGGCAAGTGAAAGGATGACATTTATCTACCAATTATGAACTGAAGCATCAAATATATTGAATTTTTATTTGAAAATTATGGAGCTAATTCAGAGTAGATGGAGGAGGAATTATTGTAATGGTTTTAATCTTAGATGGATAAAAATATAATGCTCCTATGAGAGATAATACAACCTAGAAATTTATCAGAAGTGATGCCAAACGCTCACTTAATAGGATTAAGATGCACCTTGTATTCATAAAGCCTTTCAAAGATCCTTCATAACATTTTTGGATGGTTTATCCTAGTCTTGAATTTTCACAAAATGTAATCCACATAGTGTTCTGCAATATTGTACATCATGTCATGGAAGATGATAGTCATTATATGTTGGTAAGTAGATTTTATGTCCTTGAGGTCAAATGACATCACTCAATAATAGAATGTTCCCCATGGAGTGGTCAGTGGTGTTATGTGTTGGTCTTTAGGTGCTATTTTTGTTTAATTATATGTTGAGAATCCATTCATAGGAGATAAAATCTCATATCCTACTATGGAATCTATGATCATATCAATGTTTGGCAAAGGAAAATCATCCTTTGGGCATGTTTTATTAGTATTTTAAAAATCGGTAGATATGCAGATTCATTATGGCTTATTTTTTATTGGGATAATATTTGATATCCATTATAAATAGTCTATGGGATAAATACATCCTGCATCTAATAATTTTTTATAATTCTTTTTTGACTAGTATGACAGTGTGAAGATGTATTTTTCTCATCTTCTATTTGATCATGTTTGCATCTGGGTGTACAATAGGGTGATGTAAAACTAAAGAAGGATCCAAGACAAGAATATTTGAATAGGACTAGATAAAAATATCAATAAACCCCCGAAGGAGGGAAGTAAGAAGCGCACATTCTTATTCAGTGAGGCATGCTCCAAGCTTGATCTATTTGGGATCGTTTAGAGTTCCAATGTTTACTTCTATGGTGTTTGTCATGAGCAATGTATTACCATAGTCTAGAATAGTAGGAAGTGAGGTGATTTGATCTTATTCATCATCATGTGGCTCAATTGGACTGTCATGTTACCCAATGTATGAATAATTTGAATCACCAAAGACTGTTAAAGGCCACTCAACAAAGGCATGTGGTAAATCTTGAAACAATTGTTCAAATAGTTTCTAATATTTTGAATATATTTATGACTGGTATGAGGTTATAAGACCAGAGACACCCTATGCTTCATTCGAAAGAGGATGAAATTCCCCATCTAATGTGCCTAAAATAGGTTTTCACCATGGGACTTATCTTTTTCTTTATTTTCCTAGTTTGAAAGTACCTTAAAGAGGTTTTCACTTTAGGACCTCAATGTTTCATTTTCATTTTTTTATTTTTATTTTTGACCAAGAAAGTTCACTTGCTCCTCAAAATAGGTGTCCAATGTAATAGAAAATCCTTGCTTATGATCACTAATTGGAAAACCATATTTGAGGTCCATGAATTCATAAATTGCCTCATCATTTTATAAATTGTCTAATGGTACATGTGCATCTTGTTGGTCTTAGTAAATTAATTGGGTGTGATGGAGGAAAAAAGGTTACTTGGAGGTGACAAGGGCAATGGTAAAAATGGTATTGGTATTGGAAATGTTGGTATCAACTAACTCATTATAGATGTTATAATAGGACTCTACGTCATTGCTGACATCTTCACCACTAGACAAGAAGTTTATATCGCTCTCAAGATATGAGTGGTCACCCCTAGGCAGTTTGTAGCCAACACCTTGATTTCATTTGTGTTTGGTAGCAAAAATTGGTTCAATAGTACCTTGCTACTTTTCCCCTAGGCCTTTGCCTTCATAAGCTTGGTTATCCATTATTCTATTTGGAATATGATACTTCTTGATTTTTTAGTTATTATCAAAGTTGTGATTATATAACCATGAGTCATCATCACCTTTGATCTATTCTTATTCTTATGTAGTAGTCTTAACAAAATCAATAGTTCCTTTCTAGAGAGAGTCATATATCTTATTACATTCCATGTTGATAGTCTTCACTTTAGATTGACCATGTGATTTAGGTGTTTTAGGAAATTTGGATACATGAAAAGCATTACCAATTTGATATTCACCACAAAATTTATCTATAATGATAAAATGAGAATATATTTGAGGAGATGGTGCAAATTAAATAGATGCAAGAATAATTGGATCCACATAATTTAACTCAAAAGTTTTAACAACTACCTCTTTGTCCTTTTTAGGGACATGTTCTAGGGCCAAACAATAATTTTAGCTTTCATAATCTACTTCAAAATATTTACAATATTGGTACGACTACAAATCACCAAGTATGGTGACCTCCAAGATTGAATGAGATAATTTGGTGCACTAATGCATAGTAAAAATTACTGCACGTACTTCAGGTATCCAGAGTCACCCAAAGAGTAAACTGTACAATAAATCCAAGTCAAAGACATGGCAAAGGGTATCATGGGTCAAAGGCCCAACTATAATAGGCAAACAAGTGGTTACCTATGATTCTCTTTCCTCATTATCATAACCCTTGATGGTAATAGTATCTGGTTGAAGATCCATTGTTGTGTATCCAAAATGTTTGACTAGCTTTAAAATTACAATATTCAAACCCAAACCATTGTATATGAGGTTATGCTTGATTTTATGTTTATAAATTATTGCCTCTATATAAAGTGGGTTATTGTAAATAAGACCAAGGGGTGAAATATCACTTTGGTCAAAAGTAAGCTGTTGGTTTGGGGCCAAATGACTCAAACATTTAGAATTTTTTAGGAGAAATGTCGCTTTGGACATTGGATTGGCTCAAAACCTCATTCAATATGTTTTTGTGGACATTTGACATATGCAAAATATCTAAGGTAAAAATTTATGTTGGTGTCTTTTGTAATTATTTCAAAATATCACATGGAGTGTCATTAGGAGAAGCAATTAGTTTAGATTTTTGAGGTAGAGGGCCTTAAATATGATTATTAGAGGAAGAAGGTGTAGGACCTTAGATGGTAACCTTGAAATGCTGAGTTACAATTACACAATTTTGAGTTGGTAGGTGGTTACTATAATTGGATGAAGGGACTAGGATGGTAAATCTTGGCTATTAAATGACATGAATGCCATTTCAAACCAAAGGAAGATGACCAATATATGAGGAGGAGGTCCTAAAATGGATAGTGGTGTATGATAGATATAATTTGTTATTGGCTTATGATTTATCTTACTAGTGGCTATATGTTTGCTAGTAATGCGACCTTCAACATTTACATATTCGTAGGGAACATTATTATAGATGAATTGGTTAGAATGGGTGTCCTGACCTTGATTATGATTAGGTTGTCATTTTTTATTTGGCTTTTGATTTTGATTAGTGGGAGGCTTATTCTAATTCAGATTATTGGCTTGACGTTGATTCTAATTTTGGTTATTAGAGTTGTGCCATATAAAAGGGTTATGGGAAATACCCAAATTCTTATTAGACATTGAAACAATGTTTTCCAACTCTATTTCACCATTTTCTATCAAATATTAGACGAAGTGGTGAAGTTTCACACATATGTGAATGGAATGACCTTTAACCCTATGATAATCACATTACTCATGTTCCCTGTACCAGTTAGGTTTAGGTTGGTCTTCTAGAAGTGGCTTTGGAATTGGAAAATAATCATGTTAGCTGTAACCGTCTTCTACAACACTACCTCAATAGGTTTGCCAAGATCACTTAAAACTCTATTTTGGTATTGACCTCTTCTTAGAGGTGGTCATTACAAGGTAAGTGGTTGAGTAGGTGGGGTTGATTTAGTAGGTAGTGGTTTCACCATCTTCACATGTCTATATTTGGTTACCACATCATCTACAACATTTTTGTTCTTGTTGAATGACTTATACTTTTTAGATGTACTTGTTTGAGCTTATATCAGATATGGTATTTGAAACTTGTTTTGAATTTGGTTTTGAGAATAGATTCTGATCACCCCTTTATTAATGAGGGAATGTTTAATTTGTAGTCCTTTGGTGATAATATATTCAAATGTGTTTTCACAATGAATTCTGAGAATATAATCTATTTATAGTTGCAAATTGGTGATAAAGACTGACCAATTATTTATCGAGGAGATTGTGTGGGAATCAATTGGATAATGCATGCCTCCATTATAAGTAACTAGAAAAACTCTCTCCCCCTCTCTATTTAGCATGACACAAGTCAACCATAGTTACATCATGTTTTATGTTTTAGGTTGTACAAAATTTTTAGATAAGTCATCAAAGTTATCAACATAATATCAAGTAGATGGAGAAACCACTCCAAAGATATTGTTAAGTTGTGGAGCTAAAAGCTTCACCAAGATGCAAATAGGAGAAGTCACGGAGGATGCAGAGTTGCGAGGAGTTGCAGAATCAGTTGCAGGGAAACTGGCGTCGGTCTGATCAGCGGACGTCAGTTAGATAGCAAAGAGGAAGCAACTGGCGTCGGTCACCAGTCAGTCGATATCGGTCATGGAGGAGCCGATGTCGGCAGCCTGTGCGAGAACAGGCAGTTCGCATGTTGATCCCAGAGAGTCTATTTTTAGATTGTTAGTTTGCACGTTGAAGGCTAGTTGTAGTCTTGAGTTATGAGTCTAATTATTGTAATTAGGCTAGTCTAATTATTGTAAGCATGAGATATATATATGGACTCATGGGCTGTATTGTAAATTTGTAGCTAGTGAGTAAGAGAGCAATAAGCTCCTTCAGAGAGAAGAGAGTAATGGTGCGTTCCTCCTAGTGCCACAGTACCAAGGTGGGTACTGGATTAGAGAATCAGAAGGGTTCTTCGTGTGTGTATGATCTTAGTCAGCATGTGGGCATGACTTTCTATAGTAGATCTACAATGGTGAGTAAGGTTTAATTATTTGTAGGTACCAGCAGAGAGCAGGAGATCTACTTGGAGTACGGTTGTGTACTTGGTGAACTGGCAGCGTGTTACTAACTGGTTGGAGAGGTGAACATCAATTCTGTATTAGAGTTGATTGTTGTGACCAAGAGAGAGAGGGAAGAAGGTCTTGAGGAGTGGCGAACCTTTGAGGTGGAAGAAGAAGTGGCATCTTCTTTATTGTATATTCTTCTGAGTGATTATTAATACAATTGTGTATTGTCTCTCAATTCTTGTGTTGTTTCATATTTCTAGTTACTTATTGATTCTGGTTAAATTCTGTGTTTAGTTGCTAATACGAGAAGTAATCATATGTGCTCTAATTGGTAGAGCAAGATCCTGACAAGTGGTATCAGAGCCTTGGTTGTAGGTTCAAGAGCTGATACCAACAAGTGGTATCAAAGCTTTTGGTTGGGTTGACTAACAGGTGGTTTCAGATCTGGTAGTGTTTTTGATTACAGGTCACTCACAGGGGTTTCAGATTGAGTGGGAGTATAGCAATGGCAGAAGAAAGTAAGCTACGAATGGAGAAACTAAATAGCACGAATGGTCTGATTGATGGAAAGAAGGAGTAGGTAAAAAGAGATTGTTGGTCGGTAGAAGATCAGCTTGTGGAAGCATATGTTGTAGGTAATATTGCATAGGATGTTCTAGATAAAGTGGAATCTTTGTTTACAAATTCTTTTGCCTCTTTCCATTCAGCCCGAAATAGAGCATCTTTTCATGGGTATTTCTTTGGAGACTTTGGGGAGATTTATTTAGGGGTTGGAGAGCCTTGTCAGATGATTGACGAAGGGGAAGTGAAGCTAAAATTGCAGGCGGATGACACACAGTGGTTGAAGGAAGTCATGCAGGTACCAGTCTTGGAGATGAGTCTAATTTCTTCAAGAAATTTGGGTGATGAGAGATGCACTATAACTCTCACAGTGGATACACTTGAATTAGATGGTGGTAAGAAAGTAGGTATCCTTTATCTATCTACTTATATTGCTGATTCACCTTCTGTTGTAGAGATGTGGCTTCATAGGCTTAGTCACATATGTAGAAGGAGAATGTAGGTTTTGAAGCAGAAGTCAGATGTTTTTGACAAGCTAAAGAACTAGAAAGCCTTGGTGTTCATGGAGGAGATGACGGATAGAGATTAGGTGAGGGAACTGAATTATTTTGAGCAGAGCAAGGTTGATTTGATTAGGATTTTGATCCATGGAGAGCTCACAGGTAAAAAGTTATCACTCACAGATGAACACAGGTACCGGCGTCGATCATACAGTAACCAACATCGGCAACAGGAAGACCGATGTCGATCATGAAGTAATTGACATCGGTAGGAGAGACACCGACGTCAGCCAGGGAAATGACGTCGATAGTCAGGTTCAGTACAGGGAGCCGACATCGGTCAGAACAGACTGGGAGATGGCCGAGATCAGTCACTGGTATGGATAGTGGGCAGAGAGTAAGTCTCAAACGCTCATGTCGAGGTCAGAAAGGGTAAGTGAACCTCATATTCGTTGTTCACCTTCTTTATATTGCTTTTTTGATAGTCAAGAACTAGGAAGATGGAAGAGGCAATGCAGGTAGAGTCCAGATACAGTGGGAGCTTGGCATGGATGAGGAGTGTGAGTCCTTGGAGAAAAACCAAATAGGTATTTGTTGGTAGAGTTGTCAGCTAGAAGTAAGCACTGAGAGACGAAATGGATTCCCAAGTTAAAGAAGAGAGTGGACGGATACAAGAGACAGAAGGCCAAAGCATATGGTCTTGAGGAAGCTGCAGAATAGTGGTACAGGTTTTGACAGGTGGATGACTAAGCATGGCTTTAGTCAATGTCAGTGTAACTATTGTGGTTTTATCTTACCAGGTAGATGATGGTCGCAACATCATCTTGTTACTATATGTGGGTGATTTGCTAGCAGGTTTGTACATACAGGTATTTGCTGAGCTAAGGGTAAGGTTAGTTCAAAGGCGTGTCATGAAGAATTTGGAGCAGCGAAATTCTTTGGCATAAGAGACATGGAGATTTTATCTCCAGTGGGAGCTGATGTGAAGACGGTGTTGGTGGGGTTCATGATGCAGGATGCAGAATCAGAAAGCACACCAAGGGCTAGACAGTTCAAGCTTAGCTTAAAATAGGGTTCAAAATCACATGAGGTCTAGTGTAGACCTGAGTTGTTTTCCCAAGCAGTGGGGGTTGTCAGAAAGTATGGAGCCAATTCGGGGAAGGAGTACTGGAGGGCAGTTCAGTGGGACTAGCAGTAGGGATTCTTGTTATGCAGGGTCAAGTTCTTCACTACATGGATATGTAGGTTCGGATGTGGCAGGTTACTTTGATGACAGGTGTAACATCACAAGTTGTGTGGTGGTTGGTCTTCAGGATTGATTTTGAAGAGGAATACAAGCCAAGGAGTAATTTAGACAGTGTACAGGTACAGGTATAGGTGCAGCTATTTATCTCCAAGTGGGAGATTGTTAAGTTGTGGAGCTAAAAGCTTCACCAGGATGCAAACAGGAGAAGTCACGAAGGATGCAGAGTTGCGGGGAGTTGCAGAATCAGTTGCAGGGAAACCAGCGTCGGTCTGATCAGCCGACGTCGGTCACCAGTCGGCCGATATCGGTCATGGAGGAGCTGACGTTGGTAGCCTGTGCAAGAATAGGCAGTTTGCATGTTGATCCCAGAGAGTCTATTTTTAGACTGTTAGTTTGCATGTTGAAGGCTAGTTGTAGTCTTGAGTTGCGAGTCTAATTATTGTAATTAGGCTAGTCTAATTATTGTAAGCATGAGATCTATATATAGACTCATGGGCTGTATTGTAAATTTGTAGCTAGTGAGTAAGAGAGCAATAAGCTCCTTCAGAGAGAAGAGAGTAATGGTGCGTTCCTCCTAGTGCCACAGTACCAAGGTGGGTACTGGATTAGAGAATCAGAAGGGTTCTTCGTGTGTGTATGATCTTGGTCAGCATGTGGGCATGACTTTCTATAGGAGATCTACAATGGTGAGTAAGGTCTAGTTATTTGCAGGTAGCAGCAGAGAGCAAGAGATCTACTTGGAGTACGGTTGTGTGCTTGGTGAACTGGCAGCGTGTTACTAACTGGTTGGAGAGGTGAACATCAATTCTGTATTGGAGTTGATTATTGTGACCAAGAGAGAGAGGGAAGAAGGTCTTGAGGAGTGGCAAACCTTTGAGGTGGAAGAAGAAGTGGCATCTTCTTTATTGTATATTCTTCTGAGTGATTATTAATACAATTGTGTATTGTCTCTCAATTCCTGTGTTGTTTCATATTTCTAGTTACTTATTGATTCTGGTTAAATTCTGTGTTTAGTTGCTAATACGAAAAGTAATCATATGTGCTCTAATTGGTAGAGCAAGATCCTGACAGATATTCCATCCAAACTATGGGTAAACAAATGAATCAAGCATATGTTACTATATACAACCTCTTGACAAGAAATGAGAACTCTTTCAATTGTTAGTTTGGACCACCCTTTTTTTATATTTGTTAGATTTGGGAATCTCAAAATATGAAGATAGTTTATATCAAAGGGATAAGAGCATATATCATCCAAATTGAACTTCTTACTCTGGTTTCCATCTTGGATGATAAAAACTACATCTTTTACCTCTTGCAAATCTTGAAAAGTGGGAATAGATTGAGAGGGATTGGGCACATGTTGTTGGGTATTCAAGGGTGGATTACCTTGACCTAGATAAAGTAGTGCTATGGGGTATTTGGGAATATGTTCTTGATTGGTTATACCAGGAATGTTCACCCTTTGATTAGGGTTATATTACTGATAAAACACTTTATTTTGGTAAGGCACTTACTATTGAGTGAAACACTAATTTGGAAGGAGTTGTGATTTGAATGGGGGAATGGTTTGCTGGTGATTAAATAATATTCATTAGGAATGAAAGGAAGATTTGTTGACTCTTAGAGATCTACTATATGAAAGGAACTTTTTGCTGGTTAGGTGGAATATGTTGTTATCTTGAAGAGATGTATTGTTGACTAGAAGCAGTATGTGGTTGAGTAGTAATAATGAATTTGAGGTTAGATGATGTTTGTTGGGGATTATATACCACTTGTTGAAGTGGAGGATTGGTCACCAACTGTTGGGGTGGAATATTGGTCACCACCTATAGAGTTGGGGATTGGTCACCACCTTTTGGGGTGGAAGATTGATCTCCACCTATTGATGTGAGGGATTGCTAACCACCTACTGGGATGGTAGATTGGTCACCACTTATTGAGGTGGGGGATTGGTCATCGCCTATTGGGGTGGAATATTAGTTTCCATTTTTTGAGGTGGGGGATTGGTCACCACTTGTTGAAATGGAGGGGTATTATCAACTTGATGTTGTCGATCAAACATGTTTATACCCTATTGTTACAAAGTGTTAGGAACATTGGAAGAAAGGATTTATTGGAAATTTGGAGGAATGTTTTGTTGGATTTTGGATAACACTCGATGTGAACTAGAATGCATTAGTTGAGAAGTATAAACCATGTATTGGGAAGAATCCATGAGGTAATTGGGATCAAAATTAGCCAACAAATTAATTTTAGATATAAGTGTGTTAAATAAATATGTGACTAATGTGTTACTATCAAACATATAGGTATTGGGTGTTGGATGGGCTAGCAACTCTAGTTGTAGTTTGATTTGGGGATTTATCTTTATAAGTGGTGGCTTATGAATATATAGAGTATTTAAGGAGTTAGCTAAAGTGGCCAAGACCTAACTATCCTACTGTATTTGAGAGGCAATGAATTGGATTTATGAGTTGGTGTTTTCCTTTGCTATATGTTGTGAGGGCTTGACTAGAGGATGATACAAGGGGCTGGTTTTGGCTAGAAGTGTCTTGATTGTCTAATAATGCAAGGGTTGTCTCTTTAGGATATCTAACCAAATATTATAAGTTTTTCATTGGAAAACTAGCTAAAAATTTAGCACTGAGTTCCAATACTCTAACAAGGTTTTCATCTTTATTATAAAATAGATTTCATGTAAATTGGTCTAATCCATAGTCATCACTAGACAACACATTTGAGAAGTATTGCTAGTTTTATCCATATTCATCACTAGATGGTAAACTTGGTAGGTATTATTGATGTTTCCCAAGTTCAACATTAGACAACATGTTAGTGAAGTACTATGCTCTTGTCCTTAGTCAGTATCAGATGGTATATTTGTGAGGTGTTATTGATTTACCTCTTATTCAATAAAATGGTCATATCCATATGGATTGTAGTTTACCTCCTTGTCAAAAGAGATGTTATAAATGGTTCCACTACAAGTATACTTAGGCATGTTTGGGTTTACAATCTTCATCTTAGAATATTTTTGCATGTTTTAAATTTGTTTGGAATGGGAATGTTGTTTTTTTTAAAACTAAAAAAGGGGTAAAAATTTATTGAAAGCGAAAACATATACAAGAGAATTTACATAGCTTTATCCTGGTCAACAAGTTGAGCCAGCTTCTGAGAAAGACTCAGGGGAAGCATCATATGATCATAAATGTTCCAAGACAGTCCATGTTCGGAGGCCCATTTGGCCAAGCAGTCAGCAACCCCATTCCACTCACGCGGAATATACATGAACACCACAAAATACAAGGAGGTGCATAGCTGGAGAATTTGTTGAGCCACTGAAGCCAAGTGCCAATCCACAACTACATAATTCTATTCATTTAATAAATTGATCACCACTTGCGAGTCTGCCTCACAAATTATCCTATGCCAGCCCTGTTGGCAACATTGTTGCACAACAACTAGGATAGCCTAAGCTTCCATAAGGTTGTTAGTATGGAAGCCTTTGTATGTCAAGAAAACAAACTTGATATCCCTTGAGCTGTCACGCCCCACACCTCTAATGCTGGCTGTCTTGGGATTCCCTTGAGAGGAGCCATCAGTGTTAACCTTGAGGATGCTAGCTGTGGGGGGCATCTAATGCCCAGCCTGATTGACAGGCTGCAGATGTTGTCTAGAGCTCTTCACCCAACACGTATGTGGAGTAAAGGGTGTGATACTGGGAGGGGCAGAGGATAGGTGCGAGTAGATAGCAGCATCCTCAGGGTCCAGATTCCCAATAATGTCACATTTAGCTTGGAGGGTCTCCTACACAAAATTGATAATTTTCCCCCATAGAAGCCTGAGTTCAAGGGATCCATCATGGAAAATCCTCCTATTCCTCTCCAGCCATATATGCCACAAGATGAGGGAGGGGCTGATAAACCAAGCAACCTGGAGGAAAGAGGTCTTAGCAGGAGAGTGGCCCAGTGGTTCCCAAAATTTGGCAAGAGAGGACGCATGCCAGCATGGGCAATCCCACACACTCCACCACAAATGCCAAATCTATCTTGCAAAAGGACACTAGAAGAAGAGGTGAGAAGCAATTTTTTCATTACTGTGGCATAAGAAACATATAGAAGGCCCCTAGAATCCACATTTGCAGAGATTGTCCCAAGTAAGACACTTGTTGTAAACCAGAACCCAGAGGAAAAAATTACATTTAGGCCATGAGAAACAGTTCCAAACTCTCTTCCACTAAGAGATCTCCACTTCTCCAAGAATTTGCTTTGTCAAAGAAAGGTAGCCAGAGGAGATAGAATACTGCCCAGAAGGGGTGCCTCCCCAAGCCAAGACATCACGAACCTATAGAGAGCTGCATCCTCTAGAGGCCAAAATTTGGGATAGCTCCAGCCGATCCTCCATCGAGCCCCCCAATGACCAATTAGAAGAGTTCTTCTAGCGGTAACCAACTGTCGTGCCCAGGTTAAAGGCCTCCTTATAATGAACCACCATGCTCCACCCAGCTACAAGGAAAGAATCACAAAGAGCCTGCAAATGTAGATGAGAGGATATTAGAGGGGGCGATCCATCCCAAGAATCGCTCCAAAAGAGGGCCTCAGTGCCACTATTGCATATCCAAAAAAGACTGCATTTCACAAGATGAGCTACCCGCTTGAGGGTAGCCCACACCATGGAGCCTCTACCCTCTAGAGGCAACCTGGCAATTCCAGAAGGATCAACACCAGGGTAGTACTTATGAGATAAGATCCAGGCCCAAAGGTGAGATTGACTAGAGCACCAATGCCAATAGAGTTTGGTAGCAAGAGCTTGACTAGACAAGATAGCAGAGTACAGACCTAAACCCCCTTCCTTTTTTAGCTGGAAAATAGTGTCCCAATTAATAAGGCTCCATCATGTACTTTACAGGTTACCATTCTAAAGTAATTGATAGGAGAGAGCATCAAATTCCTTAAGGAAGTGCACCAATGCAGCCTAAACCATGCTCTGATATATGGGAAGAGCTTGAATCATAGATTGTAGAAGAATCACCCTGCCAACAGTAGAGAGCCACTTATGAGTCCAATGATTCACTTTTTGTCTTAGTTTGTCAAGAACATTCTACCAGAAAAGCCTAGGCTGTCTTCCTACAACAATAGGAACCCCGAAGTAAGTCAGGGGAGAGAATGAATCTAAAACCTCAGGATAATAGCAATCCTCCTCTGAATGGACTCGGGAGTATTGGAGAAAAAAAGGAAGAACTTGTGATTATTAATTTTCTACCCTGAGGCAGCCAGATAAGTATCAAGGGTAAGCCAAAAAGCATCAACTTCTCGAATCCAAGCTCTCCCAACAAGGGCTGTGTCATCAACAAACTGGAGGTGGGTCAATGCAGGCAAGCCATTCCCCCATTGCCATCCATGAAGCAAGTTCTAAGAGACACGAGATTTGATGAGCTGCCCAAGTCCCTCAGCCAAAATGATAAATAGGTAAGGAGAGAGTGAATCTCCTTGGTACAATCCTCTAGATATGCCAAATAGCTCTAAGGGTTCACCATTAATCAGGACCGAGAAGGAGGGAGTTGTAACACAGCTCAGAACCCATCGAGCCCAGCCTTGGTTGAAGCCAAAAGCCAGAAGAGCTTTGTGCAAAAAACCCCAATTAACTCTATCATAGGCCTTCACCATATCAAGCATAATGAACATGGCATGCTCCTGAGAAGTACTCATAGAATGAATAGCTTCCGAAGCAATAACCACCCCATCCAAAAAAAATTTACCAGCTATGAAGCCCCCTTATTCCTCAAAGATCACTGTGGGAAGACAAACTTTAAGTCTCTCTGCTAGGAGCTTAGTAATGATTTTATAAACTATGTTGCAGAGAGCAATGGGTCTAAGAAAGTCTAGTTGATTAGCATGTTCCTTCTTTGGGATGAGGACCAAAAAAGTGGCATTCAGATCCCTAAGCATCTCTTTGCTAGAATAAGATTCCTGGACCACCTCTAGTAGATCATGATTAATAATATCCCAAAAGTCTTGGAAAAATTAGCAGGGAAACCAATGGGTCCTAGGGCTTTGCCTTTTCGTAAGCTAAAGACCACCCTTTCCAATTCTAGCAAACTAATTGGTCACATGAGAGAGTCATTCATTCCCTATGTCACAATAGAGGGAATGCACTCTAACACTATATTTTTAGCCAGCTTGACTGAGGGTAGGTCATCAGAGAAAAGATCAAAATAAAAATGAATAGCTTCCCTGGATATAGCTTGGGAGGAGGTCAGTCGCATCCCATTCGTGGTAACAAGAGAGGAGATGAAATTCTTGTTACGCCTACCCTACACAGAATTGTGAAAGAAAGTGGTATTCCTGTCCCCCTCTTGGAGCCAATCTATTTGAGCCTTCTGTTTCCAATAAATTTCCTCACATAGATCCCACTCCACTAAATCTATAGTAGCTTGAGATTCAACAGCATGAAGAGCTTCCGTCAACCCTACATCCTGAATCTGCCTGGTTATAACATCCAGCTGGTCTTGTGCCTTCTTCATAGAGTGAAGATTGCCAAAATAATTCTTGTTCTAGTATTTCAATTTCCTCTTGACATATTGTAGTTTTTTGGAGAAGGAATACATCATGGTGCCATATTTGGGCCCTCCTTATCTCCACCAGTGGGCCATCAGGTCATGGAGAGAGGAGTCGTGCATCCACATCAACTGAAACTTGAATGGAGGCTTCTTGGGGGTCACAATATGCCTAGTAGAGAGCCTGATCAGCCAATGATCAGAACCTCTCTAGTCAAGAATTTTAGATGAGAGTGACATAGAGCCAGAGAGCCAAAAATAAGAAACTAGGAACCTGTCCAGGCGTTCAGAGATGGCCGCATTCCCACTTCTATTATTCCAGGTGAAGAGGCTGTTAAGAGGCTTAACATCAGAGAGATGTAAAAGCTCAATATTTTGCTAAAGAAGCTCAGAGGAGGGACCCAACCGTGCCAATCCACCACTCTTCTCTTCCAGACTAAGAACCAAGTTGAAATCCCTAGCGATAATCCATAGTAAGAAGGGGTGGTAGCTTCTGACAAACCAACTATGTTCCTAGAGCTTGAGCTGGCCAAGAAAATTAGTAGGAGCATATACCGTAGTCACTAGGATTAGCTCCCCAATTTCAAGAGAGGAAGCTACCATTGAGAGGGCCAAGAGGCAAGACATCCAATGAAGTGGCATAACTTTCCTTGGATCCCAACACATAGCAAGATCCCTAGAGTTCCCCATGGTGCCAACACATTGCCATGGCCCAAGAACCATATATTAGGAGCACAAGTAAGCAAGGAGTCCATAGAAAGCTTGGTTTCTTGAATACAAAGAATATCTGGAGAATGATCAATCACCAATTGACACGTAGCTTTTTGTCTGGGGGTGCTATTCAAACCCCTTGCATTCCATGACAGAACAATCATTGAGTAGAGTGAGGGAAATGTTCATCCAGGGTCTTAACCACCCCTGACTCTACTAGCAAATCACATGTAAGTTTAAGTTTCTCTTGGTCCTTCTTCCACCCAACTCTGGAAGGGGTAGTAAAGGAGACTTTCTTGAATGGTCTTTACATTAGACCTAGAGCAGAAGATGATCCCTTTTCTTTACTAGATGCGCCCACATCTTTAACCAAATCTGCCCAGTGGACATCCTTGTCTTGTGAAGTAGGAAGGACCATCAGGGCACCAGACTCAGGGTCAAGAGCAGCCTCTGTGGTCTGCTGATCGATCATATCCTAAGAGTCATTAAGAATAGGATCCCTCTCTTCTAAATTAGGAACCCTGCACTGATCCACTAAAGGAATTCCTTCTTCAATGGCCATATTGTCAAGAGCCTCAAACTGATTACACCCAACATCCATTTTCTAGTCTATATGCAGACGTTTCTAACCATGCCCCTTGGCCCAGCATTGAACTAGGATAAAACCCTCCATATCTAGACCATTAGAATCAGAAGGGCCTTGTCCCTAGCTTAATGAGTTCAGATGAGCTTTCCCTTTTGCTACCCTATCAGACTAAACATTTCCAGTTCCTAGGTGCATAGGTTGGCCATTCCCTTTACCCTCATAAGCCATCCTTGGCCTAGATGGCCCATCAAGTGTGCCAACCCCTCTGGAGGCATGAGGGCATTGACACTACAAATGCCCATACACATGGCAAATTTGACAGTGGAAGGGAATAGATTCATAGTCTAGCTGTTGAAGCCAAGAGGAAGATCCCAAGCAAATTTCCATAGAATCTGGCAAAGGGTTATTTAAATCAATATCAACACAAATACAAGCATAAAAAATAACCTTTTTGTCCAATTATTGGTGTGCTATTGTAGTTGGAGTCCCAAGCATGGCCGCGATCTGACGCAGAATGTCCTCACGCCAAAATTCCAGAGGGAGTCTCGGCAGGCGAACCCAAACAAGAACTCAAAATGGAAAATCCTTAGCAGAATTAAACCCCATGTGCCAAGGTTTGATAAAAAGACCAATACAATCATAAAAGTAAGGACCTCCCTCAAATATTTGATTCTAATCAGCCATAGAGGAGAAATTCACCATGAAGTAGCTATTACCAGCTAGTATTATATCAAAATCACCTTCTACCTACCATGAGCGGTGGATCCAGGCTTCCAAAGCCGATAGGGGAATTTGAATTCCAAGAAATTTATAGATCAAAGCATGTGAAGTCAGGTATTCCACATCCTCCTTTACAGCCTCTAGAGAAACAACCAACACAGGTCGGTCCTGACTATGCAGAAGGCAGCCATTAATCTTGTGAATCTTTGAGCGTTCACTGACATAGAGGGTTTCTTTATCTTGAGAGTCCACCCCAGGGTGGGATTGGTCGCCATTATGGCCTGCCATAGGTTTGTTGTTCTTGGAACCCCCGTGCGCATCCTACTCCTCGACGCCTCTCATCGTAGTCCCCTTTTTCAAAAACTTACTCAATGGGAATGTTGTTTTGATTGAGATAAAACTTTTGAATAATTTTTGTCAATGTGAATATACAAAGTAACATATTTTTCTCATGTTAAGGAAAATGTCATAATTGAATGGTTCAAAGGCATGCTAATGTAAGAAGTCAAGCGAAGTAAGGTTATGTGAGCCAAATAAGTCTAGGTATATCAAATATTTTCAAATGTTTTTCTTACAAAGGGTGTAAGTGTTCAATGTTTGTATTTTGGAAGGGTTTGAACTTAGACTTGACCTTAAACTGCTTATCTTGGAAATCCAACTAGTGAACATAAAAAAGAGACTTTATTGTTTGGAAAATTTTAAACTTTGCATGCTTGTCATAGACTATTTGATTAGGTTATGAAATTTTGACATTAGGTTTCTAAAAATTGTGTTATGAAAGTTGATTGGTTTGAAGTTGGATTTAGACAATGTTTGATCATAATTGAACTAGGTATTTGACTTTTTGAGAACAAGAATTTAACTTTTGACTTTGGTACTAGAAATTGACAGTGTTTGAATTTAGAATTGGAACTAGAATTTAAATTTGGACTAGGTTTAAAACCAAATGGATAACATAACAACAATGGTTTTAAATAAAAATTGGACCTTGGTTTTGGAATTGATTTGAAATTACAAATTGGAATTCACTTGGGACTAGAAATTGGTTCAAATTAGACAACCTAACAACGTGGTTTAGACAATAATGTCATGTATTTGGACAATGTTTTGACATGACATATATAAAGAGTGATTTTTACTTTGGAATACAAACATAGTAATGGATCTTTGTGTAGGTGTGAATATGCTATGTTTTAGACTTTGGTTTTGGACATGACTTGTTTTTTGGGTTTGGTTTTGAATACAAAGAAGTTTTTGACATAATAATCAAGCATCAAAACATAATTATTACAAGGCTATTTTAATAATTGATACAACTCTACATCTTATCCACTAAACCTTAGATATACTCACCTTTAAGAGGATTAAAAATTTAAGGGTTTATTAAACAATTAAATATAATTATGGTGGTGTTTTGATCCCATTCTTCTCTCAAAGGTCTGTACATGTAAAATAATCTTTAGTGGCTATTACCCATGCACCCCTACATTAGTGAATGTTCCATGGAAAAAGAGGTTCTTATGAATCAATCCAAAAATTAGGATATTCATGGGAGGGTCTATCCCTTCTTGACCACTTCATTCATTATATTTTAGTGAAGTGCTACCAAAGTTTTTTGGAATAATTAAAATTTTACTTAGCTTTATAGATGGCCTCGAAGGGCACAAAATCCATTGAAGAAGATATCCATGCATCAGGATATTCATAAGGGATACATACCCTATCAAAGAGACTTTGAATTACTTAATGGTCATGTATAATGTCTCTACATTGGGAGTTAACCCTTTACTTTCATGAAACCCTTTATGGTGAATTCTGATAGGCTTTAATTAAACCTACCAATAATTTATATCCCCCATTGGATTTACGGGGCTAGTAAAAATGTTGGAGGATGAAATACTAGTTGTTAGGCCCTAAAAACTAGAGATAATGCAATCACACCTCAATAATGTATCCTAAAATAAAAAGGAAAGATATTGTAATTCTAATTCATAAGAATCCTACTAAGGGTATGTGAAGAGCATAATAAGCAATTATCTTGGAATAAAATAAATGGTCACCTTCACATTTCTATGTCACCCTGTTGAGGGAAGATCATAAGTGTGAAGTAACCTCACAACACACAAGTAAAATAAGAAAAATGTGATAAAATAAATGACTTAAGAAAAAATGAGTTTTAAGCCTAGATTGAAATTATGTATTATTTTTAAGTCCAAATTTAAAAAGTGCATTCATTTTTAAGCTAAATTGAAAAACATTGAGAAAATAAATGCTTTTTATTCATTTTATGAACTCACTTCTTAGACCAAGAATTACAATAAAGTGGTTGGAAGTTTTCAATGTGGCCTTGGGTAAGTGAAACTTGTGGCCAACAAGTTAAAATCCTAATATGATATTTCTAATGGCCAACCTACAAGAAAACATATTAGTAACCTCATGTTTTATATTTTTTTAAATATATATGAAACATAAAGCTAAATTAATTGAAAACAAATAAAATTCATGATAAAACATGTGGTTGTAGAAAAACCCCTGAAGTGAAACCCAGATGAGTAAGGACAGACCTCCAGAAGTCAGGTTGTGGATTCACAGTCGAGGCCATGGGTTATCAGGTAAAAGCAGTGGACTTAAGGGAAGACATGACTTTGGTTAATAGTCCATGCCATGAATTTTACATTTTGTGAGAATAACGTTAAAAAAAAAACCCTATAAATATTATGATTTTCTTAGCTCAAAATGATTCAAAACCCTGCAAACAGAATGTTAAAAATGTAATTTTCCTTATTGGTTGAAAAAATGAAGGATTATGAATCCCATCAGGTGTGATATTATGTAGAATAGTAATCCAAATAAATTCAGATCATATTTAGTGACATGAAATCAAAAAAAACTTGAAGAACATAAAATTCTAAGCCTATCCACTAGGATTGAGCAAGGTCAAATGAGAGGTGAATTAAATAGAAAATCACACACAAATTATACCTTCCTTGAAGACTCCTTTTCTTGTCAATTCGAAGAGGCTTGTGCTTGGATTATAGACTAGATATATTTAGAAATATTAGCTCCATGCATAAGTAACATTTCCCTTTGTCTACACTTGATTTGGCTTGCCAATCTCATGAGAATTAAGAATCTCTAATATGGTTTTGCCATAATAAGTTTTGTTGACGTAGTGGATTGCACCCTGGACAAGAGGCTGAGCTCCTGCCTTCCACACACAACAATGGAAACTTTCCTCTTGCCTGTGGGCCTAGGAAAATTGGGGGAGAGTCTCTAGGTAAGGGCTAGCTCCCTTTGATGCACTGGAGTTATTCCAATAAATTTCTAATACATATATATATATATATATATATATATATATATATATATATATATATATATATATGGGCCTGGAAAAATTGGGGGGAGAGTCTCTAGGTAAGGGCTAGCTCCCTTTGATGCACCAGAGTTATTCCAGTAAATTGCTAATACATATACATACATACATACATATATATGTGTGTGTGTGTGTGTGTGTGTATATATATATATATATATATGTATATATATATATGTATATGTATGTATATATATATATATGTATATATGTATGTATATGTATATGTATATGTATATGTATATGTATATGTATATGTATATGTATATGTATATGTATATGTATATGTATATATATATATATATATATATATATATATATATATATATATATATATAATGGGGGGGTTGAAAAGGGAGAAGAATTATAGGAAAACAAAACCTAATCTAAGAGGGTGATGCACCAAATAAGTTTGACCCACTCACACTTACACTCTGAACCATAAGAACACATACATACACTCTAACTGGTAAAAGGACCAAACTGTAGACAGCTTGATAGGGAGGCTTCAATGAAAACACACAATAAAATGACTCACCATATATGTATATGTATATGTATATATATATATATATATATATATATATATATAATGGGGGGTTTGAAAAGGGAGAAGAATTATAGGAAAACAAAACCTAATCTAAGAGGGTGATGCACCAAATAAGTTTGACCCACTCACACTTACACTCTGAACCATAAGAACACATACATACACTCTAACTGGTAAAAGGACCAAACTGTAGACAGCTTGATATGGAGGCTTCAATGAAAACACACAATAAAATGACTCACCATAGGCGATGTAGGAAGAGCACACTATCTAGTAATCTCCTTCTACTTCTACACTCCAAGAACAACTCTTCTTATCACCTATAGGAATGGCACTTTGTATATACCAGGTACGTTGGTGTCAACCCTATGAAAGCAGTAGGAAGCAATGACTGGACACAAGACTAACACTCAGACACACTCAGTGATATATGTAACTAGAATTAGAGGTAAAAATGCATATTTTATTGATTCTAGGTGAAAAATAGTAGGGCTTTGCATTACAATGTGAGAGATAGATTCTTCTCCAAAGAGAAGTCTATAATATCTATAAGAAGAAAAGGGCCTTTTTGGTGCCCTTTTTACAAATGACCCATGTGCGTCTGAGCATTGGGAAGAGGAAGCCGCTCAAATATAATGATGTGTTGGCTCCTATTTTAATTTCATGCATTTTAAGATATATTAAACATTATATGTGAAATTATGGGCCGCACTGTTTGTCTGCAAACAAGTCTACTCCTTTAAGGCATTCATGCAGCTTGTCTCCTCATCAATGCAAAGTGAAGAAAAATGGGTCACACCATTCACTGTCAACATCTCTTGATGACCAATTGGTAGATATTGTATTAACTGCTGGAGTAACTCCTTGAGTTGACACCTCCCTTTGCCACTCAGAGTGTTTGTCCATTTCTACACTTGGCTCTTTTGCCTCTTTCTTCAGTTGGTTACTAAGTTTGTTTTTAGGTTCCTTGCCACTTTTGAAAATCAATGGATATTCCATTGTCTTAAATTTGATGCCTTCAGGGATGTTATTGGTTCACTAGTTTAATGGTCTGGGTAGCCTTCGGATTCTAATTCCTTTTTGTCTTTGAAATGTGAGTGCTCCATCTTTGACATTTGTCACAGTCCACTGATTTGAAACCTATGAGACACTTAAAACGTGGATGTGGACACTTATCATGCTCTACTGAGTTATAACAAGACACGTGGTAGCATCTGTTGCCCTCTTTAGAAACTTTAGATGTCCTTTGAGAGTCTTGCAGAAGATGACACATGGTGGCTTCCACTGAGCTTTGGAAACAATATTAGAAGCATTTGGGATGCAGACAATGAGACTTGGCTCATTCCACTTTCTTTAGAAATAAAAACCCTGAGTCCCACCACAACCTTTACCTAACAATGAAATAAAATGAAGAACTGTGGATGTTGACACTTGACAACATCCATTGAATCTCACTAGGGACACGTGGTGGCTTCTGCTACATTTAGAGAGACACATCAAAAAATTCTATAGTTTCCACTTGGCACCCTCCATGCACACTGAGAAAAGCTTATTGAAAGAAGCTTTTAAAACTCATAGGAACTCAAAACATGGATGCCAACACTTATCACTCTCCACTGAGCTATAAAGGGACCCATGGCACATTCTGTTGCTTTTAGAAACAAAGTAGAAAGGGGCTCAGGATATGACACTTGGCAGCTTCTGCTTGAATCTAAGGGACACTATAGAGATCAATGATTATTTTATCACTATGAATTTGATCCAAGCCATTGAACTAAAGAGATGAATTGTCTAAGTGTTTGGAACCTGTTTCTTGTCTGTAGAGTCCGTTGAAACCCTTTGCAGAGTCTGTAGAAACTCCCAGACTTGTGAAAGATCAAAAAATGAAACTAGCTCAGAATACTAGGGAAAGAAAGGGGGCTGATTTTGCCCTGTTGGACTAAAAATGGTCAACAAATTGGTGACTCCTAGGGGAAGCATGCCTGCTATGCTTAGAAACTAGTTGCCTTAAAGTCCATTGGGCACGAAGTCAGAATGTAACTTTGAAAAGTTAGCAACAACCTTGAGATATCCAAGAATAAATTATGAAGGTTTACCCCAAAAGGAAATGAAAACACACACAAAACTAAGAAAACTACTGACATGTGTAAAAAGCACCTAGGGAAAATAGGAAAAAATCAAAGAAAAATATATACATGATGGAAGAAGGGCTCAGTGGTAATGCTTAAGATGTATCCCATTAACTGGGATATAAAGTTCTTCACCATCCAACTTGGAGAGTTGGAATGCATTATGCTACTTACACTGAGTGATGACATATGGACCACTCCATAGGGCATCAAACTTTACGTGCTTTCTAGGCTTAGCTCAGTCCTCATCCCATTTTAAGACAATGTCCCCTTCAGAGAAACCTTTTGATGAAGATTTCTTATCGAAGTGTCTCTTCATCTATTATTGGTGGCTGGTCATAGAAGCCATAGTTTGGTCTCTTATCTCTTGGAGCTCCATCAACTCGCATAGCCTAACCTCCATGCTATTTCCTTCTTCTAATTACAGCTAGCGAGTGAGGTCCAAGGCTGGCAACTCAAGTGAAATGGGAAGCCTAGCTTCCCTTCCATATACAAGCATGTACGACGAGTTATCAATTTCCCTCTTTGGGGTGACCCTATCTGGCCACAGGGCTAATTTCAACTTGGCATGCCAAGTCCTCTGATTCTCTTCCATTGTTTGCTTGATGATCCTGATCAGATTTGTATTGGTAGATTTAGCCAGCCCATTCCCTTGTGGGTATTAATTAGATGAAGTGATAAGATAAATACCATATCTCAGTGCCCATTCACTTGTTTTAGTTCTTAAAAAATATAACATGTTATCTGAGATTATGGTAGATAGAACCCTGAACCTTGCCACTAGGTCTTCATAAAAATCCAAGACTGCACTTTCATTGCCTTCCTTCAAAGTGATAGCCTCTACCCATCTTGTGAAATAATATATGGTAGTCAGGACCCACTTGTGTCCAGCACTAGAGGGAGGGTTAAGCATCCCTATGAAGTCAAGGCCCCATTGCTTGAATGGCTGCTCTACCTAAAGAGGCTGTAAAGGCATGGCAGCCAACTATTGCTTCCCATCAAAGAGTGCACACTTTTGGCACTTTCATACCCAAGCATGGGTGTCCTTGAATAGAGTAGGCCAAAAGTAACTAGCTCTCATTATTCTTACAACTGTATCCCTAGGAGCAAAATGACCACTGGTTGGCCCATCATGGAACTTAGACAACACCCTGTCAGCCTGACTTAGGTCTATGCACCTCAAAAAGACTCCTAAGAGATCCCTTTTGAACAACACTCCATAAATTAGGACATAAGGGAGACACTAGAGTCTGAAATATCTCCTCTTGGTCCTATTAAGGCCCTGTAGGCACTCACCAGTGAGGAGGAAATGCCTCAAGTCTGATGTCTAATCCTTTATGATAGTTGGTTCTTCTACTATAACTGCATCATGAATTAGTAGGTTGTCCTCTCTTTGCTATTTAAAGTCTACAGCAAGGTGTTCACATAGGCCTCTCCCTCTTACTAGCTTGGTGATCTTGATATCCATGTAGTATTCCATCACCTTAGTGATCCACCCCACTCTCTTTTCATTCAGGTCTCGATTGATCAAGAAATCCTTGATGCCGAGATGTGGAACCATGAGGTGAATTTTGCTATTGGACATCATATGCCTAAATTTATTTAGAATCTGTATCATTGCAAGGACTTGCTTCTCCACATATGTGTATCTGACCTCAAAACCCTCTAGGCCTTGGCTAAAAAATGTAAGTGGTTGCTCAAGGTTATCACCATTTGCTTGGGTAAGCATGGCAGAGATTACCTCTTCATTGCCGAAGGTGTAGAGGTTGAAAACTTTGGTGAAGTCAAGGCTGATCAAAGTAGGAGCTCAGGTTATGGCCTACTTGATCTCTTCAAAACTATCCTTTCTTTATGCTATCCACATGAAATCCTCACCCTTCCTCAGCATAGAGGTCAATGGCTTGACTACCTCCACAAAATTTAGAATAAATCTCTAGATGAAATTTATCTTGCCGAAAAAACTTTGTAGGCCTTTCTTGTGCTTAGGCAAGGACAACTCTAGGATGGAGTGAACTCTCTCTAGATCAATAGTTAAGCCTTCCTTGGAAATAATGTGGCCAAGGAGTTTCCCCTCATGGACAAAAAACATGCATTTCCTCAGGTTGAGAGAGATACCAAACTCTCTACACCTCTCAAAGATTTGTCTGAGGTGTTTCATGTGTTGGCTCACCTCCTTAGAGAAAACTGTCACATCATCAAGATATACCAGCACGATGTTATTTATCAGGCCTCAAAAGGACATATACATGGCTCATTGGAAGGTGGCACCAACATTAGATAGTCTGAATGGCATTTTATTATAAGCAAATGTCCTCCATTTGGTAGTGAAGGTTGTCTTGTGTGTGTCACAATTTTGTACCAAAATTTGATTATATCCTGAATACCCATCTAAGAGAGAGAAACATTGGCTGCTTGTCACCATTTGAAGGATCTACTCTATGCTTAGGAGAGTATAATGGTCTTTCAAAGAGACTCTATTAAGGTCTTTGAAATCAACGCATAGTTTGATCTCTCCATACTTTTTCTAGATAGGAACAAGATTTGCTAGCCAAGAGGAGTGTTTGATTGGAAATATTATCCTAGACTCAGTCAAATTGGTGAGTTCCTTCTACATGAGAGGCTCAATCATTAGGTTGATAGGCCTCTGCTTCTATTTGATTGGCCTAGCACCTTCTTCCAGCTCAATGGTATGTTGGGCTAGACTTGGGTCAAAACCCTTCAAATCACTATACTCCCAAGCAAAGACATCAACAAACTCTTGGCACAACAAGATGAAGGCCTACCTTTCATGATCCATGCACACTTTCCCAAGTGCCAACAACTTATCTTTGAATATTTCAACCTTCTCATGGTGCTTCTTCATTATGATGCATGCCTTGTCACTTTTCAATTGGTCATCTCTATTGAAGATACTCTCTATAGTGGCCAAACCTTTGGGGAGCTTATTGTTTTTCAACTGAACAATTTGGCTGCCATATTGCTGTTGTAGCTTAACCTAGTTTTTAGTAGCAAACTTAGCTTCTTCTTGCAAGAAAAGTGCTATTTGCTGATCATTATCAAAGACCTACCAGTTGGTGATGTTGTCAGGTATAGAGGGCCGAAATACTACCTTCAAGTGGTGTGAGCTGTAGTCTCAGCCTATTTCCCTAGGGATATCAAACTGGGCACCAACTGATGCTAGCCTATCTACTTGCTTGTTTTGCTCTCTAGAAATGGAAGTAATATTAAAAGTAAAGATTTTTCCACTAAGTCCCATACCCTATGTTTGTAGGACTTCAGTAAATAATTCTTTGTCAAATTTTGGCCTCTTACCTGATTGATAATCAGCTCACTATGACCAAAAACTTGTAGCTCTTTGATTCCTCTTTTCCTCACCCACTCCAAACCATGGATGAGGGATTCATACTCTGCAACATTGCATGTACAAGAAAATTGGAACCAAAAACCAAAAATTAGTTTTCCTTTGAAGGAGAAACTAACATCGGTCCACCACTAGCTCCCAACTTACTTCTTGAACCATCAAAGAATAGTTGCCATATACCTGAGCTTTCTTGGCTCATTTTCATTAGATTTAGTACAAAAGTACCCTCTTCATGCATACAATAAATTCCAAGGCCTACCTTCTCTATGAATTTTTAAGGATCATGCTCAAAGTTTTCACTTCCCCATTCATCTAAGAGTAGTTCTACAACTCCTTCAAGGGTAGAGGATGGAGATTGATCTACTTGGAACTCTTCTTGGTCAATAATGGCATAGTTGACATTTTCCACCTTGAGTGAGTATGGTTCTAGATGATCTCTATGGAGTGGCTCAGATTTAATCTTAACTTTAGTCCCATACTTGGCTCTAAAAACCATATAAGACTAGTTCACTGCTAAGTAGCTGCCTATCTTGGATGTAAAATCCCTAGATAAGCAGATAACAAAGTAAGGAGGAACATCCACCACTACCACATCATGAGGAACTGAGAAGGTTAGGCAAGTGTGTAACATCAAGCCCAAACCTTTCACCACCCCAACTATCTTTGCTGGTGTTCTGTCCAGCTGCTGGATTCCCTTAGTCATTTCTTCATATTTTAACCCTAGCTTGTCGACTATGCATTTGGGCATTATTGAGGTGCTTTCTCCACTGTCAATGATGCAATTATGCACCAAGAAATATCATATGACCAAGGACAAATAAAAAGGTGGAATATTTTCTTCTTTTTTGACTTGGCTTGAAGTGGAAGACTGTCCATTCATCATCAAGACATTATTGTATTTTGTTGGGACAACTTGTTCATTTAGCTCATGCAATTCCTTTTGCCCTGGTATTGACAATGAATCCCATAAGGATATGTTCATGTGTAGCTTCTTCATTTGATCTACCACATTGACTCGAGGGTTTCCTTCCTTCAAATTTTCTTTGGGATTATTTATAGCCTGAGGCATAGGTTGAGGAGTTGAAGGTACAACTGATGGTTTGAGGTTTGGAACCCTTTGGTTTATATGTGATGAAGAAGTTATTACTGACATCTGGGCAACAACCTAAGTTTCTTCCAATGCTCTCTTTTTGAATCTTGTGTTGGTTGTGACATATTTTCCCTAATTGTCTATTGTACCCACATAATTAAATGCATAGAACTCACCTTCTAGGTGATTCATGAGAGTAGAATCAAGCTAGATCTGATTGCGACTCATGCTGGGTTGCATTGAAGTCTCAAAAACTTAGAATTGGGTAGTTGCCTGATTGTCTTGTATATTTGTGTAGTGACCCATCATTTTATTTGTATAAACAATTTGCTCCTAACCATATCCCATGGTTGAACAACTTGGTTGTTCTTGCACCAGATTGTTTTGAACGGGCACCATAGCCTTGGATGATAAAGGGGCACTTGGATTGTAGCCTTGAAAAGGTCTGGTCTGTGTAAACTAACCCTACTCTTGATTGTAATTTTGGAAAGGGGGTCTATTTGTTTGACCATATTGCTAATATCCTTGATTTGGTTAGTTGTTTTGAGCTTGTTACCTTTTAATAGCCACTAGTTCATTTGTCACATTTTGCAACAAACTTTTGACTTCATGGAGTTCATTTGATGAAGTGGCAGCCAACTTTTTTATGCTAGGCAAAAGAACTAAAGTGGGAGTAGTAGTCTGAATTAGAGGCAACATTTTAGGGAAAAGTGGCATGTGAGGTCTAGGAGCTATTTTCCCAGCCTGTACTAGGCAATTCTCAACCACTATAGCTATGTCATAGGTGGCAGGCAGCACATGTCCTCCCATGAATTGTATCATAATAGTGATATCACTACTCAATGCTCTTAAGTAATATAGGAAAGCATAGCTAGGAGTGGGCTTCACTAGAATGGGGATTCTATCCCATGTCTTTTGAAAATGAGTGTTGAAATCTTGCATGTATTCATGTGGAGCTCTATTCATTGTAGTCAGCTACTCGGCAAGTGAGAGGTGGTTGCTCTTCTTCTTAAAATGGTTCATCAAGAGAGTACCCAATTCATTCCAAGAACTAACTGAATTTATGAGTAACATCCCATACCAGTCTAGAGCTTTGCCCTTGAGAGACAATGCCAAAAATCTAATTGCGATATTCTCCTCAGTGACATTGTGAATATTATAGAGGTTAGCAACATTTTTGATGTGTTTAATAACTATAATGGTCTCGTCTCCATCAAAGGGAGGCACACTTTTGAGGACTGCTCCTAGAATTGGGTCATAATGCTAGAGATTCAATGGACTCTAACCACAAAAGGTCACAAAGGGTAATGCCATAGCTATGACAGGATGTAACCATAGCCTTCCTACATAGGTGTTCTTTATAGCAGGTTTGGGAAAGTGGTTTGCTGAATAAGGATGGGTCCTTTCAAACTTCAACCGCTTTGCTGAGTTTAAAGGCAATTCAATGAATTCGAAAGGGACACCCTTAATAGAAGACTATGTGGTAATTTGAGGCATAAGAGGTTAGACTGGTCTTTGATTAGAAAATAAAGCTTTTACCAGTGGAGTCACCAGATGCTGAAAATGGTTAGTTTTGATGTAATAAGACCAGCATCAATCCTGAAACTTTTACTAAGTGTAAAAAATTGGGTCCCATCGGGTGCACCAAAAACTAATGACACAGTGGATTGCACCCTAGATAGGAGGCTGAGTTCCTGCCTTCCACACGCAACAATGGAAACTCCCCTCATACCTGTGGGACTGGAAAAATTGGGGGGAGAATCTCTAGGTAAGGGCTAGCTTCCTTTGATGCATCAGAGTTATTCCAGTAAATTTCTAATACACACATACATACATATATATATATATATATATATATATATATATATATAATGGGGGGTTGAAAAGGGAGAAGAATTACAGGAAAACAAAACCTAATCTAAGAGGGTGATGCACCAAATAAGTTTGACCCACTCACACTCACACTCTGAACCACAAGAACACATACATACACTCTAACTAGTAAAAGGACCAGACTATCGAGAGCTTGATAGGGAGGCTTTAATGAAAACACACAATAAAAGGACTCACCATAGGCATTGTAGGAAGAACACACTATCTAGTAATCTCCTTCTACTTTTGTGCTCCAAGAACAACTCTTCTTATCACCTACATGAATGGCACTTTGTATATACTAGGTATGTTAGTGTTAACCCTATGAAAGCATTAGGAAGCAATTCTTTTCCCTTTTCAACCCCCCAATTATATATATATATATATATATATATATATATATATATATATATATATATATAAAATTGGGGGGTTGAAAAGGGAAAAGAATTACAGGAAAACAAAACCTAATCTAAGAGGGTGATGCACCAAATAAGTTTGACCCACTCACACTCACACTCTGAACCACAAGAACACATACATACACTCTAACTAGTAAAAGGACCAGACTACAGAGAGCTTGATAGGGAGGCTTTAATGAAAACACATAATAAAAGGACTCACCATAGGCATTGTAGGAAGAGCACACTGTCTAGTAATCTCCTTCTACTTTTGTGCTCTAGGAACAACGCTTTTTATCACCTACATGAATGGCACTTTGTATATACCAAGTACGTTGGTGTTAACCCTGTGAAAGCATTATGAAGTAATGACTGGACACAAGACTAACACTCAGATGCACTCAAAGATATATGCAACTAGAATAGAGGTAAAAATGTGTATTTTATTGATTTCAGGTAAAAAATAGTAGGGCTTCACCTTAAAATGTGAGAGATAGATTCTTCTCCAAAGAGAAGTCTACAATATATATAAGAAGAAAAGGGCCTTTTTGGCACCCTTTTTACAAATGACCCATGTGCATTCTGAGCATTGAGAAGAGGAAGCCGCTCAAATATAATGATGTGTTGGCTCCTATTTTAATTTCAGGCATTTTAAGATATATTAAACATTATATGTGAAATTATGGGCTACGCCATTTGTCTACAAACAAGACTGCTCCTTCAAGGCATTCACGTGGCTTGTCTCCTCATCAATGCAAAGTGAATAAAAATGGGTCACGTCATTCACTGTCAGTGCCTCTTGATGACCAATTGGTAGATACTATATTAACTACTGGAGTAACTCCTTGAGTCGACACCTCCCTTTGCCACTCAAAGTGTTTGTTTGTTTCTGCACTTGGCTCTTTTGCCTCTTTCTTTAGCTAGTTGTTGAGTTTGTTTTCAGGTTCCTTGCCACTTTTAAAAATCAATAGATATTCCATTGTCTTAAATTTGATGCCTTTAGGGACGTTATTGGTTCACTATTTCAATGATCCGAGAGGCCTTCGAGTTCTAATTCCTTTTTGTCTTTGAAATGGGAGTGCTCCATCTTTGATATTTGTCACAGTCTGTTTCTTTGAAACCTATGAGACACTTGAAACATAGATGCAGACACTTGTCACGCTCTACTGAGTTATAATGGGACATGTGGCAGCATTCGCTACCCTTTTTATAAACTTTAGATGTCTTTCGAGAGTCCCACGAAAGATGACACATGGTAGCTTCTACTAAGCTCTAGCAACAATATTAGAAGCATTTGGGACTCACTCAGATTCATGCAGATGATGACACTTGGCTCGTTCCATTTACTTTAGAAACAAAAACACTGGGGCCCACCATAACCTTTACCCAACAATGAAATAAAATGAAGAACTACAGATGTTGGCACTTGGCAGCATTCACTGAGTCTCACCAGGGACATGTGGTGGATTCATTGCATTTAGAGAGACACATTGTGTTGGTTGAATATTTTGTCTATCAGTGTACTGGTAAACAAAATAGGTCTTATCAACCAAAGCAAGAAGATTAGTCATCCTAATGTGTAAGTTTATCACATCAAAAGGAGACTGCTCTCTCCTCTCATCAAGGGGAGGTTCCCTATGGATATGCTATGTATATGTATAAATATAAAATAACATTCAAGGGTAGGACCAGACATCCATCTCTCTTTCTTTAGAGATGATATATACAAAACAAAGGAAAAACTCAAGAGAATGACAGACAACACTCCTCTTCTTTCAAAAGAACTGTTCAACTAGCCACAAGAATACTCCTAGAAATAAAAGCAAAATATGACTAAAAGTATGGTTACCAGCAAATCAAGACACATCACAAAGTCTGCACCTGAAATACTCAAGAGTGATATACAAAGGGCAATGAAAGCTCAAAGTCTTCTCAAAGTCCTTTACACAACAATGAAAAAGCAAACACACTGAAGGTAGCTATGGGGGCACAAAGTCTCTCCACAGTTGATTCTTCAAGACACCTTCTTGACAAATTTACTAATCTTGCTTATTAAATTAATGAAACAAAAAAGATATCATAGCACAAAGTCTAAAAAAGTCCCTTGTTTTCATTAACAGAATATGATCAACAGACTGAGCACAAAGTCTCAATGATGCCTCTCAATTTTGGGAGAGTTTCGTTCAGATTATCAAAAAGAAGATCCTTTTTACAATGAAAGAAAGTCCCTTTTATAGCCACTTCAAGAAGGACTCGGGAACAATAATACATCATGATGTGTTGGGAAATGTTAGGAAGACAAGATAGAACTTTGGGGCATTTTACCCATTTGATCTTCTCAATGTAGATAAATAAGTCGTGCAATTGAAAGATTACAACTTTCAATGTCTACCTGGCAGTCTGATCTTGTCTTCATCGTTCCTCCTTTCCAAATTAATTGAATTGGGTCCTGGATTCATCCATTGTTTTGCCTTTCCTTGCTTTCAGCTGGTTTTTGTCTTGAATTTTGGAAATGCATTCGGGTCTGTAAATCAAAGGCTATTTCACTGTCTTTAAAATTGACATTTACAGGTCCATAAATATGCTTCCAATGGCTAATTCACTATCTTGAATTTGACGTCTTTGTGGGCATCACCCCTTGGTCTTCTTTTGGCTTTGCCGTCTTGGATTGGACTTGCCCTTTTGGGCCTTGAGAAATGATCCTTATAGAGACCTTTACTCTGCCTGCCGAGAGTCCCCTGCAAGGGTACTTGTCCTTCAGGGTCCTTCGGTAGCCCTTTGTTTTAGCAGTCCCAGTGAGCAAATGTTTCCCCAAGCTTTATTCCGTGGACAAATCCCTAGAGAAAATTCTTGAGTGTTTGATTTGAAAGCTCCCCATGGGTAATTTTGTGGACATTTATCCCATGGAAAATTCTTATCGACAAAAAGTCTGGGTAAAATTCCCGTGGACAAAAAGTTCACAAAAATTGGTTCGACCAAGTATTTGAACAAGTCTTTGGATTTTTTTTGAAAATTTGAAGGGTGTTTTGGTCGATGAAGTGTCCTCCGCAAGGGCACTTGTCCTTCAAAAAATTTCCTTTCAGCATTGAACCACCCCTTTAAACTTGGCCGATGAACCATTAGTTGAACCAGTTCAAAGGTTCAATGAAGCGCGCCAAGTCCCTTTGAATCAAAAAAAGCAATGAACCATTGGATGAACTTTGCCGTTGAACCAATCAGTTGAACCAAGGCTTTGAACCAAAATGGTTCAAGCCAATGGTTCAACGAATAAAATAAGCCAATAAACTAAGCATTGAACCAACATTTGAACTTGCCTTTAAACCAACAATTGAACCATTTGATTGAACCTATCCGTTGAACCTAGACGTTGAACCAAGTTTTGGTTCAATGGTTCAAACAAGGCTTTGAACTGACTGACGAACCAAATGTTTGAACCAAAAGACACTTAAACAAAGGGAATAAACCATTTAAATGAAATAAAGCATTGAACTGCTTGGTTGAACCGAGCCATTGAACTGTTCCTTTGGTTGAACTTATTGTTGAACTTTGAACCTTGATGAAGCGCTCAACTCTTGCCAAAGACATTGAACTTGTTGAACTTTGAATCTATTGAACCTTTGAACCAAAGTGGTTCAATGGTTCAGGTCTCTTTTTGTACTCAGATGCTTGCCGATGAAGATTTTCAATTGAACCAAAGCTCTGAACTAATCCTAGAAAATGACCGAGTGTTGAAAACTGATCTTTTAACTAAAAATGCCTGCAGAAGCCTTTGAACTTGTATAAAAGAACCTACCTGTAGAATCTGAAGATATAAAGTCTGTAGAAATCAACATGTAAAATCCATTGAATTTGACTAGCAAAGTCTATAGATTTTTTGAGAAGCTTTGAAAATGAGGAATCTGAATGTCTAAGACAAAATTTTGAAAATAGAAGATATTATTTTGGTCTATAAGACCAAAATAATTCAAATGTTGTCCTAAAAATGAAAGCTATTTTTGGGGGACAATAGGTGGCTCCAGTTGGGGAACTTTTGTCAATTGCAAAATGAATTGAAAGGAGTAGAATCCATAATCTCTAGTGTCTTCAAGTGTACCATTGGGCTTCAGAGTTATGCTTTTCAAAAATGAAAGGCATCAAAAAAGAAAACAAACTAAACAAAAAAGAAATTAAAATTGTACAAATATACATATATACAGAGGCAAGGATCTGATACTTCAAGAATTGAAGTGTTTCAGATGCTACCCATTATGGGGCATAGAAAAGAGTGTGCCATCTTGGTATTTCGACAAAAAGCTATTTTCACCCATATGCTAATGAATTATGAATGGGCCTCTCCAAAGGGAGTCAAACTTTCCATGCATCCCTTTTGGCTCTCTTCTTTTGTCCCACAATAGAACTTTATCCCCAATCTAGAAATCATGATTTTTGGCCTTCTGATCGAAAAGTTTCTTTATCAAATTTTGATAAACAAAAATTCTGTCCACCACCATGGTTCTTTGTTCTTTTAATTGAGTTAGGCACATGATTCTTTTGTCAAGAGAATTCTCATATGTTTGATCTTCAATGGCCTTCACCAATTTCAATGCTGGTAACTCTAAGGTGATTGGTATCTCAGTGTTAATCCCGTAGAGAAGTTGAAAAAGAGACATACCAATTGCCCTCTTTGGCATGATCTTGTCTACCCACAGAGCATCCACCAATGCTTTGTGCCATGTCCTTTGATTATCATCTACAAGCTTCTTTATAATAGTTACCAAATTTTTATTGCTAGACTCAGCTTGTCCAATCCCTTGCAGAAAATAATCAGAAGAATGAGAGAGAGTAATTCCATAATAAAAATAGAATTGCATAATTTCTTGAGAGGTGAAACAAGCTGCATTATTAGTAACAATCTTGAGTGGAACTCTAAATTTAGAAATGATATTCTCTTTCAGAAAGTTGCATACAACTTCTGAAGTAGCATGCTTTGTCGAGATTGCTTCTACCCACTTAGTAAAATAATCAGTCGTTGTAAAGACATAATCATGTCCAGCACTTGAAGATGGATTTATTCTCCCAATAAAATTGAGTCCCCACTGCTAGAAAGGCTCTTCTATGATTACTAGCTTGAGAGGTAGAGCAACTAACTTGGGTCTTCCAACAAATTGCTAGCAAAGTTCACATTTCCTTACCCACTTATGTGCATCTTGGAAAAGAGTCAGCCAATAATACTTGGCTCATAGAATTTTGTGAGCAGTCACAGGGAAAAAAATGTCCTCCACATGCTAGATTATGGAAAGATTTCAAGAGCTGAGTCTGTTGTTCTTTATCTACACAGTGAAGGAAAACTCCATCTATGCCTCTTTTGTACAGGCCGTTGTCCTAAAGGACAAAATTGGTAGCTTTTAATCTGATGGTTCTCCTCTCTTTGTAAGACAAATGAGCAGGACATTCTCCATAAGTTAAAAAATAAGTAATATCTAAATACCATTCATTGGTAGTAGAAACAAAAAGGACTGTTGGCATATTGTCTACTTAGCATCTTCATGCTGTGTATCTTCTAGCTTATTGTCAGCCATTAATTGACAAAGGCCTTTACCTTTGACCAGCTTTGTTGGCTTGATATCTAGATCAAATTCTTAGATCTTTGCAATCTAAATACCTCTCTTTGTGCCAAAATCCTACTGAGTTAATATAGATTTGATTGTACTGTCAGGAACTAAGGCAGTAGTATGTGAATTCAAAATATAGAAGCAAAAGTGTTTGACTACTTTTACCAAGGCATAGGCATGCTTTTATATATTTGAATACTTTATTTCATGAGTTTTCTGAGGGCAGATCATGAAAGAGATGGGATATTCCATACCTTCTTTGTCTTTTTGGACAAGAATCGCTGAAAGAGTATGCTCAGACGCATAGCTGTATATAATGAAATCTCTGTGGTAACCTGGGTAGACCAAGGTAGGGGTGTGAGCAATAGTGACCTTGATATCTTGAAATGTTGCTTTGCCTTCTTTGGTCCAACTGAAGGTAGTCTTTCCTTTCATCATGTTTACAATGTGTCTTGTCTTCTTAGCAAATTCAGGGATGAATCTCCATAAGAAATTCACTTTTCTAAAGAAAGAGTGAACAACAGTCTTACTTGCAAGCAAATTCAGCTCTTGAATAGACTTGACTTTGTCTAAGTCAATCTTTATGCTTTCTTCGATGTGTCCAAGGAGTTTTCCCTCTGTCACTCTAAAAATAGACTTCTTGGGATTTAAGGAAATACCATTCTATCGACAGCGCTCTAGCACTTGTTGTAAGTGGCGTACATGATCAGATTGACACTTTGAAAAGATAGTTAAATCATCAAGATATACAACTATAAATTTGCCAATTTCATCTTTAAAATCCATGTCTATAGCTCTCTAGAAGGTAGCGCTATTATTTATTAATCCAAAAGGCATTCTTTTGTATGCAAATGTACCCCAAGGCGTGATGAATGTAGTCTTGTGTTAGTCAGCTTTAGCAACTTCAACTTGGTTATAGCTTGAAAAGCCATCCAGCATTGATAACATTTCTGATCTTGTTACTGTTTGAAGCACTTGGTCCATGATTGGTAAAGGATAATTGTCTTTCAGAGATGACTGATTCAAATTCTGGAAATCTACACAAATGCCGATTTTGCCATTTTTCTTCCTTACAGGAACTATGTTCACAATCCATGTAGAATGATGAATTGGGAAAATAATTCTAGAATTTAACATTTTCTAAATCTCAGACATAATTGTTCCTAAAATTTTCAGATTGTATTGTCTAGATTTCTGCTTGTAAGGCATTGAATCAGCCTTGAGAGGAATATGATGGCAGATTTCATCAGGTTTGAGAGACTTCAGATGTTCGTATGAATATGCCAAGACATCAATGTATTGACAGAGCAAAGAAGTGAATTTGAATTTTTCTTCAGGTGTACAACACTTACCAATGTTGACCATTTTTGGATTTTCTTTGTTGGTCAGATTCACTTGGTCAAATCCCTGAGAGAAATTTGAATATGTCTGTTGTTGCTTGACGAATCTATCATGCTTTTTGAATAGCTTCTCAAGAGAAACCAAACCTTTAGGAATTTTGTTTCCTTTCAACTGTATAAACTCTTCATTTACATCTGAACTGGATTTAGAAATCAATTCAGACTTTTGAGATTCACTGCCATCAAAATACAGCTGTTCAAAATTGTCTTTTTGTTCCAAGAAGGCAACTATTTGATTATCATCATTGAAAATTTTCCAATGATCAACATTGTCAGGAACACTTGGCCTATAGACTAGCTCAATGGTATATTTGGCTTCTTTAAAATTAGAATGGGGAGCTAAAAGAGTTCTTGAAATAGCAAGTGCATCAGCTCTATCATTGGATTCTCTTGGAATGGAAGAAATGTTGAAATCATCAAAGCTTTCAATTTGATTCCAAACAAGATTACGGTAATGGCGTAGCCTCTCATTCTTGGTTTGATATGAATTTCTCACTTGGCAGACCACTAATTCGGCATCCCCTTTAGTATGAAGAAACTTGACACCTCTTTCTTGAGCATCCTTCATGCCCAACAACAATGATTCATATTCAGCTGTATTATTTGTGTTGCTAAATTGTAACTTATAAGATGAAGGGAACATATCTCCTTGAGGAGATATCAAGACAATTCCGGCTCCAGAACTAGTAGAGGAACAACTACCATCAAATTTTAGAGTCCAAATCTCATCAGACACTGTCTTTACTTCAGACTTTACCTCATTAGAGATGGATGGTATTTCTTCATGATCTGTATATAAAAGGTAATTACCCATACTTACAGATTCAAAGAGGATTTGAGCTTCAGGAGCTGATGTCTTGGTAACTACATACTTTGCTTCCTTTTTAAGAAGTAATCTTTTCATCACGCCTTGGACAGAGATCCTTGCCTCAAATAGATCCATGTTCAGTTCTTCTCCCACATCCTTACATAAATTCTGTCCAAGAAAAATGCCATAAGATGCTGGGATGTCAGCCACTAATACAGTCATTTTAATCCTCTTATCTGAAAAGGCTGTAATGCAAATTGGGCATCTTTGATTTGCCCCAGCAATGGCACTTGCTTGTTCTCTATGGATAAACATCTACCAAATGTCTTGGTCAATGTGAGACTAAGAGACTCAGTGACTTTGGCAGGCATGACATTGTCAGATGCACCTGATTCTAATATATAGTTACTCAGCTTGTGGCCATTGATTAACAGGGAAACATAGAAGGGTTCTATTTTTCTAGGAGCAGTTGGAGGAGTAATAATCAAATTATTTGGAATAAGTGTATTTATTAGAGAATTAAAAGTTACTTTTTTGGCCTTTTGTCCTGCAAGAATGGTTTGATTTTTAACATATTAGACTAGCTTATTTAGTTTATCTGGATTGGACTGCCAGTACTCAAATTTAGACATCTGTATTTTTGTCTTTTTGACATGATCAATTATATCAAATGGCTGAATCGAGCTAGGTACAGAGAAAGGTACTTCAGCTTTCTGAGTTTTCAAAGGGATGGGATGTGGGCTGGTTTGTGAATTAGAAGTAGAAGGGGAAGGTGCAATAGATGTATTTACCTTTTGAGTGATTACCAGATCTTTTGATTGAAAGGGCAAAGCTGTCCCACACTTGACAATTGTGACTATTGGCTATGGTTGTTCTTCTATCTTTTTTTATCAGTCTACTGGACTGATTGGTTTTTAGACATGGTAAACTCTGCATATGATCCATTTGAAGCTTCTCCTTTGCTTTCGAGTTCATACTAATAATTTAGGAAACCAATGTGGGAGTCACCAACTGATTCTTCTTGAGTGTCTTCAATGATATCAGCATCATTTTCTTGATTTAATTTAAGCTAATAAGAGAATTTTAATTCTGTTTCAAGGTATCCCATTACTGAATTGGTTGGAGGAGCTTCCAAGGCAAGTTTTCCTTGTGGAGGAGGAAGGCGATTTTGTTGTCCTTGGTTTTTGGCAACATTGCCTTGATATGACTAATTTGGGAATGTCCTTCTGTATGTAGGAGTAGAAGACATTCCTTGAGCCATTTGCTTTTTAAAGGCAAGGAGCTCATTTGCTAATTTCTGCACCATTAGATCTGTGGTGCTTGTAGATGCAAATTTGAAAGATGATGAAGTTCTGTTTCTATTGGGATCTCTTCTTATTTTCCCTACTAAGATGAGATCATCTTCTACTTTAGTGGCCAAAAGTTGAGCTGTAGCTAGATCTATTTGGCTAGCACGTCTTCAGAGGAAACTAACTTCAGGTAGCTGAGAAATAATGAAAAAACATTTGAGATTCTCAGTTGTAGGTCTGGCAATCATAAGAATTCTATTTCTCAACTTGTCAAATTTATCTATGAAGTCTCTCATAGGCTCATGCAGCTCTTTTTTCATTTGTGTAAGTTGAGCCAGAAGTGTATGTGCATCTTCTGCAAGTTTTAATCTAGCTTCAAACTTAGCTTTTAAAGTATTCCAATCAGTCACAAATTGAGCCTGTAAGTGGTAAAACCAATCTGCAGCAGGACCTTGTAGTGTTTCAACAAAAATTTTGACTACTACATCTTCAAACTCTACTCTGATTACTCCATAAGCTATACTGAATGCTGCAATGTGTTCATCAGGATGAACTTTCCCATCGCCATGGAATGGATAGAATATAAATGGATAATGGGTATTTCCCCAGTGAAGTTGCCAAAAATTGTTGGTTGAATATTTTGTCTATCAGCGTACTGGTAAACAAAATAGGTCTTATCAACCAAAGCAAGAAGATTAGTCATCCTAATGTGTAAGTTTATCACATTAGAAGGAGACTGCTCTCTCCTCTCATCAAGGGGAGGTTCCCTATGGATATGCTATGTATATGTATAAATAGAAAATAATATTCAAGGGTAGGACCAGACGTCCATCTCTCTTTCTTCAAAAATGATGTATACAAAATAAAGAAAAAACTCAAGAGAATGACAGACAACACTCCTCTTCTTTCAGAAGAACTATTCAACCAGCCATAAGAATACTCTTATAAATACAAGTAGAATATGACTAAAAGTATGGTAACCAACAAATCAAGACACAGCACAATGTCTGCACCTGAAATACTCAAGAGTGATATACGAAGGGCAATGAAAGCTCAAAGTCTTATCAAAGTCCTTTACACAATAATGAAAAAGCAAACACACTGAAGGTAGCTATGGGGGCACAAAGTCTCTCCACAGTTGATTCTTCAGGACACCTTCTTGACAAATTTACTAATCTTGCTTATTAAATTAATGAAATAAAAAAGATATCACAGCACAAAGTCTGAAAAAGTCCCTTGTTTTCATTAACAGAATATGATCAACAGACTGAGCACAAAGTCTCAATGATGCCTCTCAATTTTGGGAGAGTTTCGTTCAGATTATCAAAAAGATCCTTTTTACAATGAAAGAAAGTCCCTTTTATAGACACTTCAAGAAGGGCTCAAAAACAGTAATACATCATGATGTGTTGGGAAATGTTAGGAAGACAAGCTAGAACTTTGGGGCATTTTACCTATTTGATCTTCTCAATGCAGATAAACAAGTCATGCAATTGAAAGATTACAACTTTCAATGTCCACCTAGCGATTTGATCTTGTCTTCATCATTCCTCCTTTCCAAATTAATTGAATTGGGCTCTGGATTCATCCATTGTTTTGCCTTTCCTCGCTTTCAGCTGGTTTTTGTCTTAAATTCTAGAAATGCATTTAGGTCTGTAAATCAAAGGCTATTTCACTGTCTTTAAAATTGACGTTTACATGTCCGTCAATATGCTTCCAATGGCTAATTCACTATCTTAAATTTGACGTCTTTGTGGGCATCACCCCTTGGTCTTCTTTTGGCTTTGCCTTCCTGAATTAGACTTGCCCTTTTGGGCCTTGAGAAATGATCCTTATCGAGCCCTTTACTCTGGCCACTAAGAGTCCCCCACAAGGGCACCTGTCCTTTGGTAGCCCTTTGTTTTAGCAGTCCCACTGAGCAAATGTTTCCCTGGGCTTTATTCAATGGACAAATCCCCAAGAAAAATTCCCAGGTGTTTGATTTGAAAGCTCCCCATGGGTAATTCCATGGACATTTGTCCCATAGAAAATTCTCGCGGATAAAAAGTCTGGGTAAAATTCTCGCAAACAAAAAATCCACAAAAATTGGATCTGCCAAGTATTTGAACAAGTCTTAGGATTTCTTTTGAAAATCCGAAGGGTGTTTTGGTCAATGAAGTGTCCTCCACAAGGGCACTTGTCCTTCAAAAAATTTCCTTTCAACATTGAACCACCCCTTTGAACTTGGCTGATGAACCATTAGTTGAACCGGTTCAAAGGTTCAATGAAGCGCACCAAGTCCCTTTGAATCAAAAAAAGCAATGAACCATTGGATGAACTTTGCAGTTGAACCAATCAGTTAAACCAAGGCGTTGAACCAAAATGGTTCAAGCCAATGGTTCAAGCTGATGGTTTGATGAATAAAACAAGCTGATAAACTAAGCATTGAACCAAACATTTGAACTTGCCTTTAAACCAACAATTGAACCATTAAATTGAACCTATCCGTTGAACCTAGACATTGAACCAAGTTTTGGTTCAATGGTTCAAACAAGGCTTTGAATTGACTGACAAACCAAATGGTCAAACCAAAAGATGATGAAACAAAGGGAATGAACCATCTGAATGAAATAAAGCATTGAATTGCTTGGTTGAATCGAGCCATTGAACTGTTCCTTTAGTTAAACCCGTCATTGAACTTTGAACCTTGATGAAGCACTCAAATCTTGCCAAAGACATTGAACTTGTTGAACTTTGAATCTATTGAACCTTTGAACCAAAGTGGTTTAATGGTTCAGGTCTCCTTTTGTACTCAGATGCTTGCCGATGAAGATTTTCAATTGAACCAAAGCTCTGAACTAATCTTGGAAAATGACTGAGTGTTGAAAACTGATCTTTTAATTGAAAATCCTTGTAGAAGCCTTTGAACCTGTATAAAAGAACCTGCTTGTAGAATCTGAAGATACAAAGTCTATAGAAATCAACATGTAAAATCCATTGAACTTGACTAGCAAAGTCTGTAGATTTTTTGAGAAGCTTTGAAAATGAGGAATCTGAATGTCTAAGACAAAATTTTGAAAATGGAAGATATTATTTTGGTCTGTAAAACCAAAATAATTCAAATTTTGTCTTAAAAATGAAAACTATTTTTGGGGGACAACACATTGAAAAATTATGTAGTTGCCACTTGGCACCCTCCATGCGCATTGAGAAAAACTTATTGAAAGAAGATTTTGAAACTCATAGGAACTAGAAATGTGGATGCCAACACTTGTCACGCTCCATTGATAAAGGGACACACGGCACATTCTGCTACTTTTAGAAACAAAGTAGAAAGGGGCTCAGGAGATGACACTTGGCAGCTTTCACTTGACTCTAAGGGACACTATAGAGATCAATGGTTATTTTGTCACTGTGAATATGAACCAAGCCGTTGAACTAAAGTGATGAACTTTCTAAGTGTTTGGAACCTGTTTCTTATCTGTAAAGTCTATCAAAACCCTCTGCAGAATCCGTAGAAACTCCCAGACTTGTGCAAGATCAAAAAATTAAACTGGCTTGGAATAACAGGGAAAGAAAGGGGGACCGATTTTGGCCTGTTGGACCAAAAATGGTCAACAAGTTTAATTCAAAAGAGTTTGATAAAATTTAAAGCAAACCCTTATATTTATAGCCTTTTGAGATATTTTTCAACCATCCATCCCATTTGCAAATGAAAGGTGGAGATAAAACCCTTAAATTCATGATGATACACATGGAGTGTGTAAGAAACTCCATTTAAGACCTTTTTAGATTGTGGAAGCAATTTTAGAAGAAAAGTATAATGATTGGTCATCTTAGATTGTGTCATAAGCCATGTAAGAGAAGAGTTTGTAATAGGATCTGTAAGAGGTGTAATAGGTGTAAGAGGTGTAAGTGACCATGTCATAATCCACTTTTCTTTTATTCTAGTCTTTATTCCATTGAATTTCCAAATGATGATAATAATGTGAGGTAATATTGCAATTTGTACATTTATAAAATAAATATTCATAATCCATGAAATTTTATATTAGAAAAAGATTAGATTGATTAATTAGGATTATTACTTAACTAGAAGAGCTTTTTGCAATGTTATTTTGCCAATAAAATATTCATTTAATTATAATGTACTAACACTTTCAAAAGATCAATTTGATTTAGAATGTTGATGTTGAATTAAAGGTTATGATATGATGCATTGCCCCAATCAGGGATGTGTCGGTGAAATTTTAGTTAAAATTAGTAATTATGTGATTAATTATCTTAATTGATGTTTTATGACTAAACTTTTGCATTACAAAAGAAAGTCATTCCAATTGTAATTTTGACATGAAAGCGATGAAAATTAGGTGTCACACTTATAATTACAACAAAATTATCATGTTTTTTTTTGCATTAATTTTGAATGTGTTGGTACCATAGGTTTATCACATTATGCACATAATTTATCATCTTTTATTATAAGGAAGGTTATATTAGATGATTTTAGTAAGTGGTTATGTGCATACACACTATTGAGATATGAAGGAAATGAGGTCTTTGTAGATATACATAGGGTGTGCAATTAAAAAAGGACATTAGAAGCTAATTGATGCACAGGAGGACCTTGGACATAATTAGTTTTTTTAGAGAATTATCATGATGATGTTATGGTGGTGTTATGGAGATGCTCTAGTGAGTGGATGAAGTGATTTGATATCCTAAGTAACAATTGCAAAGTGTGCAATGTGCTTTATTTATGGTTGGTTGATATTCAGTATTGACATGGCTAAAGAGGATTAAGGATGAGTATGGTGATTTGAGCATGTGAAAGAGGTCCCTAATATGTTATCTATGCTTGGAGAGATTGTGTACATATGTGAAATTCATCTGGCTGATCATAGTTTTTATATGACACTTTGGGTCCAATGGTAGAAAATTTGAGTAGGTAGTTTGATGATGTCACCATTGTCATGTGGGAATGAGTCAAGGGGAGTTGGTCATATGGTTGTGATCACAAAAGTCCCTAGTTATGTACCATATCTCAGGCCATTCATCAAAGTGCAGTCAAAGTTATGAGGGTGCAAAGTTGGCTTCTTAGTTAGAATTCATTATTTGTCCATACTTAACCAAATTAGCAATTGGCCAAAAAGAGCTAAGTAAGCATGTTGAGGAGGTTAGCATTCACATGAGTTGAGGTGTCAGGATATAATGATCATATGGGTTTATTCAATTCTAGACCTAGTTTATTTGCACTAAAATTTAGATCATGTGATGTAGCATGTCAAAAGATATGAATATGAAAAGTTAGGATCCCAGGTAGTTTGACTATGTTTTTCCATACTTAACCAATTTTGCATTGAGGCAGAAAGAGCCAAGTGAGAATTTTGATGGTGTTATCTTGTATGTGTCAAGGTGTTAAGATAATCTGATCATATGGGTTTGTTTATTTTTGAGCATAGTTGATTTTCACTAAATTCTATATCATCTACTGAAGCATGACAAAAGTTATGGATGCTCAAAGATGGCCTCTTAGGTAGATTTAGACATAGTTGGCTCTGTGACATAAGATTTTGAGAAAGTACTTTAATGGAATTATATCTCGCACATGTGAGGGTTCTAGGAATAGTATGTACTGGTTAGATTCTCGTATGTGAGGATATCATCTAGTCCAAATTTGAGATCCTACGTTGAATCATAAAATAAGTTATTAAGGATAAAAAATAGCTACTCAGGCATATTGATAGTGCCCCCATACTTGGTCATTTTTGAGAGTGTTAAAGCTCCAGCAAGATCAATAATGCACATGGATCCAAGAAGTCAGGAGGTAGTGAGATGAGGACAGATGCATGATGTTTAACCATTGAGCAAAGGTATATGATAATGATCCAATGATGAGTAAACATTTATGAAGATTGATCAAATGGTGAGTGTTTGTCATTAAAGACCTAATTGATCCATAGAGATCGATTGAGTATGTTGAGTCAAAGTTTTGAGATTGCATGAGATGAGGTCAAAGTGATAGAGGTTTAACATCTGACATTTATAGACTATGTGTTAGATATCGATCAAGATCAAATGGAGTATATTTGATTAGAAGATGAGACTTCATGAGATTAAAGCATTGTGTTTGAAGGTTAATTATGACAATTTGAATTTAACTAATGAAAAAATAGAGCTCTATATTTTATCCAAATCTTTTAATATAAGTTGATTTTGTTGGTGTTATAAAAATCAAAGATGAAGAGGACTCCATGGCACATCTAATGAACCTAATTTAAAGATGTAAAAGTGAGTACAATCAAAGATATTGAGCCTAGAAGTTGACTATGTGTTTATGCTTGTACTACAAGTGACCTAAGAAAGATATTTGAACTTGTTTTGATGTCTCATGATGAGTTATCTATGTGGATTTTAGAGGTGTGATAAATCTATCTTGAGGATGAACAATGCTAAAGAAGTTGATTGTGTGTTCATTCATGGTGATTATGTGCACCATGTTAGTGTTTGAGCATACACAAAGGTGAGCTAAGTTGATTGTGATCATTTGAAGATGTTGAAGAGGACATAAGGAGTGGAATTATGTATTTAAAAGTGGTCTTATGTTCTTATTTTGCTCAAGGGTGTGTTAAATGGGTGAATAAGTCTCCATGAGACCTATAAGAGCTATAAAGGCCTTATTAAAAGGTGTAGTTGATTAAGGGTGACCCATGGATGCTATGGTCAACTTTTGTGGATTTTATTGAGTCATGTCTTGATGTGAGAGATGCCTTAATGGATAAGGCATGCCTAATGGCCAACCCAAGTTTTGATTATCATGATTGCTCTATAAATAGTGGAACCAAAGATGATGGGTTCTAGACTTGTATGACTTAGAGAGGTGTGAGTGTTGAATCAAAGAAGAGAACATGTTGAGTATGCCCAATGGTTGGGTTGATGAGCAATGCATATTGAGGACTATGTGTATGACCTATAAGTCATGATTGTGATGGTAGAATAGTTCTCTTGTAGGTTGAGTATGAGTGAAGAGGCCTAGAGTGATCCAAAAAGATGTTTTAGATGTCTTGAGAATGAGTGAAATATTATTGGTGTCTATGAGAGCTTGGTGGATGGTTTGAGAGACTAATCAGAGTGTGGATATTGTGTATGACCATCTAGTCATATTTTTGTAGCTATGACAGAGTTGTTGCTAAGAAGTCAAAATGTTCTAAAAGGTGGCTTTGGATGCATTTAGTGCTCAATTTTGAAGAGAGATGATATACTTTGTATCTCCATCAGATTGGTAGGCAATTAGTGTTGAGGAGATGTGTTCTTAGGTTTTATTTTAGGTACTCAAAATCTAAGGGGGTATTAGCCTCCTTGTAAGGTGAAACTTGCTAAAGATCTAGTTATTATGGCAGCTCATTTAGATAGGTGTAGTAGCTCCTTATGGGATTGCAGTCTCACTAAAACTAGGAATGGTAGTTCCTTGATCAGTATCTTGTTGGTCTAAATTAGTTCTTATTTTATAAGACAATATTACAATTATAGAATCTAGTGGGTTTTATTCCATAAGAGGGTTTCTCACGTATGTCATGTGCTATGTGCTTAATCTTGAATTGTCTTTCTTGTTCATTGATATGAACGATGTGTATGCCTCATGAATGTATGTATTGACTAATTAAGAGTTTATAAGGACTGGAAATGAAGTTGAAATATCTAAGCTCATTGATTCATCCCCCCTCTCAATGATTATACCTCTAACAATTTATATCAGAGCCAGGTCCTTTGGAGGAAGCCTAACAACTTGAAGGTGATCATAAGTAGGTACAATAATGGCTAAGCAGTTGAAGAAAGAAAATCATTAATGGAAGGATGTGATCAAGGTACTTTAAGAACAAATATATACTTTGAATAAATATGCCAAAGAAGATGAGAATGCTATCAATGATCTCAAGGTTCAGCTAGTAGATGCTAAGACAAGTTTGTGTTCAAAAGAAAAGGACATCATGTTGGATAAATAAGCCTACCATAGTAGTATGGAATATGACAATAAGGAAGAAGAATTTGATCTAGAATCTGAGCTCATGAGTGCACTTGGTGAACTAAAGGAGTAAAAGAAGAGGAATCACAAGATGAGGTATGTGATCAAAGGTCTTGAAGCACAAGTGAGTTCTCTTGAGGGAAGTTTGATAGAGTACGCATGTAAAATAAAGGATGACATGGCTAAAGAAGCTAAAAGTGATCAAGAGACTATCCAAGTTCTCAAAGGTCAGTTAATGGATGCAATTTCAAGTGTATGATCTAAAGAGGATGAGAGCATTCAATTGGAAACCAAGCTAGGTTTATTGATGAATGAGTATGGGCAATTTATTGTCAAGATAAGAAAACTTGAAGAAGACCAAAAAATGTTAGATCAAGTCAAGAGCAATGAAAGAAGGTCTGTTAGACAACCAAATGCTTCAAGGTATGGTAGTTTATTTCATGGTCATTGTTATAATTTAATGAGTTGTGTGACACAATGATGCCACATAAGTAAGACATGATAGATTTTAAGATCTTTTGGACCTAAGGCACAAAAGGTATAAATATGCAATTCAATTTCAATCTAAGTCATGAAGCTCATATTTTGAATTACTTGCCACCATTTTATCTCTATATATACCTCCAAAGAAGCCCTATAAGTGTATATAAGACTTAATTCATCCCTATTTTCATTGTGATCGAGCTGCGGAGAATTGAATTATCATTGACACAAAGATAATCAAGAGCTCAATTGCAATCCACTAGTGAGCAATTTAACAAAAATCATAGTAATGGTGGATTGTACGAGTGTTTCAAAGGAAGATGTTGAGCTATATTTGATCATCGATGCTGAAGGATGAGTGTTAAAACATATTGAGTTTGTTATTGATGCTTTATACATAGGGGATAACAATTGGTTAAAATTATTTTGGACCATTGAAAACTAGCCACCCATCAATAGGGAGGAGGAGAAGAATCTTTCTATAAAGAGGTTGTATGATGATATACTGGCAATCCAGATGATTGATCTACATTTTGTATTTGTAAAAATTGAGGTACTCCATTGTGTTGATACTATTACTCCCATTTTAAAATAATTTAAAATAGAGAAGGGCATGGTAATTAATAAACATACTTGCATAAATGTGGCCTATATTTTTGCTATTATATTTGAGTCATATTACAAGCTACCTAAATCCCAAATTGACCTAACCTCAATTAATTCTTAAGCCAAGGAGAAAAAATTGATGACCACCCTAGCCATGTGGTTATGCTCTAGAAACTAGGTCTTTTTAAACCTTAATAAAAGCATCTCCATCATCTAGTTTAGACCAAGTGTTAGGATGATAATGACAATGTTGAACAGGTTATGTGGAAATTAAACCATAACATATGTAGATCTAATATGGGTTCCCATGGTATACTTAATTATTGAAAGGGTAATTATACCTCCTTTACATGAGATAATCAATATCTCATTAATTAAATAAATCTATGCAATTAGGAAAAAGAATAAGACCCAATTTTATATGATGTCTTATCTCCTATATTCCCTATGTACAACAACAAATATGCCAAACTAGAGTGAATGGTCACCTAGTGGAACCCAAACTATTTCACAATACTATTCCAAGTTGCACATATTCAAATATAGGGATCACATTTAGTTCATATGTGACTATGTCTATCCAACCCTGAGTGAGGCCATAACTGGAATACCAATGATAAGAGTTATCCCTCTTATCAAGTAATCAATTTAAAATATGGGAGATATCTAGTTTTATCTAGATTTTATAGTAATAAGAATTGATATAACTCATAATTCACCTCTCAATCTACCTATCCATGCTCTTAACAAGCTAGTAGAGCAAGAGGTATCCTACCAACTGTTCCATGGTGTTGATGGTCTTTACAAGACCAAAAGAAAGGGACTCCTTCATAACTTCCCAATAACTATTATCAAGACCATATTAAAACAATGGGATAGTATTGAAGCTGCACCGAAACATAGATCATCCTTCAACCTATACATTGATGAGCTCAGATAATGGGATCTTTATGGAAGGGTTAAGGAGAATTTGAAACACAAAGGGATGTTAGGTGGATGATAGGTGGCAATTGGCCTTAGACAATATCATATAATAAGTGATGAAACTTCTATGCTTCCATCAACTCAACCATAAGTAAAACGCATGATTAAAGTACAAATTGAGAAAAAACTAGAGGAAAAAATTCTAGATGAGATTGTTTCTTCTTCATCAAAGGCAAAGGAACAAGAGTTGCCTCAAGAAGAGATAGCCCTTGACACTAATGAGACTATTGAGGATGCATTGAAAATGCTATCCATGGACTATGATTTAGAATCAGATAAAGAGGAAGTAAGTATTGAGGAAGTTAAGGAGGAGAAAGGGAAATAAGTGGCATTAGACTTGATGGTTATTACTCCCCCAAAAAGGAAAGTTGAGACAACCATTATCTCAAAGGCTAAGAGACCCAAAGTGACACCACCTTTGAAAGAGGTCAATTTAGTTAGTGAAGAGAACTTGATATATGGTCCATCTATTATAGAGTGGTTCATTTATGGACATATATTAGAGAGACTACTCACTATCCATCATATTTGGGCCATGATAAAGGCTATTGACATCCCCATGCAATAAGAAATGAAGTCATGGATTGTGGCTTTATAAGAGGAAGAAGAAAGGAGATTGGTTGATTCAGGTTAATCAAGTGAAGCACAAGTATAGGTACCAAAACTAAAAGTGACCCAATCCTTAGTAGGAGTCAAATATGATCTAAACACTACCAGTTTATAAAGAGTCATATAAAATAAGGTCATGGTAGGGGGTGAGGAAATTGTGTATCAAAAAGTGGATCCATTGACTAGTTTGACACAAAAATGAGGGAGAAAATCTTGGTGAAGATCCTATCTTTGAATAAGATGTCCTAGAATTGGATCAAGCTCGAATAGAAAAACTACAAGCTACCATCAAAGGCTTGAGGTAGTACAAGAAGAACTTGGAAGGGAAACCCATTCTATCTATTCTAGAGGACATGGTCAAGTAGTTTGAGACCACCATGCATGACTTATTTAGCTCCCTAAAGGCTATAAAAGCCAAAAAAGATGCAGTGAATAAGTAGGGTAATTTGGCTATAGGACAATTTAGCCAGTGACAAGCCTCAAACAACAAGGTGAAAGACTTGATCAGTGTTTTGATAGATGATCAAATTTTTGGTTTCAAAATAATTATCCTAGCTCACTTAAAATATGGTTATGGAAATATTGGTAGATAAAATCAAGGCTATAAGAAAATGGTCCTAGGAAATAGGAGATATTTCTAATGATCTCAAGCAATTAGAGGATAAGATAGTGCACATATTGGGTAGCCATCACAGTCAACCTAATTGGTTTAATCATAGACAATGAATTTAAACAAAGATAATCCCAATTTATGTAGAAGGTAAAGAACTAAATCATAGGAAAGATTGGTGCATATAATAAAAGGATCATGGACATGATTCTATTAACTAATGAAAATTAGTGATGCAAAGAGCATAAAGGAGGCATTAAATAGGGTGGATACGGATCTCAAGGGCCTAGTAGATCAATAGAAGGATCTCTTCATGAAACCCATTGTCAACCTTGAGATAATTAATCAGTAACACTACAAAATGAAAATCCTATAGTAGAGGCAAAAGGCTACAATAATAAGGGAGTCCAAAAGTCAAATTTACTAACTTTAGAATATTCTTTTGTAGCTAAATATGTATATTTTGAGAAGGGAATATTCTCTTTGTAAAATCATGTGCATCTTTGTAAAGAACATTACTTATAGGTTAGTCCTTTAAGTAAGTGTCTAGTTTTAGAAAGTTGTAGAAGAGACAATTATCCATAACACTTGTATAATTATAACTTGACATGACTTACCAACATACCTCTTTTATTTTCTATATAAGGGGTATTGCCATTTGTAATTGAGGAGGGATTTTTTGAGCTAAAACTTTGTTTAAACTTTGAACAATTAATAAAAATAAGGAATTATGAAAGTATTATCCATATTTGTTTGTGTATTTGCTATTATGGCTTTTCTCTCAATTATTTGTTTAGATGCCCAGATTTGAATGGTTTTTGTTGATTCTAGATGTGCTAATTTGAATGCAAAGTTGTTAAATTATGCTTATGTTGGGTTGATTGAAGGATTTTAGATTCAGTTCACTTTCTTTGCTTGTCATGTATATGTGTTAATGCAATTTCCTTGAGAAGTAAATCTTCAAATTGAATCTAGTTTCTTATTTGCATTGTACCATATTTCCTTAGACCTTCACCTGATATATGGTAGGATTTTTGCTTTAGCTATTTCATGCTAATTGGTTTAATGCATATATTAATGAAATCTAAACTTTGTCATAATGTCTAGAATGGAAATTAGATCACCTTCTTTCTATCCTACCCTTCCTTTCACCTATTTTTTGATCAATTCACTTTAGTTTAGCTTCATTGTGAATGTACATACTAATTTAGACTTTAGATATTAGTCTTTTTAATAGTAATTCACTGTTATTATTTCATATTATCTTCATATTTACAAGTTAAATTTTAGACCAAGGTTGCTCACAACAACCAGTTATATACATTTTGTGAAACAATCATTTGCTTTGCCACTATTCCACTAAAGCTAACAAGATTGTCACAAATAGCTACTCATGAAATGGACTCTCTAAGTTTAGAATGAGAAGAGTGTTTCTCAACACTCTATAAAACCTTGTAATACACTTTTAGGAATCCATAGTCACATAAAAATATCCAAGGCTAATAATTTCTATACATTTTCCTCAAGTTTGCCCTTCATGTTATATCCTCATAGTGGAACAACCATATTGAACATTCAATCAAGCTATGGATACATGGGTGAATTAATATTTTTATAGCCTACACAGACTATCATGTTCAATACCATTGATTAAATATTATCACATAATTTAAAAATGTAATTTGGATGAATACATAAGCTCCTTATAGAGTTTTCCCTATCCATGTGGTTTTATGATTTGATGTGCAGGATAATTGTGAAATTTAATGAGGAGTTCATACATGGATGTTGTTGAACACTTCATAGGATAGACATATATGTCTCAATTCTTAAAATATAATGTTATGTGACATCATTTCATGTAATCATGATTAGGCTTGAACTCAACATTAATGGCATACCATTTTATTTTGAGTAAGGATAGTGTTAGCACTTGGTGCCTTCTGACTAAATTGCAAGCTCATGGTGTCAAAGATTATACCACATCTACATAAATTCATGATGATATAACAAGTATAAACAAGGAACTAGGTAGGTGTCAAAACTCTTTAGACTGAGAAATATTTGGTATCAATCCATGTGTAGCTCATGATTAATTTTCAAGCTCGTAGACTAGTCAATGGAAATGCTTTACTCCAAAATTACAAAGCAAAGACTAAAAACAAAATAAACTAGTACTAGGATATGATTTCCCTATAACCCTAAATGTATTGAGCTCTACACTAATTTTCTTTGATACTTGTATGTGTGCAAGTATATTAAATCACAACATGTTTCATGAAATATTATAGTTGTGTTCTTACCCTAGAAAATTTGCAAAAAATTATGTGTGATGCAATTATGATATGAGGTAATCTTGGAACTGAAAAATGCAAAACTTTTTAAAAATATATAAAAAATTGCCAAGTGTTATAGAGGGGCCAATTAAGATTTTTGGTTTACAAAAATTCACAAAAAAATTATAAATCTGCACTATGATGTAATGATAATGTGAAGTAAGCTTGAATGACTACACAAAATGTATTTACTTGGGAATATACTAAATCATGATAAGTGATAGGTTGTGCATAAATTAACAATCAAATAACCTAAAATTGGTTAATTAATATTTTAAAGAGACTAACTAAAGGACAAATTTAATGCCAAAATACTAAATAAAGACACATATAACCAAGCTTGAATATGCAAAAAGGTGCACAACTTCAAAAAATAAGCTAGACACTCCTAAATTTAATAAGTAAATAAATGTAATCAAGACAAATTTAATATCGATTCCAAGTGATAAATAAATAAGCACAGTCAATTTCAAATCCATGTTACCTACCATTAAGGTATGCACTTGAGTCCTTTATTATACATGATGAAGGAATATCCTTATACCAAACCTTCAAAATTAGAACATAACTATTAAAAAAAATTTCAAAAGGGATATTTCTTTTGCCTTGATTCTTAATCTAGATTCCTTACTCATTAAAAATTATTGGATCGATAAAGTGATCATTTGATCCTTATGAATTAGGAAATTACTCTAAATTTATAAAGGCAAATTAAATGAAGGCAAGGATTTTAATTCCATGGATCAAATGCCAGATAAATTTTGTTTATTTATCTCCTAATGAATAGTAATTAGCTATCTAAATAAAAAGGAGGACTAAAAAATTATATGGGTCTAACTTAAATCTTACTTCAACCTTAAGGCATTCCATCATTTAAAGGTGGAAAAAATATATTTCTTCCAAAATTCAATGCACGAATACCCTTCATATTCCTAGTTCTCATGAGTCTAACTTATACAGAGAGATAAAATGTGTTTACAACCAAGATACATATAACATTTGTTGTTTGACTATGCACATAAATAATCCTATGATTAACTTAATTCTCTTCTCATTCAAATAACAAGGCATTTAAATATATTTCAAGTAGTTTCCTCAAACTTAAGCCAAACCATTTCTCTTATATTTTAAAGATCTAACCAAGGAATATTTCCCCCTATAATCTCACTTGTTTCATTCAAAAACCATTCTCATTTCATAAAACATAGCAATGAAAAAATTTCATACTCTTATTTCAAAATTCTTATTTATATGTACATCATATTTAAGCATTTTCATTTAAGATCTTACATTAGTTACTATCTCAATTCAGAGGATATTTAAAAGTTGTCCAACATGAGATAGATGTTAATCTTCTCATAGATGCAAATATATATACCTCTTATTCTAATCTCAATGGATAGTCCATAATTGAACTATTTATATAAAATATATATCATTATAAATGTGCATGTTAGTTTATGACACACATCCTATCTTATGACCATAATTCATTAATTAGTGGTATACATTATTAAACATAGAACCAAAGTCATTCATATAAAAGGGTTATGTTTGAAAATATCTCTCACAAGCGTGGAAGGTCCATCGTCCACAAAAAATTATACAAGATGGAATATTGTATTATTACTATTAATCACATATCACCTTAATCCCATGGAATATAAAAAATAGGGCCTATTAATATATTACTCAATGTAGGGTATTAAACCCAATATTTCAGCAATAATTCATACCCAAAAATAAGTAGTACAGTGAATTATGATGCATGTGTTTATTCCAAATGAATTAAAACACAAGGTTCCAAGTCTTGACTATTTTATGCCTTAAGTAAGATAATGGATCAAGCTATTTCATTTTTTGTTAATCAAGCCAAGTCTCACAAGTGGCCATGGATAACATTTCATTATCAGCCCTAAAATTATTCAAATCAACATTAAGATTTATTACTAGTGTATTATAGTTGATAAGGATATTAAAGACACATTTAAGCTAGAATGCATCCACTATTTATTAGAGCTTGTCTGTTGATCAAAAATATTAATCATCCTCATGCTTCAATACTTTTTATGAGATGATTTGGTGCCATGATTCACCTAACCACCCATACAATGTTTTCACATAGTCCATAGGGTGAAACTGAGGAATATGTCTCATGGCTCTATCCTCTAAAGCTATAAATTTCTTGATTAAAGTAATTTGTTTTCTTTCAACACCAATGCATTCAACGATGTTGAAAAATATTTATTTTAGATGAATATAATTTAATGAGATTTCCTTTATCATATAACTACATAGGCATTATGCCAAAGTAATTTCACTTAGATAATAATCTATATGCTAAAATATTGTAGCCATTGTGAGGTCTTTCAATGGAGTCTTCTCCTCCATTAGTCAATTTACTCATTAAAATAGTTGATTTGGCCCATTGGTGTATCATGTTGCTTGAATGTTTCTCTCAACTGAGTATATCTTAATTTGTTTTTATTCTCTTAGAATATTTAATTTGGCATAAGGGTGAATGTATATCACCAATTCACTGTTAGGATCAATAATCACTGTAGATGGCCCTTTTTGAGGCTCCCACTTTTGCCAATATATCATGTTTCACAACTAATCATTCACCCATAATTTGGCATAAATTATCTCATAAAAATTTAACATCTCACCATTATACCTAATAGTACATGGAATACACATGCATAGAATCATCATTCATAGTAATTTGAAGGACCAATCAATCATCATCATCTAAATACAAAATCATATTATCTATCACATACTCAAGAGTAACATATTCATAAACAATCCATTGATGACCCAATGGCTCATCCAAAATTGAATACAAATTCAAAACAATTATTATACATTGTATAGTAGCATATACACAACCAAGAGTATCTTTCACCTAGAATTTAAATACTATAATAATATACCAAATAATATTCACATACAAAAACAATATTATACACATAGTAACATATAAAAACTTACAAAATCAGTATACAGATAACAACATAATATCAAAATAAACACACACCATTATCATAAATAGTCCACAAACAAAAACATAAAGATTTTTTTTTCATGAATTAAAACATATATGGACACAACCATGTTCATTTACAATCTGTCAATGAGGTCACACTAATAACAATAGATAATAATTATAAATGACCACCTCATCTGCGTGAGAAATGAAATTACATAGAAATAATACTCTTGCCAAAAATAAAATTGTGTTCATAACAAACTATCACACTAATTTTATTATCTAATATATAATATTTCATGATCCAAGCATGAAGTTACTCATGCCTAATTATTTATATTTGAAGCCATGTCAAAAAAAACAAGGGAACTCTTGTTTAGTAATAATGATTACAAATCAAAATTAATTTTATTTTGAAATGGATATGCTTTGGCAATCATGCACACAAACTTTGGAAAAAGAGTAAATAATCTTAGTTATTTCATATTTTAAGGATTCCCCAAGAATTCTATAATTGGTGTCCACACCAAGGAATAAATTATAAAGGGTCTGAGTCACATATAGCATAATAGTTATCCATCAATAGTGACATATATAATGTTTTAATTTATTTACAATATCAATAATAAAATTCATACAATCCATGCTTTTAATTTCAATTCAATATATCATAAGATCTGAGACTATTGTTCTTGCCACAACAAGAAGGTTATTTCTCATCTCCAAATGGGAAATAAGTACTATATAGCCAAACCTTTGTTAATAATTGGAAATATCACCTAAGAGTAACATTATAGAGTTGACAAAGGAAAAATAAGGTAAATAAATAAACTTATGCATTCACAAATTCCATAAAGGAATTTCATTACCAGATTCATCACTCAGCCAAGTTACCAAGCATTGGGATTCACAACATCAATATCAAACCCAATAATAGTGAATCAAGGTGAAAAATCATAGGAAGGAATTAAATTTCAATTAATAAAAGGTAATTAAGTTAAAAATAATAAAACATGAAACAACATGAAATCAAAAAAAAAATCAAGGCTAGGAAATGTCACAGCAAGAATAGGATCCCCAAAACCCACAATAACTCGAGATCTAGATGTTGTCAAAACATGTAACACATGAAAAATAATGAATAAGCTTGCCTATAATTGATACATTTGATCCCATATAAAATAATAATTTATAAAAACACCAACTCGGTACTTAACCACCTCTCCCATGCCCTAGTCGAGGCCTCTATGCTATGTACCAAATAATGTGATGGTGAACCCAACAAAACCTCAAGACACAAATATATATATATATATATATATATATATATATATATATATATATATATATATATATATATATACTATTTGACCCTCCTAAATAGCTCAAAAACGAAGGAAAATAGAAAGTAAGAACAAGAATCTCATAATTTTAAATAATATAGTCCAATCACTATTTTATAAGATGCACAAATCCACAAAGGAAATAACCAATAATCCAAATTAGATTACAAGATTGAAACCCATCCTTAAGTTAAGGAAATAAAATACACTCATCAATAAATTCATTATGTAAAATAGAAGATTTTTATTTAGCTAAATACTTAATAAGAGGAAGAACTATAAAAATACATAGACATCATAGTAGGCTACCAAGTTCATTTCTTAAACTGCTCTACTCTAAACAAAATTCCATTTTTATAGCATATATTGTCATTTAATTTTTTTTTTGGAAATCTTCAACAATATATTTCAGTATTTCATCAAAATAAGAGTCACATCATAGATTTATAAGTATATCATCAAAACATACAAATATTTACTCAACCCTTGTTGGGGATATACACACTCATACATGGCTAAAAAATGAGTCCCACATAATCCCTTTCTACATATTTTTTTAATAATCATTCGTTTCTCAAGGTCTTAGGGTATAAAAATTACTATACAACTATCTATAATTATATTTACTCACTTATAGGGGACTCTTTTTACTCACTCAAGAGTCCAATTTCTGATTAATATTTCCAAAATATTCATCTAAATATTTTTTTGTGAACAAACATTAAAGTTTTAATTCTATTAGCTATGTATTAGGACCATAAAATATCATCCAAATCCATGAGTTACTCCTATAACGTTCAAAATTTCATTTCTTATGTACAAATTTTATCCAAAAATTTTCCCCAAAGGATAATTTTTTTGACCATGCTTGTATACCAATATGTAACACCTTCATGCTCTACTTTCAAAACAAAATACAAATATTTTCTTTTAATCAATTTAATCTATGCTTGTAGAAATTGAATGAACCCATGTTTAACATCACATTTACCAAAACCCTCCTTAATTTCAATAACAATTATTAAATTTTCAATCCATCATTAATCTCTCTAAATTAATATGGAAAGTCCATTGAGTTATCTCAATAAATATAGATTGTCATTACTCAACTAATGATGTCAAATTTAGTCATACAAAAATATCAAAGGATAATAATATGTCTAGACCTTTTACTCAAAGTCATCATTCATCTTGTGTCTTCATAATGGAACAAAAAATTTGAGCACTCAATTAAAGAATGGATACATGGGTGAAAAAAAAATTCATAGAATATCAGGTTCAATGCTATTGATTAATAAGGCTCACATGATTCACCAAATTTAGCTTAAATTATGATAGATGTCACCTAAATGTTTTTTTATGTCTATATTCTTTGATATTTTAATGGGAAAGATGACCGTAAAATGTAACAAGGCACTCATATCATACATGGATAACTATGTCATGGGCTTAATAGACATTTCCACTTGACTAATAATTTGATACTATGTGGCACCATTTCACATAATTACATCTAGGCTTCAACTCAAAAATATAATTCATGTTCTTCTCTTTTGAATAAGTGTCATGATGACATTTGGGGCCTTTTTATTAAGTCCCAAGATCATTGGGGAAAAGATCATACTTCATTTCTACAAATTCATGATGTTGTGATAAGGATAATTTTGTTATTAGATGGGGGTCACATCCTTTTAGATTGGGTAAGATTTGGGGTCAATCCACGTGGAAACTCATGATTGATTCACAATCCCAAATACTATATAAGGAAATGTGCTAGTCCATATCTGTGGAAATACAACTGAGTTTGTAATCAATAAGTGTCATATTCTGATTAATTCATAACCCTATAGGCCTTGAAATCTATGCCAAATTACTTTATGACTTGTGGGTGTGTGAGTGTGTGAAATCATGACATATGGCATGAAAGACCTGATTTGATTTCATGTTTTATAAACTTCAAGAAAAATTGTGCCATGATGTGATGATGATAGGTAAAAATCTTGGTTGATTGTATAAAATGCTTGACTTATCAAAAACCTACTAAATTATGATAAGTGGAAAAGAGAGGCCAAATTAGATTCATACATTAGAAAAATTTGTGATAAAATTTCAAATCTACATTACAATATAATGATGATGCATGTTATTCTTGGTTTATTTCACAAAACATGACTCCTTATAAAACTAGGATAACTTAATAAGTGATAGGTTGAAGACAAGTCAATAATCA